>VZTF01004062.1:436006-520868 GCA_013397755.1 Cnemophilus loriae
CCCCTCGCACCTGGCAGCGCCCGCTCTGGCGGCCCCGGCCGCCGCACCGGCTCCTCCTGCGGGTGGGGCCCCGCCGCCGCCGTCCCGCGCTTCCCCCCGGTCCGGCCGGGCGGAAGGGCGCTGCAGTCCCCGCCGCACCGGGAGGCGGAGGGGAGGGCTGGATGCGGTGCCCGTCGGAGCGGCGCCGGGGTAGCAGGGGCCGGGGGCGACCTGGGGCCGGAAGCTGGGCCGGGAGCGGTGGTTCCAAGGTGTGGGTTAGCAAATGGGTAAGGGAAAAGCGAGGAGCGACAATAAATCAGGAGAAGCCTGGCCTAAATGCTAATCCTGCCGCCAACATCTGCTTGGAAGTAAAATTGTTCAAGAGAGGCTAATCTCTCTTCCACTGCTACTGCGCTTCAGGGCTCACTATTTTTAACCCCAGCTGAAGGAGGTTCTTTAGGTAGTGAGTGGCTGGAGAGTGTGACCCTGGGAACAGTTAGTGGCATGGACAGTCCTGTGTGTTCCACACAGAAAACATCCGTGATGTTAATTAAAGTTGGCACATCAGTCGCTGCAGTTTCAAGCAAGGCTGACACCCAGATGGCCTTAACGACATCTTCCCCAGCAGAGATTTTGAGAGGATCCCCTCTTGCTACCTTTTCCAGAGGCTTGAAAGTGGGACTGAAGTGTTACACAAACCTTGCCCCGCCCTTTAGCCGGGAGATTTCCTTGAACTGATGTTCAGCTCCCTGGGCGCACCACACACCCTGCCCCATGGCTCAGCGCAGGCAGATTGTCCAGCCCACGTTGCCCACTATGGACCTGCCCTCTCTCGTTAAAGACTTTCCAGGCTGTTCTTATCAGGTGCTTCATTTGCTGTTCCGCTCTCTATGTTCAGGGTATGCTGTTCAAATGTCTAGAGCAGGGGCAGATCAAACTAGAAAGCAGGAGCCTTTGGTTTTAGTTATTTAAGCATTTTTTTGGGGGTGGGATACCTGCCTAGCAGTATCACAATACTATTAAAATAAGTAATGATAGCATTTAAAGATATTTTTATCATTAGTACTCTCAGATCTGATGGAAATACTATGAGCATTAAAGGGAAAGTGCATGAAGGCAGTAAGATGTTAGATGGAGCATACTCCAGAGAGTTGTGTTTCCGAAGTGGAGCTGGAGACAGACTTGTCATGGTGGTAGCTGTATCCTGCTCATTGCATGGCAGCAGTCTGAGGGTGGCCTTTGGTGAGCTGGGACCCAGGCAGGAGACTGCACCGCAGCAGAGTTAAACCGGTCAAATACAACCCTTTGAATTTGTAGCAGTACCTCCCTCAGCACACACCAGCTGAAGAGCTCTAAAGGAGAATGAAAGCTATGTGCCACCTTGTTGTCTTTGTGTTTGCATGCATGTATGCACTCCCTTTTCCTCTTTCTGTCTAAACCTCTCTGTCCTGTAAGTCACTGAGGGATGCTGCAGCAGCAGATTCAGTTAACCATGCTACCATCCAATGCTTTGTCGGAGACCAGATGTGCAACACAAGCTTCACCAGGAGATCATTTACCCTTCAGCTTCTGGGAGCTTTTGTAGTAGTTGAGCAGGGAGAAGAGCCTATTCCTGTCAACCATGATCCCTTTGTTCACCCAGCCGCTGGCTGTTAGGTTTTCAGCTATGAAATGCTTATTTTTGGATGAGGAGGGACATTTATTTATTTATTTATTTTGTTTTGTTTTGTTTTTTCACTTCCTTGTCTGCAAATAAGACTTCTTCAGTCCAGCTCGAAGCTTATTAATAACAAGTAGCCTATTTTGCTGGCTTTTGGACCATTTTGCTAATTTGTAGCATGTGTAGAGGTCCCAATAGATCTCCATGAGTGCTTATAACCTGAGCTTGTCTTGGCCAGAGATGCAGACACAGAGGACAAGAGCATCGCATGGATGACAACGATTAGAATTTAGTGTTACTTTGCCCAATTCCTTCATATCTCTCCCTGTAATACAAGCCCTGGCCCTGAGTTAGACAGGCAGGCTATCTACATAGTGTAATGGGAGAGAGAAGTACCAAAAAGGTAGGTATCTATGACATTTTGAAACCAGGCCAACTGGGTCACTCTGAGACACTTCACAGTCTGGAATACTAAGGCAGCGATGTAGAGGCATCCTCAGAAGGCTAAGTACTGATGAAGTTTCCTCTTGCATTAGACATCAGGGATGAGAATTTTTTTTTTTTTAATAGTAGTGCTTTCTTCCTCTAAAGATACAGCTTCATGCCTCTCTTCTACGTAATTGAAGCAGAATTTGAGAGGAGTCAGTCTTTCTGTGAGAAGGTGGGGGATAAAATATATAGGAGAGGGTTTTCTGCTTCTTTGGTCACACCTTTCCCATGTTGTATCAATCAATATTTACAAGAGCAGGGAATCCAGCCTTCATTTTCCACGTCCCACTGATGACCTGAATCAAAATAGCAGAGACACGTTCTGTATCTGCACTGTTTAATTTCAAGCAAGCAAAGAACACTCTGGGATTGCCTGCTGGAGAAGGCCAAGGAGCATAAAACATGCTGGCATTGGGATTTTGGGTGAGATGCCAACTCAACTCAACTCTGGAAGTGCAAGAGCTTAGAAAATGTAGTGAAGACAGTTTTCTCCAGTGACAGGTCGTACTTAGGCATGGATTTTGAAGATCATGACTATCAGCTTTGACTGAACCAGCAAATGCCTGTGATTCAGCTAAATAGTTATTCAGCTTTAGATGCCGAAAGTTAGAGATTCACATTTTACCTACTTATTTCTTTCACTTATCACTTTCATAAGGTCTTCAGAGAGGACAAACTGCACTCTGGAGCTGCTCAGTTCCCTTTGCTATCTCTAAATTGTGCCTGGTGGAACGAGCTTGTACTTTTACATGCTTACCTTGCCGTCTGTGATTCTCGCTTTCAGGTTTATCTCTAAGTCCTTTATACAGTTCCTTTTAGTTTCAGTAAAAGTGACGAACCAATGTATGTCTGTGTTGGTTTGTGTGAATGATCTATCTGAAAATAGAAATACACAAATCATCCTAGACCAAATTGCCCATAAAGTACATGGTGTAAAAGTGGTTAGTGCAAGGCGTCTCAAAGGGAGAACGAAAGTGTGCTATAAAGCATTTTATGTGTTTTATGTAAAGTACAAACAATTTATGGAAATGACATTTAACTGGTTATTCAATGTCCAATTATTCACATCTGAAATAATTCCTGAAGTTGGAGAAATAAAACACTTGAATGACTCCATTTAGGAAATCCTTTTGACTCAAGTGCTTTCCTTGAAACAGCAAATAGCTGGATGACTTCAAGCACATATTTAATTGTGCCTTGTAATAAAGTAATGTAATTAGCAATTACTTAGGAATGATGCTTTAAAATACTTAACAGCTACCACAGACATGCATTTATTTAAGAGGTTTTGTTTTCTTTTGACTCCTTGTGGTATGAACAAGGTTTCCTTCTGAACGCAGCTCGTATGTGAGTTCTCCAAATTGTTCCTTAGGGTGTGCAAAGGTGAGCAGTTTTGTTTGACAGCAGATCACTACTGGCTGTCGGATTCCCTTCTTAGAGGATAAAACTAAGCTTGTAGGAGGGCAGTGCAAGGCACACATTTAGCAAGGCTCACAGTGTGTTGGCCAAGCACAGAGGCAAGTGCTGTAATAATTTGTTTCTTCTTTTTTTCCTTCCCACCACATGCTGCCATTGCTAGTGACACTTTTGGTGGCATTGACCTGTGTATCACTTCACAGTGGTTTACAATCTTCTGGCAACAGAAACATAGCACAGGTGGGCAGCTGTCTCTTAAAAATAATAAACACGAAGAGAACAGAAGGCTACGTGTCTGCACACTTGTCTTATAATTACATGTTAATTTGATAGCTTTCAAATAAAAAATGGACTGTATAATAGAAGCAAAAAACAGAAGCAGACTAAATTATAAAAGTAGTACTGAGTGTGTGATTGCATGAAAATACAGATACACCATTACATTTGGTGGCAATGATTAAATTAATAAATTTGCTTACTGATTGGAATGCAGATTTATATTCTTATTTATATAAAAGGTTCTGTTACCTTAGCTAAGGAATAGAGCAATTCGTATCTAAAATTCCTGATCTGTGGTGCAGACAACAACGTGCTTATATTATTTTTTTGCGCATATCAAAGAGTTCAGTAGTGTTCAGAGAGTGTTTTCATGTTGTGCAGGCTGGTGTTTCTCTCTGCTGTTGTCTGCTGTTCAGTGGCAGCCTGTATCACACTATACTGGGCACATACATCACACCAGATGAGAGTGCTGAGAAAATGCTATAATCTCTTTAATGCTGCCCATTTTGATTGAAGGGCTTACTAGGGACTAACATGTGGGCTTACCTGGGGAGGCATTAGTGCTGTCACTAAAGTATATTCCTTCAATAGCACTGTCCCATTTCCATCCTGTTCACTCATACTACAGGGAAGCAAACCTGACAGCATCAAGGAAGCATAGAAAGCAGCTCTCTCTTCCTGATACTAAAGATTTATTTTCCTCTGTTTGCGAAATCCCCTGCTACCAAATCTCTCTGTTCTGACCATGGGAATAAACCCTGCCCCTGGGATGACTGAAAGCTTGTTCTAGACCATGAAAAGGGTAAACAAGGGCTACATTTGCACAGTGCAGGGTAAATCAGCTGTGCAGAGAGCAGAGCAGGGACAGCAAATTATGTAAGAAAAAGATCTTCATCCTGGGACGGGCATATTCAGGAAAAGAAATGCCGTGCAGCTATCTTATATTCTGGTTCCAAAGAGAGGCAATTAGTAGTCCAACCCAGGCATGAGCAATTCAGTTTCCACTGTCTGTTTTCTATATGGCCACTGGAATGTGTCCTGGGGACCCCATGGAGCTGAGCACACAATTTGGCTCCAGGACGTCACAGGGGGAGACACATGGACAATTATATGTCTTGGTGCCTGCAACTTCCATTGAGCACTTCTGCTTTACTTTTCACTCATATTAATTTTCACTCATTTTCATTTTTCCCTCATAGGGTCTTCTCCTCGGCCAGGCAGGACCAAACTGGATACATGCACTGACAGAGGTAAGAATTTCCTTATTACTAAGTCTGGAGCTTTCCCTGGTGACCTGCTGCTGTTAAAAAGGCTGGTAACAGCTTGTTTAGGGGGAAGTACCAAACTGATGGCCAGACCTAGGAGCTAAAATGTCCTACTCTGTTTAAAAAAAACAAAGGGCTCGAGTCACATGCTGAATTTGAAGCACCCGTGGTGCTGGCTTCCAGGGGATGGAATGTGATATAAGTCACCCAAACCTTTCTGGTTTAGTTTGCTACATTTTTGCACCTCCATCCCCCCAAAACAAACAAACAAACAAACCAGAACATAAAAATAAAGCTGCCGAACTACAGTGGTTTTAGAGGATTGGTCACTACAACTCCTAAGTCCCACAGATCAGCCTGGTTATTTCATCTGGAGGCTTGAGACGCTTTAGTTGGTAGGAGAGGGAAACCTGTAGAAAGAATTTGCTGTAAATAGAACAAGTAGGGAAAGGTTAATGCCTTAAATGTGGAGCAGTATTATAAACGTCTGGGGCAATATTGAGTTGTGTACATTACTAGAAAAGCATATATTGAGGGTGCAGAGTCCTTTTGAAAGGCATACATCTCAAGGTAAGCCATAAATGGGTGTGGTAGTCCTTGCTTCATCTTTGATTTGGTATTTAAGAGCTTTGCAGTATAAAATATACCTCAAAGACTGGGTGTGTACAAGTGTAATCTCTGCAAATGTTGGCAAGACAGTTACTGTTGTCAAGTTTATTCTGGCTTTAGTATGCTTAGGTATTTATGAGGACTTAATAGCAGAACTGTCACATCCAAAGACCGGGTCGTCACTGGGTATGTCAGAGCACAATGACATGATGATTACAGTACTGTTCATGGTCACAGTTTTTGTCACTTACTTGGTACATTGCTGTCACCAACATACCACAAAGGTAAATTATATTCAAATACTGCTTTCTCTGAGTAATTTTGTAGCAGAACTGCAAACTACAAACCATTTTCACAAAGTTTCCTATTCTGGTTAAATCGTGTGCATAAATCTCTGTTCGAGGGTTCACAAGACGTTGTTGTAGAGACACCCACAGCCCTGTGCTTTCCAGTGGTACGCTAGAGCCTCCCTGCTCTTTCTTCGAGGTTTTTGTCTGGTAATCACTATAGATGGTTATTTTCTTTTTGCTTCTAGTCCCAGTTTGCAGCAATCTGCTTCATTTCATATGGCGGTCCCATCAGATCAGAGAAGTTAAGCATTTCTGGATCACAACAGAATTTGAATGGGAATAAGAAAAGTGCAGGAAGCAAGGACCAGCATTCAGCGGTTCCCTGCTCCTTTTCCAGTCTGCACCAGATTAGTGCCTTAGGACACGGTTAGGATGACCTGCGCGGAAGGCAGCACTTTCCTTCAGATAAGAAGGTTTATGGCCTGCTGTAATAACTGAATTCAGAAAGGTGAACGTTACACAGCATGGAGGTTAAAACTAAGTGGGTTGTAGCTACAATTGCTTCTGTATCATGTTTCAGCAAGGAGAATCCTGAAGACCGTGGCCAGATGCATCTAATCCCAGCCTTGCCCTTTTATGGGGCTCAAGCAGGTTTTTGGAGAGTAGACACTGCCTGCAGTGCTGCCATTTTTGGCTGCGTCCTCTGTGATTGGTGGGCAGGATCCTGAAGATATGGAGGGTTTGGTTTTTTTTCCCCTGAGTGAAGTGTAACTTTATTTAATCAGGGAAATCACATTAGAATTATGCTATGGATGATGTATCCTAGATGGTTAGGTCTTCAATACGTAGAAGAACACTCAGTGAGTCAGCCCTGCAATTTTTGGTGGAGTAGGTCTATTCCGGTGTGTGGGTGTTCGCAGAACAATTACGTAAGTGTCAGGGTAACGAGGAACTTTTGACATTTCTGGCAGCTTAACTGAGTTCTTTTCAGTCAAAAATACACTAATTGTTGTTCTCTTGCATTAAACACACATCATTGCCTTAACTGGATTTGGGAGGCTTTTTTTTTAAGCGTCAGTTGTCAGGGCAAGATACTGGAGCAGTTTTATGCTAGAGAAAAGAGGAGATTTTTCACAGTTACAGTGAGACAAACATTTGTGGGAACCATTTAAATCATATAAGAGGGTGTGAAAGTTGATATGCCATATGTCTGGAATTTACTATGGTAAAGCTAATTACTGCCACTGAATGCAAGGGCCTATCAGCATTTTCATCACACCCACCCTCAACACCTTGTCTTTTCTTTTTTTTTTTTCTTTTTTTTTTTAAATTTTTTGTGTTTTAGTTTGCCAGGGGTTTTTTGTCTATATAATTTTTGAGATGGAGAATGATAATGCAGCCTCCAAACTAACCCTTGAAATATGTTATGTCCTATATTTAAGGTGAGTAGGTTCAGTACCCCACTGAAGAATGTTCTATTGCACTGCAAAGGCAACAACTTTTCTATATGTATTGCAGGTGGAAAGAAGAACTGGTTTGTTTGCCAAGATCATTATACCAAAATTAGTCAGACCAGGTCAGTGTCCAAATGGCACTTTCAGAAAAGATTTCTTTCTAGAGATTAAATATGAAATAAACAAAAACTGGTAACTGTTTTCTTTCTCATTTAATCCAAACTGTGCCTTTGGTACCAAAACCCTGTAGTCAAACTAGTCAATGGATTTTTTTTTTTTTTTTTAATCTGGATAAATATGAAATATTTCAAATTATCATGACCTTGATATGCTATCTCTTCTTCTACACGGAACAATTAATGAGCCAGATCAATGGTGCTGAGCATCCCGCTGACATGCCTGAACATCTAACAAAACAGCATTTGTCACTGGATTTTGGAGAGTCAACTAATGGCTGCAGGATGTTTTTAATCTAAAAGAGTCTATTTCCTGAAGTCAGTCAGAGAGAAGGGCTCTGTTACACGCTGCGTGGGTTCAGAGCGAGAACAACCTGCCAGCTGTGTCGGTGCTTGTCCACACTCAGTGTATTGGCTATGTTAGCAGGTCCTTGCTGAGGCTGGGAGGATGTAAGGTGAGGATTCCACCAGTGACAGTATGTGGTGAGGAATCACCAAAGAACCTGGGTTCTTTGAGCTCAAACCAATACAGTTTTGGCCAGGAATTTTTCTAATTAGTGAGGACAACTTCAGCCTGGATGTTCTGTCTTAATGATGTGTACATTATGTGAGCTGTAATAATTGGATACAGGGGAGCGTGTGGCAGGGGGTGGTGTGTTGTTTATTACTTCTCTTTGAAATAGCAGAATCAAAGTTTGAATCTGAAGTTGCTACAATCATCCCATTGTTTCCCCAAAACTTAGAAAATTCTAGAGATCTGCAGCATGAACTGATGGGCTTATATTTCTTGTAGTCTGGTAGACTGAAGGGATTCATTGTTCTGATGTGTGCAGGAGGAATTGCTTAAATCCAGTGAGCAAAAACAAAGGGACTCTCAGTGCCTCGTATTTCTTCCCAGGATTTATGCAAAGAGGAACCAAGTCTTCTGCATTGAGAGCTTGAGATGAGAGTGCTCTTCACTCTAGCTCAATGCTTTCAAGTGCCACCCCTGTTGATTCATGTAGTTACTCAGAGAGAATGGGAGGCAAATAAGTGTGAGTTCTTGCATTCAAAGAGCATGCTCTCTATGCTCAGTGATAAAATTAATCTCTTTTAGATTCAGAAACAGACTAATTATTTAAAAACAACTGCTCCCAATCCTTTAAATTCATCAACAACACGAGTGATGCCTCTGCTATGACAGGTGGACAAGACCTGTTAGGACTAGGTAGGGAGAGGTCACCTACCACATCACTCATCTTCAGGGCAACTCAGAAATGTACCACAGTGATTTCCTTTGAACCATTTTGTTAGCTGAACTTTTTTAATTACTGAAAACCTACAGAAGTAAATGTATGAATACTGCATTATTAGTTGGTAAAGATAAGAGATTCATTGTTATGGGAAAATACTGATTACTACCTGTTAATCATCACTCTCTATTGAGGACATATCATTTGATTCAATTACTTTGAAGCTATTTATCTCATCTGAGTAAGATCATCAGTGGTGTTACTGCAGTTTTTCAAACTAGGTTTAGCTGACATAGCAAGGCAGAAGCAGTGCCTGGAATAGGACCTATGGTGGGTCCTATTTTTGCTCTTAAAAGCAAAGCCTATATTGATTTTGCAACTGAGTCCCTGAAAAAAATATATTGCCTATTACTATAGAATGCAAATGAGGCCAAAATGGCAGAAATTAACCAAAGACCTTTTATTCTCAGGGTTTGGAATTGATCAGTTGCTCTGATTATCCATTAAGCTGGATTCAGCACATTGCCTTTAGAAAGAAGGGGAAGGTGAACTTCTGACCACAGAGACAGGACAGATGAGATGGGAAAAACAAGCCAGAGGGATCAAGTCCAGCTGTGGCAAGTTGAGGTCCAACCAGGCATTACAAAGAAGGCAAAGGTGACCCCAAAACCTCTCCTATGCCAACAGCTGCCCTGTGGATCTGTACAGGTTCAGCCCCGTGTCCCTTTTCTCCTTGCCTCCCAAATTCCCACCTGACCTTCATACTCAGGTCTCCAAAAATGTGAGACTGCCACCATCCACTATGGATTGAAGAGTCTGCCTACGAGCAATTCCCAGGCATCTGATGTGTGTCCTACATGGCCTGTGGTGAGGCACAGTGGTGGGAGGGTTACATGTACTGCCGAGGAGGGAGCTAAGCATTTGCTGAGGTTGCTTTTGCCTAAGGCCACCCCTTAGAGCAGGAACATGTTTGGCAGCAGTCAGGAGACCTTCTGCTCACTTAGGTGATGTTGTGAATTGCGGCTGAGGTCAAGGAGGAAGGAGCAAGGTCTAGACAAAATGTGGCTGCTGAACCTGAGAGAACAGCTCCCCGTGGAAAGTGCTGGCTCTGCTCTCTCTGGGAACAGGGTGCCCATCAGGTCTGAGCTCTTCTTACAGGCTTGGGGAGAAAGTGCCTTAGCTGACATATTCTTAGACAGAGACTGTTTTCTTTAGCTCTGTAATTTGCCCAGCCGGGCCATTTGTTGAAACTCAAGGCGTCTGTTTTTGTTTCTGCTGCTGGGTGAGAAGGCACCCCACGCTTCGTCGTGGGCATGGTCATTTGGAGGAAGTAGGAAATGCTTCTTGAGAAGTGGCAGAGAGGACTTTTTTTTCTGACTCCTTTCCTCCCCTCAGGTCCAAAGAAGAGTTTCTAGGAAGCAATTTACTGTTGTCGGTTTTGGTTTTTTTTTTTAAGACATAGCATTTCTAGGAGCTTACATTCACTGTATACTTGCAAGAGAGAAGATGGGTGTGTCAGATAGGTATTTCAGAAGATGGATGTACCATTTCATTCAATCAAAATGAATTTCTAAGATAGGCATGTCAAAGATTTCCTCCACGGGTTTCCTTAGTACAAGGTGCATGTTTTTCTGAAACAGGACTTTCATAAGAACATGTGGGCTATACTTGCTATGAAGTGGCCCTTGGACCAGGGCCTTTTACCTTCCAAAAATCAACTTCAGCTGAAGCAACCCAAAGACCACATTTAAAAAAAAAAAAAAATTGCCCCACCGTCAGTGTCATTTGTGAATGATGGAAAACCATCCATATGGCTAAACAGACTATCTGCACTCCCCCACAAGTAGTGACTTAAAGGATGAAAGTCATATTCATCCTGATCTACTGTTTTGTAACAGGATATTTATCTCAAGCTTTTAAGAATGTCATTATTATTGGGGGAGGATGGGAATGGGCAGTAAGACAGAATCTGTAATAGGTTATCAGTGTTGGGAAGTGGAAAAGCCGGATGGAAGGAAACCTGCCTGAACCCCATCATTCACCAGCCCTGCTTTCGCCCAGAAAGAGGGGCTGTAGGCCCGTGATAATACAAGGGAAAGGAGGAGGAGGAAATGTTCTCACTGTGGTCAGTTAGGACTTCAAGGAGACTAAGTGGGCTCTGAAAAATGGTAGGACCCTGAAAGGGAGGGGGATGGTAACACATTTTGTGTGTCTGAAGAGAGGACTGGTTAGGACAGGGAACGGGGACAAGTCTGTAAAATTGTTTCTGTGAGCACATCCTGGAAAGCTAATCCAGCTCCTGCAGGGAGCCTGGCAGTGCAGGAGACTGAATCTCGGCTCTGGGACTCAGGTCCAGTTAAGCAAATGACACAGTTCTGACTGATACTGGCACAGAGTACGGCTCAGTGGTTGTGGCTGCCTAAAAAGCACCTAATTTAAACTCCATTTCTGAACTAAAGAGCATGAAAATTTCAAAGCTTTTTGCTTCCAGTCGAGACTTCCAGGGGTAGTATTAATAGCTTTGGTGAACTGTGCTCCATTGATTTAAAGCACCTGTGCTTCTGAAAGTCAGGATTTTATCAATTTTTTATCACTTACACAGGAAGCAGTGCTGGGCTTAATGCTATTTATCCAGCTGGACATATTGACTTTGACTTAGGAGATCAAAGCATTTTGGTTAGGGATTGTGTAACATCTTCGTATAAGAACTGTCAGGGGTAAATTTACCAAAGCCTGAAGCTTTGATTGATGATTGTTTTGCATGAGTGTTCAGCATCAGGAAGCACACAATAAACCCTTTCTCTTAATGGAGGTACAGGCTGTGGCCTCTTTAAACATACGTATTTTGAAACACATTTCATCACCTCCTTGAACATAACAGTACACAAAACCCTGGAGGTGCACTTGAAGGTGAGCTCTCCCTCAGCTCCAAGATCCTTTAAGTTGCAGCTTCGTATAGTGCAAACTTGGAGTCAGTAAGGAGAGTACGTTATTTGTCTTGGGGTTTTTTTCTTTATTTTCTTTCCCTTTGCCATTGTAATAGCAGCATTTTCCAATAGGTAAGAGGTTGGAAAGTGCTCCCTCAGGAGCTCAGGTGTTCAGTCCTGTGCTCCTGTGAGCCCTCCTTGCAGCACTGGCAGACAGATCCAGCCCTTCCTTGAGGCTACATGAGAGACTTCACTTCTTGTCCCATCTTAATACCTTCTGTGAACCAACTTCCCCCAACTATTTCTATCTGAGTGGCACTAAATACACTTGTTAAACACCTTGACCTCTTATATCACCAATTACTGAGGGTTTATTCCCATACTCTAATGTTTAAAGGCAGGACACTCTCCCCCTTCACTAGGGTATTGAGGAGAAACTGCCCAGAGAGGAGCTCAGCAGGGGATTCTAACTTAGGGCTGCTAGCTGCTCCTAACAGAGAATGCCTTCTACTGCTGGCTGTGAAGGGAACCATGGACAGTAATCTCCTGCCTCTGTCTCAAATGAAGCCCTGCAAAATATCTGTTCCAGCCTAAATGTACATGAAACAATAGTGGTCCCCTCACCACAGGAGGTGTTATCAGCATGGATGTAGTCTTTGAATAGTTGTCCTTAAAACAGTAGTAGGGGTGTGTACAGAATTAAAATAGATTAAATATGACAGATGGTTGCCTGAGTTTTTCTCTCAACATAAAATTAAAGCCCAATAAATAATATAGCATTATACTGGCCCTATTGCTCTCTATCAGTGGGTTTCAAAGCCATGCAGAGCTTTGATCAGTCTGAAAATTATTGCTGTTGCACAAGACAGTGTTACCTTTTTTTTCTCTGGGTGCTCAGACTGCAGACTGGGCCCAAAAGATGGGCCAGCCCTTCTATGACCCAGCACATCCTCTCCTGTGCCCTGCAGGTCTGCTCCAAGGCTGAGTGTGGCTGTCAGAGCCCTGCTGGCTGGCACTCACCCGTCACTCAGGCACCTGCAGGCAACTTGCTTCTGAGCAGCAAGGCATTTTGAGTGATGGTAAAGTTGCTGGTGCCACTGTTTTGTCTGATAGTCGCAGCTCAGGACAAATCCTGAGCGTGCCACAGCCTGCGCGCAGCTGACCTGTGCTACTGCAGTGCTCAGGGGTCTCCTGTCTTGCAGAAGGAAATGTTCTCTGGGCTTCTCCTTTATTTTCCTTTTTGTTTTTAGCTACCAACAAACACTAAATATTTGGAGTGTGGATTGCATGGCTCAAGGACTCAGGATGATTAAAAGCAGGAGAGCTACAGAGACATCCAGAAATTATTGTTTTTAACAGGACAGGAACTTTGTCTGAAAACAGGATGACCTGCTGCAAAAGACGCCGACAAATCCCTATAGAGCTTTAGAAAAAACAAGCGGGCGCCTGAGTGTGCTTTGAAAAAAAAAATCCTGCCTAGTAATAAAAAGGGATGTGAGGGTAAACAGGAAAAGAGCACTCCACACTGTGAGCAGCCCAGAGAGGAGAGGCTGGGAAGAGCACTGATCCGAAAACCTGATATGGGAACTAAAGGGAAAGATTTCTTAATATTCCTCAGGACAAACTCCCTGTAAAAGCCTGGATGCAGCTTTGAGTGGCAGCTGCCGACTAGTTCCTGTGTGCCTTTGTTCTGGTACTACAGAGAGAGTGGGAGGGTAGCACATGCTCCACAGGTTTTGTTGGCTGGATTCCGTGGCTGTAAAGAAGTGTCGGTTCTGCCGTGCTTGAAATACAGGCTTAAGAGACAGTTCTACTGCATAACTGTATTTCCTGACAACGAACTGACTGCAGTTCTGCACACCTGTGCAGTTATACTACAGTACAACTCACTTTTCTAATTTTAGTGTGAATCTCATGACATATGTTGTTTTCTGCTAAGCCCTAGCTCCTCAAGTTCTGCAGTTTCATGACAGTCTCACTTTTCATAAATCCGAATCCAGTCTTTCTAGCCTTCATGCCTAAGAAAGAAAAATCTTGAAATCAAAGGCAGCGTAGCGTAATGTGGAAAACAAAACCCCTAATATTGCTATGTTTTGGATGCTGATTTTTAAAATCAAATACTATTTTGAGGAATTAGTATATTGATATTAGGGCTTGATCACATTACCGCTTCTGCTTTTCAGCAGAAGTTTCAGACTCAAATACTAAGCAGGTTTTCCATTGGAACCAGCATACTGTTAATGAGACACCTATAGCAATAAAGGTGATGGGATAGGTATGCAGCATCAGGTATAGGCCCAGGTATATCCGAATCATAGGATCGGTTGGGTTGGAATCCACCTTAAATATCATCTAGTTCCAATACCCTTGCCATGGGCAGAGATGTCACCCACTAGATTAGGTTGCCCAGGGCGCCATCCAACTCGGCCTTGAACACTTGCAGGGATGAGGTACCCACAATTTCCCCTGGGCAACCTGTTCCAGTGCATCACCACCCACTGAGTAAAGAATTTTTTCCTCATATCTAATTTAAATCTCTCCTCTTTTAGTTTAAAGCTGTTTCCCCTGGTCCTATCACTCTCCCTCCTTTTTATAAGCCCCTGTAAGTACTGGATGGCCACAATGAATGCCAAAATTCTTTGCAACAGGTTTCTCCTCAGTGCTGCTCCAAAGTCAAACACTTCCTCAGAAACGAAATAACACCTTGGTGGCCAAAGGGGGATTCAGTGGGACATAAAATGCACTGACAGTAAAAGATTCATCCTCTCAAATGTAGGCCCCAGTCCCTGCCAAAACAGAGGTGAATGGTTTGGGCTGGTGCCCGTGGTTTGGCTCTACACTGGGGCTGTTAGGATGGAAGTTGCTCCTCTGTGAGCACCAGAGAGTTGACAGTGTCAGCTCAGCCACAACAGCCGTGCTCCTGCCATCGCCGAAAGAGCACAGCTTTTCTCTTTCATTGGGTCCTGTGGAAAACACTGCAGTTCAGACAAATGCCTGTGACCTTACAGGCACCGATGGGACCTACAGAGAGGCTTTTGGATCACCTCCCCTGGATGCAGCCCTAAATCCCTGGTGATGAATATTGGGTCCTCTGGCACTCCTTTGTCTCCTTGCAGGTGTTTACCAGCCCTAGCCTGGGAGTGCCTCCACGTTCCTCTGTATGGGGCTGCCTTCCAGAGACGCTCCAGCCTTTTTGAGTGGCAGGGAGCAGAGAAGCAACACTTGTTTGTGAGCTTTTCTGATAATGGAAAATGCATTAGTCTCCACCCTTTTCTGGGTATTGCTGTAAGGCAGACAAAGAATAGCTTCTCCCTGCAGCTGGTGAGAACGGGCGCTGGAAGCGCTGGGCGCAGGGGCTGCCCTGAAGCTGGGCATCTCGGACTGGGGGCCACTCTGCAGCTGGTCACAGGGGTGACAGCTATCCCTGCACACCTCTTCATCCCCGTGGCTGATGCTGAACACCTTCTGCTCTGGAGTTGTTTGGTTTCAATTTGCCATTGGTTCACCCACAGCATTTGGTTTTGCACCGGCTTTCTCAGGCGGCCCGGTACCTTGGGCAGGGGTTTTTATCCACTCACTTTTTTATTACGTAATGGACTTGGGTTTTTTTCTTTGCTTTAGTATAAATGAAGGGTGGTTTGCTACTGTTTATGTATGTGGCTGCCCTTAGATCATACACTTTTCTGTAACCTGCACCCTCTAGCACTGCACTACTTGAGACTATGTAGTAGAAACTACTATCAGAGAAATTTCCAATTTCCAAGAAATGAAATTAAAGCCAAATAAATTTTTTATCTCCTCAAAATGAATAGAAATACTAGCTGCTTAGTCCCCTGATTACCTCATTATTTGATACTCATACGCATGCTCACAGGAACACAGCTATAGCAGCATGCTTCAGTTTGCCTCTCTAACTTCCAAATTCACAATGAATACAGAATACAAAAACCTACTTGCAGGGTGTAGATAAGCGTGTCTGTGTAAGGGTTTTGAGAATTTTATTCTTACAAGATGTTCTTGTCCTCCTAAGACAAGCAAAGACATGATATCATTTGTATTGGCCTAAGGAAAAATAATTCTAAGTAGACATGCCAACATGGTGACAGCTTGATTTACAAAAGATTGTAAAATAAGTGTGCAAGATACTGAACTACATCATTAGGGTAGAAAAAAAAAAAGGTTAATTCCTTCTCCACAAGCAAGAGATACTTAAACTCTGCCCTAAAATGAATCCAAATTGAGGGTGATGTCCCAGGTTCCAAATTCAACTCACAAATTGCCAAAAGAGCACAGCAGAAGCAGCATCCAACATGGCAAATAATGTCTCATTCCTGTTAAAAAATGGTGAGTTCAGGGCAGCTACTCAGCTTTCTGCAAATTGTTTTTCAATAGCTCTGCCCTAAGTAGGACCTACTGACTTCTGTTTGTCACTTTTTATTTGAAAAGTGGATGTTATGATTTTTTTGGTGTTTGCATCTGAGGACATTTTAACTCTTGCAAATGAGTGGTTCATCTCAGCCTCTTGGAAGGGAGCCGTAGAAGACTGATGCCATTAGTGCAGGATAATTTTCAGGCTATTCACTCTTTAATGGGCTATGAAGTAATTGGCTATTTCGGTGCTGCCCAGCAGGGTTTCTGGCTTGGCCCAGTGTTGCTCCCTCAGTGGCTGCCGTGCCTGTGCCCCACAATTGCTTGGAAGCACAGCCTTCCTTCACTGACAAAAAAAAAGCCATTCAAACCAGCCCTTTTTCTGTAAAGAAAGCTCACTGTTTTGGGTAGTGAAAACACAGCCTCGTTGCAATACCACCCTCTCCCCAGGGGGACAATGCCCTTGCAAGAGCCGGCCAGGCAGCACGAAGGTGGTGCTGGTCACGGAGAGGAGCAGCCCCAGGCAGGCTCCATGGCAGGGGACAGTGGTGACTCCTACGGTCACCTGAGCTGTCTGTGGGAAGGTAACTTCTGGGGAGAAGACAGCGGGGAAGAGAGCAATGGGGAGGCAGTCTGCGATTAAGGTTTGGAGATAAAGGGGCTATTTGGGCAGTGGGACAAGGCTGGCAGGGACCTCTGGAGACCATCCAGTCCCAGTCCCCTGCTCAGAGCAGGGTCAACCAGAGCAGGATGCCCAGAGCCAGATTCTGCACCTTTAGCTCTCAGTCTGAAGTTGGACGCCTTGAAGGAGAAGTTTGGCATAGCACAGCTTATGCCAGACTCGTGCTGAGAGGTTCTGAGCTATGTGGGATGATGCTCTGAAAAGATCCTTTCAATGAAGTTCTTTTTCTTTGTATTCTAACCAGTCACATATTATTTTTTTCTTCTTGCTCTGGATATTGTTTTGCATCATCCTTGCCATATGGAAGAAAGGAATGGTGCTGTTCTGATCTGCTGCCATAAAGATATGAAATGCTGTTTGCGTGATCTTCAGAGTAGATTAAAACTGGGAATTTCCACTTTAGGGGGATTTTCAACATGTTGAATTTAATTTTCCTTTCAATCTAACAAGCTACAGTAGTGTCAAGTTTTCCTAAAAATTAGAAATCTCATCAGAAATGGATTTGTATAATATGTTTTATTAGTCTTTATGAAAATGCTTCGAATTAAGATGTTAACTGATAATTTCCTTTTATTATTTTAGCTATTTCAATTTATAAAAGTCAAATTTGATTTTTTGCCGTCTAGATGCTGAAAATATTCAGTGAGGAAAGAGTCTGAGAGTCGGCATTACTGCTCCCTCTGAAGCCTTCCTTGACTTCTGGAAACAGAACATGACAAGAATACGAGTGCTTTTAGCAAATCCAATACTGAAGGATGCTATTTAGCACAAGGAGTTAAAAAAGAAATACCATGAAGATGGGAGCTGCGGGTAAGCATCTCTCCAGTGACACGTATTATCTAGGCTATGGTTTAGTGGTGAAGAGTGGTTCTGGATTAATGGTTGGACTTGATGATCTTAGAGGCTTTTTCCACCCTCACTGATTCGATGACGAGCTACGCCTGAGTTGCGAGGCATGGTGATGGAGGAGCCAGTGCAAGGGTTACTGTGCTGTCTGTTTTCCCAGCATTATAAAATGACATGTGGATTTCCTTCGCTGAAGGATTTCCTTTGCTACTCCTGGTAATGGAAATAATACAGGTTGTACCTAATTCCCACAGAGGGCTTAGGTATCACTGTGTTACCTTCCCAGCACTCTGGTTTCTCAAGAAATGGGGTGGTTGTGGTGGCAGTGAGGCAGTGGTCCCTGGGCAGGTTCTCTGCTCCAGCTAATAAATCCTTTGGCAACTGGGCCGGTAGCACAATGTGGCACTTCAGTGGCTTGAAGAAGAGCTGGCCTGGGTGTAGGGTTCATGCTCCAATGGAGCCACACTGGAGACAGCCTGAGTGTCTCTTTTCTGGCTTGGGAGGTGGCACACTCATGTCCCAGCCAGCTCTGTGTGAGCTGATGGGTTTGGGCTTAGCCCCATGGGGACACAGCCATCCTACTTCTTGCCCCATCCCTGGCAGCAGTACAGGCATGGCTATGTTGTGCTTCCTGGAAGCCAGGAATTGTGGCTGCTTTGAGCCATCAGCCCAATGGCACTGTTAGTCCCTCAGACAGCTCATCAGCCTGGATGCTGGGGTGGAAACAGATTTGAGACCAGCTGTCATCATTATACCCCTGTAAGAATTAGACAAATTTGTTATTCTTACAGGGGCACTTACAGTACAGGGAAGCTTGGACTTTGCATCACTGCGTTTACATGCTGTGGCCTGTACTGCGGCAGCCCAGTCCCACATGGGGATGGATTCTTACCCTTCCCATCTTCATTTCTTAATCAGACAGAAGCAAAGATGCAAAGCAAAATATAAAATTATTTATTAGGGTGTATTATACCAGTACTCAAAAACAATGCAGCAAAAACTACAAACGGCATAGAGATTTATCCCCACGTATTTTGGATAAGATTTTATGGTAGCACAGGAACAGTTTCTGAGGCATTTGACATAGAAAGTGCATCTTACGGCCTTTCCTGGTATGGAATTCAGAACATTTTCAAGGTTTGTTGGCAGTGCAGATAGACAAGTTACTGTGGACTAGAGGAAGTGATGCCACAAGTGGGAAGCAATAGATGAGGAGACAACAACAGCTCTCAGGGTGCAGACAGATGCACTCCACTGTAGCACAGGACAGATGTATTTCATTCAGTCCAAAATTGCTGCTAAGTCATCCAGAGTCATTGCTGAGTGAAATAAAGCTGAACTGATTACTGATACTGAGTCCTTTTCTCATAGTCTGAATCTGTACATCATAGCTCCAGGGTAAATCATGTGTGTTAGGAATGAACATAAATTAGGTACAGAGCTCAGAAGTGTGGATGACTGGGGAATCATATGTTAATGAGATAAAAATTGTATTTTTCCTCCCAAATGCAAGTGGACTATTTAAAGAGGAGAATTTTCCTTGGGGGAAAGACCATTTCTGAGGGTTTTTTCCATTGTTTTTCAGCATCATTTCAGCCCAGTCAAGTAAGCCAAGCTACCAGGAACAGGGCAATATCACCTGTGAGCGATGCAAAAGCAGCTGGGGAAGGAGAAGAAGGCAATCAGGGGTCAGTTGCTGCAGCATTTTGGCAGGGTATTGAGCTAGCTCCTGAAGACAACCAAGCAATGTTCAACTGGAGTTGAGAGCTGCTGCGTGAGGGACAGGATACTGGGGTGGGTCCTCTTTCCCAGAAATGATCCTCTGGTAAAAGAGGACCAATAACTATGAGGAGGAAAGAAATATAAGGACAAGTGAAGAACAGGGACAGAAAATGCCAGGCCTTCTTATGGTCCACTGACTCCCTCGCCAAGCAGCTCTGTCGTGCTGCAGAAGGATAATCCTGGACAGAGAACAGCCAGCCGTGGAAGGCATTTCAAGAGCAGGGTGTATATGATGCCAGTACTTCATCTCCAGGCTTTGGTGGAGGAAAAGAAGCAGAGAGAGTGTCCTGATGAGTAGTAGCAGGCAGAGACGGGATGTTTTTTCATCATACTTGTTTATGGTGTGCCACCTGGGCTGAACATATTCATTTGTATTACATTGCACAGTATGTGAGTGCTTAGCAGACATAGGCAGGTATCTGAAATCAAGGTATTAATGGAGGTCAGGAGCAGAATGACCTAAATGTGGTCACAAATAGGATTTAGTATTGCACTGCGGGACAGTAACTCCCACACTGAAGCAAAGAAGGGGTTTGAACATGTGGGCTGCTGGCTTCATGCACTGTGGCAAGGACCTACACACTGATGTTTATAAAACATCCCAAAGAGTGTCTGCGAATAGCACAGGGGTTCAGCAAGGGCTGACTAGCTCTCCAACTCACTGCATTTGAATTTAGGGAGTGAGGGACCTGAATTGGGCTTGGGCCAACCAGCAGCAATCCAAACCTGGTCAGTCATGACAGCCTACATACCTGTGCAGACTTAGCTTGAGCAAAGTACTGCACTGGGGCTACCACAGCCTGGGCAGCCTTTGATGGTGGGACTTTCTGAAGAGGGTGGAAAAATACTGAGCTGGACAAGCAGGGCAAGCAAGGAGGAGAGATTGAAGACTATTCTGTAAAGAACCCAAATATGGCAGAGTGCCTGGAAACAAGCTTCCTGAGAGCAAACTGTTGCAGGTGAAATGCCGTGCTATGAGAGGGGGTTGAAGAAAAAATGATTGTTGACTTTGCAGGTGAATGACCAAAGCGCCAGCATGAGAAAATGAACTCTTGGTTTGCCATAGAGGTGTTTGTTAAGCTTTCATATGTTGAGCAACAGGAATGCAAAACCTCTTTCAGTTTGGTGACAAGAGGCATCTGAGAAGTAGGAGTACTCATCTGAATTAAAAATCAACTTTTGCTAGACTGGTGTTCCTGGCAGGTTACACCTGCTTCCCACCCCATGCCTTGCTGCCACTCTGTCTGGAGCAATGTGCTCTTAACAATAGCTGGTGGCTAGAAGGTACAGCATGTGCTGCATGCTCATTTCCCCTTCCTCCCACCCTGATTGTTATTGCAGCAGTCGGGAGCAAGAAGGGCTCTTTAACACCATTAAGCTGTGAGAAACTGTGACAGTGAGGACCTGACTTCATGCAATACGAAGTTGAAGAAAAATATTTAAAGAGAGAAGATGCCTTCCTGTAAGTACTTTGTACTGTAAAGCGTATGTATATACACAAACACTCACATGCACATGCATCCGGGAGGAGGTGCGTGTCCGTGGGGGGAAATCCTGCCTGCACCACTCAGTGAACAAATTCCCACCGACCTTGGCAGAGCAAACCTTCACAGCAGCTCTCCGTGCGTGTGGTGAGACCTTGTGCGAGCGCTCAGGCAGGCACACTGTGAGCACATTTACTCACTGTAGCACTGGGGGATGGCACCCGGGCCATACCAGCAGTGCACTGAAATACACCTGGGGCAGGGGGGCCTGTCCTCAAGCCAAGCCCCACACTACATCACCCTGCTGGCACAGCTTCCTGCCTCACATCTGGGCTGGGGCAGCTTTGCCCGCCCGCAAGTCACGGGAGCTCTGCCAGGGAGTGACCTTGCCCACCTCAAGGGACTGGCGGGGGTTTTTGGTTGCCTGTTTGTTTTGGCTTGGGAACTTTTTCTTTTGAGTTTTTTTTCTCTCGTTGTCTGTCTTTTAACATGTGTTTGGATTAATCTAAAAGTTGGTGAACTGCCTTCACTTAGTCTGTTCCCAAAATAGGTAGAATAGTTTTTGGGGGTCAATTAGAAAGGCCAACAAGCCCTTGGATAACCTTGATACTACATTCACTGAATTCATCTAGTTTATTTTACCCTTGGGCCTGCCTTTGGGGAGGCAGAAATTCAAGAAACCTACAACTGATTTTAGTGGTTACTGTCTTGAAAACTACTATTTTAAGGTTGATTATAATTCTGTTCCAGTGAATTTTTTTAAACTGTTTTGAATTTGTGCAGCTCTAAGCATCTTTCAGTGATAATACAGATGGAAATTTAAGATACCAGCATAATGAATATAAATCTGGATTTCCTAAGGTACTATTTCGAGATCCACTAAAAAAGCAATTTAGGGCACCAAGGTTTAAAGACCTGCTCTAGTATGCTTAGCTACAGTATGCCAAAACTTAGGTGGCTATTTTCACCTCAATCCCTGCATGCAGTGGGCCAGCCACCTGACTTTAGTAACAGAAAATGAGTGTACATAACTACCATTTTCTAATAGCTGGAGTCCCATTTTTTTTGTCCTTCTCTTGCACCACAAGTATCACAAACCAGCATCACCACGTGTGACAGGCACTTAGCTGCCACCTTCACCCTGACTGCACGCTCCAGGTCTTGGAGCAGGGAATTAGGTGGCTCCCAAACTCAGAGCTGTGATTCCTGCAGGAAAGCATTACATATCCATGTCTGGGACCAGATCTGGGGCAGTATGCCAAGCTCTTTGGAGAATTTGGCCTAAACTGTAATTACCATGACTGATGGCTGCCCGCTGCTGAAAATCTGCTGCAACGTTACGGGTGCTGAACATTTGGACAACCCGAAGATAAAGGCCAGCCAGTCAGTGCAGTGCTGCCTCGGTTTGAGGGTGACATGAAGGACAGCAGAACAGGGGCCAGAGATGCTTGTAAAGGAAAGCAAAAATGTGTTCACAGTAATAGACACTGTTCAAGATTCCAAATATTTGGTGAAACCAAACCAAAACAGGAGCATTACTGAAAAATGTCAAGCATACCTATTTTTGTGTAACAAGTATGAAGTACTAAATCACTTCCACAGCAATCTGAGGTACCTTTGAGACTAACATATCCTCAGTTCCTGTGGAAGAGCTTTGAACCAAGAACCTTCCAGTTGCTCTGGGCAAACACATCCTCGCTTCCATGCAGAGCTGTGTTCCCTTGGCCATGCTCTGCATTTCACTGGAAAAGCTGCTAACATTGCAAGCTGATGAAGAAGAAAAACTGCTGAACCACTTTGGAGCTCTTAGTGGGTGAAATTCATTACAATTTAATGATTTTTTTTTCCCATTCATTTTAAAGATGTGTATGAACTACTCTCAGAATGTCATTATCATCTAGTTTTCAATTTTTTTTTTTTCATATTCTGTACACTCTCCCCTTGGCACACCCTGTATAGGGAAGCTTGTACAGGATAACGCATAAAGGATTGTGGTAACCACTCTATAAAGATGTAAACTGCAGACATTGCCATGGTACCTACAAACTATATTCTATCAAATTTACCTTCAAACAGTGATGTCAGCTGCCCCCAAGAACGTCTGGATGACCCCACATGTGTTAGCAATACACTGCAATGACACACGTGTTCCCACATGGCCCATCCCTGCATTGGCAGCACAGGTTTCTTTGTTCAGAGTCACATTATGCATGTGTTTGTTATTCATGTTTCTGCTTCCCCAGCCTTTCTTTGATGTAAATTTAATACAACTTTCTTTCCCCCCCCCATCATTATTTGAGACAGAAACTCTGGGACAATAGGAGCATCAAATATTGGATATATGGAAAAACATTAGGCAGTGAGTTATACTTTTTCTGCAAGTCTAAGCCATAATAAAAAATACGTATTTCTCAGAAGAAAAATAATAGCCTTGACATTTTTCCAGGAGCTACAGACTTAGAGTTGGAGTCAGGCTGTGATGCCATGGTACTGAGCTGGCCAAAGTCTACTGCAGAGCATTTGTGTCAGGGGTGCCAGGAGGAGACTGATTGCCTGCAACACTGCTGGAGACATTTTATTTTAAGTGGGCATTGGCTTGTAAGTCCCTGTGTAATACACAGTTTTGGAAAATGAGTGGAAAGAAACCTGTGTGAAGGTTGGGAAAGATGCTTAAGCTTTGCATTCCTGTTTAAATGTTTCTGAGCAACACCTTCACCTGTTATTAGCTTTCACAGTGTATGAAGATCATGCTACTCTTAACCTTTAAACAAAATTTCTGTGATTGCTGGCGCTGGTTCCCAAAGCGGCTGTGAGAAATGAACAGGACAGATGGAAGCAGCCTTTCCCAGTGGATGCTACAGAATATTTCTGTAATGATTTAAAGCCATGTTAAACAATAGCTTGTTCACATTCAAATGCAGAGCATCCCAAGATGCTGCATGAGACACAGGAGAGAGCTAAAATTGCTTTTGTGGTGATGCTGGGCATAATTGAAGGCTTATGTCTGAATCTTACATCTATCAAACTGCTGTACAACAAGGGAAACAGCTCCCTAAGTAGCTTTTTACAAAACACCAAATATACTATCATAACAATAAAACCTAACTATCCAGCTGCTGGTGAGTTATGTACATGTGGTACTGTGTCCACCATGTCTCCTCTCCCCCCTTGAATCTATCCCTTTCTGCTGCTGGAAAATAGCAAAGGTCCTCCAAGGAGCAGCTGAAAAGTTTAATAAAAGTAAGTCAGAGCTGCTTAATCTGTTTTTGTGATCTTGCTGCACTTTTTCTGAAAATCATGATTGTTCCTTTGGCAAAGTTCAGTGCAAAGTGAGAGCTTTTAGTGCGGCCCCCCCGAAAGAGGGGAGACAAAAGCTGCTCGCTGTCCTCTCTTTTGACATGGTAAATAAAGGCAAATGTGTGAAGGTATTAGAGCCCCACTGCAGAGCAGGAAGAGGAAAACAAATGACACCACACCATATGCCCGTAATCCCAATTAAAATGCATTCAGATTCATTTCTCTTCTCCTCAGCTTCCCTTTTCCACACCAGTGAACAAGCATGTTTGACAACAGAGTGTGGGAATTTCTAGTTCACTGAGCAGGTTTCCTTTCTCTTCGCCCCTGCCCCTACCCCTCAGGTAGATACCTGAGGCTGCAGCTCCAAACCCTCACCATGCACTTTAGAGTAAGCCCTGTCTCCCCTCACCACACAGCCAGGCATTGCACACATTGCCAGGGACTCCAAGTGAGCAAACTGGGAAGCAGCAGACACAGCTTGAGGTTAAGCATTCTCAGTGGCCACGCTGGGCTTTGTAGGAAATCAAACCTTTTAGGCTCCCTGACGTGCTTAACTCAGCACTTTTCCCAGGTATGGAGCTTCCTGTGTGTGAGCAATACAGCAAGAGAAGCATCGAGAAGGTGAGCAGGACCTTCTGCCTTCAACAGGCATGCAGAAGCAGGCACAGCAGCCAAGGTGAGACCTTCTCAGTGCCACTGGCAAGAAGGGGGCAGGGGGAAAATGCTGCAGGGTGCTTAGATGACTGGAAAATACCTTGGAGTCAGTGGGGACATGAACACATGAGAGGAAGGCAGTATGAGCTACTTGTTAGAAGCTGAATGGATGGAGAAAGGGAGAGAATGTTAGTGTGGAAAATCAATCTGCAAGCACCAAAATGGTTTTAAAAAATGCAAAAGGATGCTTTTGCCATTATAAAATCAAATAGGAAAAGCAACAAATAAACTTCATCTACAATTCATAAAACCATTGTTAGATAGCAGAATCCTTGTCTCAGGCAGGAGAACAGGCAACTTCATCTGCAGCTTTTCTCATTCCTACTTTTCACAGTTTTAATGCAGAAGTAATCACTTCCTTTTAAAGGTCCTTCCTTGTCCTCTTCATCTTCCTATTGACATAAAAGCTATTGACTGGACCTATAAGCACAGCATCGCTTTTCATTGTCTCTTGATTTAAACTCTGTTGCTTTCTCCCTTGTAGGGTATCTCAGATCTCAATGAGAATTCAAAACACTTCCTTGTAACTTCGCAGTCTCCAGGTTTCGGGTTTTACATCCCCCTCCTTGACAGCCTTTTCAGATCTCCATCCCACTGCTTCCTACACAGAGTACAGCTGCCAGGCTGATGATACAGATGCAGAGATAAAATTCAATTCTCAAAAGTTGGCTTGGTAAAAAAGATTTAAACATACAGTTCCAGATAGTTTTCTCTGTATGAATTGTCTTTGTGCTTTTAGATTCACCACATCAATCTTTGCCTCTTGAACAGGTGAAGGGACCAACAACAGAAGCAGGATGTTAACCTCCATGCTCGCTTGCGCCACAGGGAAAGTGAGCAGTTGGGTAAAATACCAAGCAAGGTACTCAACAGCTGTTAAACCAAGCAAGAGGCTGCTCTGCAAAGTGCTAGGAAACAGGATTTAATGGACCAGAGCCATTTCTTCCCTTTGCCCCAAGCTTGACTTCTCCCAACACTAACATCTCCTCAGTCCTTCTCAGTGTCTTGTCCAGTCCCCAGCCACTCTGTGGTTTTCAGATCCACTCTTTCATCTAAAAACCCCAGTCTCACCTCCATGCTGAGCTAGTCTTGGTCCCACTGTATTCACATTTGGTCTGGCCTGGCTCGTTCACTGTGACAGCTTTCAGTGAGCTGCCTGCCAGTGTCCACAGAAGAAATGTGCCTGGCACCAGTGAGTTCCCATCAGCTGTCTTAGCCAGAAAGGCTCCAGCGAACACCTAAACGGGGAGGTCACGTATTATCTTATTCTTTAAAACGGCGGAGAATTTCTAGAAAATTTCATCCTGAAAAGGATACCTAGCACGGAAAATTTCATTCAAATGTTGGGAAATGTGTGCAAACAGCGTCTTACTAACAGAAATGCAGGAAAGGAGAGCTATTTGTGGCACCCCAAGTCTGTGATTGGAATAATTATACGAGCTCTTGCCCACTGCTTTCCTAACCAGGAGTAAGAGCTCCCAAATGAGTTGTGATTCTCTATGTCAAGCCATATTAGAGCTGTATGAACTGTAATATTTACTTAAAATCCTCTTACAGACAATGTCCTGATTCAAACTGGATCCCATAGATGTCGCAAACCATGTCATTATTATACAGCTTGTTATACCATGAGAGCTGGCAGAAGTGAGCTTGGTAATTCACATGCAACTCCAAAAATGTGCCTGCACTTCTAACTCTGTCCCACACCATAACATCTTAATGGCTGCTTGGACAGGCTTCTTCTGAACAGGATTGCTACTGATGCTTCAGGCCAATGGAAAGAAACATGTGAACATGAGGCAGGATTCTCCTGGAATATGCTGAGGTTATGCCCGTGGTCACTTTTTGCTGTGTGCCTGTGTAGACCATGCTGGCTCTGTCGTGTGAGGTAACCATGAGGGAAATCTGCAAGAGGCCCCAACATTTTGATGCTGCCTCAAGATATTCAGGGTTTGACAGGCCCATTGTTTATACAGCATTAATACCAAATTGATGCTTTTGGGAAACTCCACCCAGGAGCAATCCAGAGAGCTTCCTGATATGCCCAACAAGACTTCAGCCAAGTGCAGTAATTGTAGGTTGCAAAACAATTTTTCAAAGGAAAAGGACGGGAGAGAAAAGAGGGTGAAAACACGGAGCGGAAGAGATAAGCAAAGAACTGATGGGCTACAGAAAGACGGACAATATAGGCATGACAAATATCAGTGCAGAAGGAGGCAGAGCTTGTGGGTCCATTTGTGAAGACTGTACAACTAAATTATCGGAGGCTGCACTTAAACATAATGGGGTGCATACTTTTCCTCTCCCTATCTCTCTCTTTCTGCCTGTATTCAGCCTCTGCTGGCATTGTCTCTTCCTCTCACACCCTGAAAACTTGAAGCCTCTTCTCCTTGGAAGTTTCAGGGTCTGGCAGGACTTACAACATTGCCTAGAAAATGACACTGGGGCATGTCACTTTCTTTCCCAATTCTATGTCCTGGTCATGCTGTGACAGCAACACAGGCTGATCTTGTTGGCTGTGCCAGCCTCTTGAGCAATCCACTTTTGGATGTAATGGGTCACTGATTGAGAAACTAAAACTGAGAGGTCTGGAAAAAATGAGATACTCTAATGCTTAAAGAGAATATTAAAATGATGCTTACAGCTGGATTTTGTTGTTTGGTAACACCAAGATCAAGTCAGCTTCAGAGGTTAAATCACCAGATCTTCTTGATGTTGGCCAAATGCTTCATCTCTTTTCAAAGCCAAGTTAACCCAGGTACACAGACACAATTAACATACTGATGCTCATGGATTGACGTTAAAAAACAAGTATAGGATGTTGTTAGAGGTTAAGAGTTTGGAGTAAAAAGGCAGATAAAGGTGACTGCCTATGGCATGAGCTCTGAGGTGGAAATTATTTGCCTTCCACAGCTTACTTCACTCATTGAGCCCCCAGGATCCCAGCACACACATGCACAAGGCCGTGCCCTCAGATCACTCCACATTAAAGAGAAGGAATGAAACATCCAGCACTCCCCAGGTGATTCAGACTGAAGTGCAGAGAAACATCTCTGGCTCCAAGGGAAGATGGAGCAGATAAACCAGGGAGAAGCAGGCAAACCACAGGCAGCTTGCCACCACAGTGGCTTTCTAGAATATATCTCTGTGTCTAAGGTCCCAACAAACCACCTCATGCCCACAATTCCAGCAGCCAGAAGACAGTCAGCCTCTGTCCCAGAAACTGGTCTGGAAGAAGTGAGTGAAGGAGACAGTGCTGAAGGGCACTGCTAGTATGGAGAAACCACAATGCAACTGGGCATTTTAGAAAATAGAAGAGACAATATTGGCACTGGGAGGTCTCCTGAAAATGTTCAGAAATGAAGCTCAGTGTGATATGAAAAATATTTCACTTCCAGGGCAGTTTAACCAGAGAGGCTTCTCAGGAACTGAGGAAAGCTGCCCTGGGTTTCCCACATAACAAAACATGGGACTGGGCTATGCAAGGTCCTTACTATCAAAATGTCTAATTCAGGACAATCAGAAAAAGCCAAGAAGAGCCAATGTGTATTTCTGTCAAGACCTTTTCCCTCTAATTAAAAAAAAAAAAAAAAGGTCAAAAAAGAAGTAAAAGAAGTCAGGAAGAATGACAGGTTCAGACCAGAGCCATCCTGGAGCCGTGGAGCCTGGAGACCTGCCAGGCAAGCTGGCAGGAAGTCAGGCGGGCTTGTGATGGAAACCTGCCCTGTGCTGCATCGGAAGTTCATTCAAACACAGACCCTTCTGCAAAACATTTTGCTTACGACAAATCGGCATTCTCTGACAAAAACCTGGGCTGACGGAAACCTCCCAGCCCCTGTTCCTGATGGCATAATCGTTCCTTACATAATAAAAAAAGAAAAAAAAAAAAAAAAAGAAGAAAGAGGAAAGAAACTGGGTGTGTCATAGCTAACATGAACAGGCTACATTAAATATAGTTTTGTAAGTGACTCCTTACATGGAGCAAGTATAAAAAACGAGCCCTCAGGCATTTCAGTCTGATCTTCCGCTAGTGCTGAAGGCTCAGCTTTGTTACCCTACAATGTACACAAACACAGAAGTAACGGTGAGATTTTGGGTGAAGATGAAGCAATTTTATTGTATCCATCATCTTTCCTTTCTGAATAGCATTTTCCAGATATTACAGGTAGTTAGTTCTGAATTCCTCCTTGTTTCTACCAAATCCATTACATAGGAAAATATTGATAACCTCTCCCCAAAACTCAGATTCTGTAACCAGGGCATAACTCTCTCACTTTGAAATTACCAACTAGAACATTCAGAGAAAAGAGAGAAATGTAGAAAATATATACACAACTTCGAATACCTGGATGGCTGACAGCATTTTCTTCATCAAATAAAAAAAAGACGAGGGATATTTCCGATATTTCCTCTTTTATGGTTTTGAATGATACTGGAAACCTCTCTTGGTTTAGCTCTTACGTCTTCCAAAGGAGTACCCAGAAGACTGTAGGTCTGCATACAAACTGGGGGCCCAGTCCTACGTTCTCTTCATTGACCTGAGAACCAGAGCCACACCTGGGAGGCTCTAATTCAGATACCTGTGAAATAAATAGCAAAGTACCCTTTTAAACTAACCAGATGCTCAAGTTAAGTGGCTGTATCTGTTTTTCACATACCTTTAAAGGAAACAGACATCAGCTGCAATTCAAATTGTCTTTCTTTGCCCCACAGTTACGTGAACGCAGTGCACAAGATTAAGACATTTCCAGCGTGTAAATTCGATCACGTGAGAAGCCCCACTGATTTCAGCCAGTGACTTCCTATTGAGTCAGCAAAGCACTTATGCCTTGTGTGTGATTTTAAGATGAGTAATCTCCCTGGCTGCGCCCGCACTGGCGGGGAGGCACATGGGCAGGATGTCCTGCGGCCCTGGCCCCCAGCAGACGCCCTGGCTATGTCCTGCCTCTGGTTTGGGACAAGATCGGTGTGGCCACGAGTTCCCACACGCCGTGCTTTTGTCCCTGTGCCCAGAGCCAGCAAGAAGTGCACTGGGCTTTGTGAGAGTCTGGGGGGATGCTTGGGCAGGGCATCACTGCTGCTGCATGGCCAAAAGCCCGGCTTCATGCTTAGTCTTACCCACATGCTGAAACTCTTTGGTAATTTGGAGTGGTACTATATCAGCCCTGGCTCGAAGAAAACTTTCACAACTTCTCTAATGAACCTCTCAGAGTCTTTCAATAATGCAGCTATTTATAGGCTAGGTCTACGCTGAATAGATTGCAGAAGCTGCACAAAAGCTCACAGTGTTTCAGCGATGAAGCTGCAGAGAGGCATCAGAGCAGACTGAAATTACTCAGTATGCTTACATACCATCAAATATTATAATCTATGTTTTGCATGATTAGACTCACTGCTTAACTGAAAAGTTAATGGCATTTTAACACATTTATATAATTTTCTTAGACGTGAAAGCTGTTTTTGTGAAGTACAAGAGTTTTCAAGTCTTAGACTAAGGGCTAAGCCCTGCTCTTGCTCACAACATCAAATTTTAGGCGTGGCATCACTGAAGTTTAACAGAATACCCCCACTAGACAGTGCAGAAATTGGACATTATCAGAAACCATCACCAATCATCTCATCTTTCTCTTTCAAATTAATCTATTTATTATATCTATTTGCTTTAGCAAACATCCTGGGTCCCAGTATGTATCACGAGATGAAAATATTAATTAAAAAATGTTCAACCAGTGCACACATGAGAAAGCATTGCTTCTGTTCTTCTTATCACCCAAGCCCATTTCATCTTAAATGTTTCTAATTGAGACGTGCAAGATGCAGGTAGCATGAAGCAGCAGGGCTTTTCGCATATGGCTCACCTGAATCTTTCTTAGAAGAAATTGGAGAAAGAATTTTACTGCTTGACATTCCCAGACTTGTGTCTCTCTTGACACTTGTTTGTGAAGTCCCCGTAAAGAGCAGATTTACACAAACATGCTTTGCTTATGAATGTTACACATCTTTTTCTGGATTTAAGGAGAGAATTGACATTTGATACAGGTGTTGGAAGAAGCACTGCAGGCCTTTGGCTTTCACCACTGTGGCCAGAAGAGGGTTCAGTGACACCCTTTAGCACAGAGACTCCCAGCTCTTGCTACCTTCCGTGTCCTAAGGTTTTATCTCTCTAAAAAGAGCAGGGATTTCCTCTGGGGATTAGGAGGAGATAAAAACCCAGGACAGAGGAACTATTTCATTACAATACAAAGCCCAAATGGATGAAAAAGACAGGCAGTGGTTGCCTTTTCTTCTTCTCTTTTGGCAATTGATTCCTCTTTAGCGGCTCTGAAGAGAAACAGGATCCCTCTCTTTTACCCAGGTCTGCAAGGCCATGGATGGACTTACAAACCCAACTGCTGCTGGGAGCTGCAGAATTCTATATTTATATGGCACTGAGACTCTCAGTATTTCTTCTCAGTCCATTCCTGCTTCTGCAAGTGCACTGAGCAGGTCCTTGCTACAGGCACGGGAAAATCATATAACCCCAGTCACCAGCAGTCTCACTACCTTCATTAATGCCAACGCTCCATCTTGAACTAGATTTTCCTGCACTGGTTTAGACTGTTGTTGCATCCCAGACAGAGGAATTTCACATCCAGCCCTCCTCAGACTTTTGAAGGATGAGGTTAGGCTAGGCATGTGGATCCAAACCGAAGTTCCTGTTGCAGTGGACTTGCATGAGTAGCCTAGAAATTCCCAGAGACCTCTGAACAGAACTATTAAACTATCCAACAGCAGCTCTTTTGAGCCTGACACACGCCGATAGTTTTTTTCCACCTGTTTCATTAACTTTTGCTTCTGAACTGTGGGAAAATGAAGCAAGGCAAGGCAAAGACTTTGACCTGATTGTGTAGCTTCATGGCAGGAAATGCGTCAGTGAAAAAAGCAATTTTTCTGCTTTATTTACAAATACACTGGTGGTACCTTGTCTAGAACTGCTGACTGTCTTAAAAAGAAATAATTTGGAAAGGATGACACATTTTGTCTCACTTAAGGTTCCTCAGTGCTCACTAGTAAAATTTGACAATACCAGTAAACAATCCAAGATTTTATTTTCATATTATTAAGATGTTTAATTGTAGGTGCAATATTGAGTTATAAATATGCTCTATGACAGATAATAAAAGCAGCTTATCACTCGCTGACTAGTTTAGAAACTCTTTTTTTCTGCTGGATTTAAAATTTCTGGTGAAATTGGTGAGGAGTGAACTCAGCACATCCTGTTAGCTGAGTCAATTGAAATTGCACCTGTTCTTGGATGCAAGTCATAACAAATGCAACCCATATACATTATAAAGAAAAGGACTTGTATGCACTTTTTCCAATTAACATTTGCCTTTTGGCAAGTCATTAACCCATTTTCTCACAAAGAAACTGCTTCAATTGTATTATGCATCCGAAGCGTGCAAAAGTCCCTGAGGGGGTACTCTGACAAAAACATACTGTTCCTGGATCCAATGTGAACATACATATTCATTAATTGTTTGGGGCAATGAGTACAGAATTTCTGATTTTTACAAGTCTTACGAGGTAAACAGGTTACATAAAGCTATGTCCCTGGAAATAGCCACATCCTGGCTACTGTCGCTCAGTAGAAAAATCAAGAGTGATTTCATGCTGTGATATGGCAATGAAAATAATTCAGCAACACTGTAATAAAACTTCTGGGAAGAAAAAAAGAACAATTTTACCCTAAAAATAGTACAGCATATTTATTTATTTAAATAAATAGAAATAAAGATGGTAAACTGTATTTTTCAAATCCCTCACACCGTATAGATCTGTTCAGGACATCCTGAATGGCAATGAGAACTTATTCTACCACCATTCTTCCAGCTAGAAGATAATTATAATCAAAATTTAAAACCACAGCTTAGATTTCTCACCATGAAGATGATAATGAAAAAAACTAGTTATTATCTCATATGTGTAAAAGCAAGAAACAAGAATCCCCCAAAGACAACGGAATTGTTCAGATACATTCACCTCCGGGAATTGGTTTTCAAAAACCCTAAATTTATAAAAAATACGCCAACAATAGCAAAAAGTGAATGCTGAAGTAACAACTGGTAGCATTTCTTTCAATTTGGAAGAGCATTTTTAGTTAGAAATGCCTGCTGAAGTACGCTGCAGTGAGCTGCTGAGCTACTGCATAGCGCTTTGACACTTGAGGAATTTGAAGTTGGGTTTCTCCAGAGACAGTCTCCCAGCAACAACCATTCCTGCCACCACCCTCCTCTCTCGACACACAAACCCTGGGGATCTACTACGTGTCATTCTTTTTAATAAGTAATTGAGTCATTTTTGCAGTAGCAAGCCTGAAAGCTGGAAGCAGTCTTTCTCCAACAGGGTGGCCGATTTACATTTAGTGTCAGAGGGATAATTTAGCCTGAGGAAAGCTGTACTGCATCAGGTACATCGTTGAGCTTGTTTAGAACCAGTATGGGCTCTCAGTACTTCACTGCAGTCTCCAATACAGATATAATTTTCATAATTTAAAGACCCATGCAATTATTTTTTCACACGGTGCAAAAGCACAACTAAGACTCAACAGCAGTCATTTTCCTTCAGTTTTATAATCCAAATTAGTCAAGTCATCAGTTATTTGACAGAATACAAACCCTAGAGTAAATGCTTCTGAGAGTTTAACAGCCTTGGCAGGTGTTTTTAAAGGAAGCTTTTCTGTTCCTTAACTTTATTAGAAAATATAGATCAAGAGAAATATTAGAAAATATGGATCAAGAGAATAAGATAACTTGCCCACATCAATGCTTTTTGAAAAAGAAATGTCATGTTAGATGGTTGTGGCTGTGTTTTAGGAGAGCCATCACAGCCTGAGGAAAATACATCCATCCTGTTTTCAACCAACCATGACCAGACATCCTTCCAAGTGTCATGCTGAGTTTCAGTATCAACAGACCACCTGACAGAATGACAATAACATGTCTTAATTTGGGAATGTTATGTTGGTTCACCAGATTCACAAACAGAGGAATAAACTGGATTAAGCAGTAAATGCTCCAGCTAATAGGTACTGAAAAGGAAAAGGGATTAGTGATAGGAGCTAAAGCAGAAGGGAAAATTTCAGCAGAGATTTTATTAAAAAATGTGGAAGTAAAAGAAATATCCAAATCTTACTGATAAATAATCCTGAAAAAACTTAAAAGAAAAATCTGCAGATTTAAGACATATATATATATATAGTCCATCAAGAGAAAACAAGAAATTAATAGCTACATGGTTTTGTGTCTTCTAATGGAGACAAGAAAAGGCAAAGACCACAAGTGTATTTGCAAATTCATAAAGTGAAGTACATTTGATCTAAAAGACAGCATTTACATAACTTTGTGTTATATAGCAGTATAAACAATTGCATAATCAAAGGTCAGGCTGGAATACGTGAGACCGTTCTTTGACAAAAAATCTGTGGCTAGGATGCTGCCTAGAAACAGTTGCATCTAAAAATTTTACAAGAGACTGCTTCTTTGCCATAACCAGCAGTACTTAAGGGTGAGCTGCAAATATGGAGTATGTATTGGTAAAAATCAGAGTTAACCAAGGAAGTGAGGTGATGTCTAGCTATCTGAAGGTGGTTGCTGACAGAGAAAATAGGTTATGCAAGAAAAATTGACGGCACATTTCTGTGGCTTGAACTGCAGTTGTCTCTGCACAGTGAGCTCCTGTACTAAAGCTGAACTCTGTTGATGTTAATGAGGTTCAGCCTGGGAAATGGGCTTTATCTATATAAAGTCAGTTGCAGAATTGGATTAAAATGTTCCCCGATTTCAAGTGTCCTATTTCTCAACATACATGTAAAGTTACAGAAACGGATGATTACCTAGTTTCGACGGTGGATTTACAACAGGTCTTCTCTAATTGCCATTTAAAAAAATAACAGATAGACATAAAGAAAATAGATATTTTCCATTAAAAATAAGACCTAAAGCCATCTTTCTAAGAATTTCATTTTTATTAAAAATAAAAATAAAACCCAAATCATCATACACTGCAAAGTCTTTCCTGACTGAAGTCTGCATTCACAATTCATTACCTGATGGGGTACATTCACAGCATGCAAAGCTTGAGCACATGTGGACATTCTCAGAGGATAAGAGTCTTTTGTATTTATGACCTAGATTTTACATCATTTTGTGTTTGGTTCAAATATATTCTTCAGAAGTATAAAGCTGATTTTTATTTTTCTAAATACGAAAAATGAATTTTGATGGGGATGAGATAAGCAGAAGTGTTCAAATGCATCAGACTTGCAGCTGAATTCACACAGATGCAAGTATAGGTTCAAAGTTTAAGTGACTTAATTTTTGTATTTGTAATTAGAAGTTTTCACACTACATCTTCTTGCAATCATTACTAAAATGTTTAGAAGATTTAGGAAAACTCACTGGTTTTTGGTAAAATACTTGAGAATATGTAACAGACAAAGAATACCTCTGGCATTTTTGGTATTATGTCTTATTTAATTTAGGTGTTTAAGTAATGTTGCCTTAGCACAAAGAACATTATTTTCACAATCTTTGCCTGAAAATCTGCACAGTGGTAACCTGCACAATAACTGCTATTCATCTAAAAATATGTAGTCAGTGGCTTAGTTATATTCAAAGATCTTGTTAGGTTGAAATAAGAGTCCTGGAATGTTCAATGGAAATTATTTAGAAAATACTTGTTTTGATTGGGCTACACTTCATTAAATATATAACCAGAATATCTGCTTGCTACCAATGTTTGAAACTTTTTTTTTTTAAATTTCTTCAGTTTTTATTACTTTGATTTGATGTTTCTGCTTATGGCAAAATCCAGTGAAGCAACATTCCTTGTGATTTTATGAAACATATTTATCAACATAGTTCATTTTCATATTTTATTTGTTCTGGTTTCCCTGAAGTAACATTCTTTGCTGATCTTTTATGCATTCTTTCAATTTATCTTCAGTACAAGTAAGACGTTGTTCCAGGACTGAAATAGTCTGCATGAAGAAGAGAATAATTTCAATTGGGTTTATATCACTCACAAAGTATTATAAAAGTGTGCAACATAGTAACATAAGAAAAGTAATTTTAACTCAACTGGAAAAAAATACTATAAGATGGCTTCTCCTTAGCTATTCCACTATTTACAACTATATTAAAAAATTATGACCGCGTATCCATGGAGATTGTCTAAAGGTTTTCAACTGTTTTCACAAAACATTTTTGCTGAGAGAGAGAGAGAAATACATACATGCATAATGTAAATTACTCTGAAATACTATGTGAAAGTTGCATTCACTTTTCAATAGAAAAACAGCCATCACTGTGACCACAAATGATGTCTTTCAGAAACCTAAAATAAACTTTTAAGGCATCCTCAAGAAAAGAAAGTGAGAAAAAATATACTATTAAAAGGCATTCATTCTCTAAGAGATTATCTTCATCAGAAAAAGTAGCTTTTTGGACCCAAGCTGGCAGTTTCTTTTTCATCCAACTTACTACACAAACCAGTTTCAATTCATGACTTTACTCCATACTTCCCAAAACCTATTTCTTCCTACTTAACACAAATATTGCAAAAGAACATAGAAAAACACCCTTACCTGCTCCATTTTGATGTGATTTAATGTTAATATATTACAGACTACAGAGTAGTATCTTAAAACATAAACTAAATCTGGATTACTGGAAAGAAGTAGTGAGCATTTGCAAACAAGTGACTCAGAGTCACTGACTGAGACTGAGCATTTGTGCAGTTTTACTGACACTAGGACTTATTCCACTGCTTAGATTCCTACCTAAGCCAACACCTCACACACTAAGTTTGAAAAGGGATTTAATGGTCCATTACTGGCCAATTTACTGTGTTCATCCCCTGTTGGTGCATGATTGTTCCAGCTGGAATCTGACAATGTCTGCTAAACAACTGGCTTCTGACAAAACTACCCCAGATCTCACTGCTGAAAAATAGTGATCCTCTTCACCCAGAGTTAAAAATACAGCAACAATCTTTATGATTATATATCAGGAAGCTTTCACTTTAGCAAACACAATACACGCAATCAATATCTTCTGAAAGGAAAACACCAAAACAGTCACTTGACTATACAGCTATTCAAAATAACCCCACAGTCTTTAATGTTCTGATTTATGAACATCATTCCGGGGTATTGTTGCCCTTTGACGGCTCTGTCATTCTGCATTGCAAGTGGCACCTGTTATTGCATACTTACTAGAGTTAACATTTCCAGCTGCCCCACAATGTGGTCCAAAGCCCTGTCCACGGAGAAGGGGATGCCTCTGTGCTTTTGCACACCACGCACAGCTGACCCGCTCTCATTCTCTGCCTTCCTTTTTGAACTTCTTGCCGAAGGAGAAGCAGAGGGACTCTGCAGCTCTTCACTTTTGCCACTATCCTTGAATACAGAAACACCATTTGAAGATTCAGCTGCCTTTGTCTTCATTTAAGTGGAACCACACCATAAGATAAGTAGAAAAGTCAGACTTTTAATTAAAAAAAAAATCTATTTACACATACATGCATGCACACAAGGACCTTCAGATTTGCTTTTTGTACCAGGTCCAATTCACAACACCTCAATTTGTTCTGACCTAAGAGAGAATTCCAGCTGTGATGGATGAGCCAACAAGGGAAATCTCAGCAGTCTTTAGGTACATGTTTCAGGTACATATGACTGAGGAGCTACATGCTGTACCACTAGGGCTTGAATTAAAGCTTGAATAAATACAATTAATGAGGGGCATTTGCTTCAAAAAGATAGCTCTGGTTAACAAAGAAATTTACTCAGAGTGATCATATGGATGAAAAGTCCATATGTGACTAGATGATCACAAGGGCTCCTTCCAACTTCATAGTATGAAACCTTTGTTTAGTATGAATTAACCTCTTGTTTCAGCATCAAAAAAAGGTAGTTTTTAGTTGTTTTTTCGGTGATGGTACTTTTGGAGAAACTGATTCCTTCAGGGTATGGGAGAAGGAAACAACAGAAAAGACCCACACAATGCAAAGTTGAGAGAAATAACTTTGATGTATAAACATTGCTCCAGGCTAAGTTAGAGAGCGTGATCTTCCCCACCAATTTGGTTTTGTCTGTGCCTTGAAGTTCTTAACGGTATTTTTGAGTCATGAAAGGTTAAATCATCACTAATTCATTAGAAAGTCCTTCACAACAACTTTACCTGATTAATTAATGACTTACTGAGATTTCTTTGAAAACTTCTTATACCTTCAGACAATTTTACATTCGTTTTTACACTAAAATAAATCGCGGTAGTTAAGTTTTACTATTTCTAATTACATTTGATATATCTACATTTACAAAAGAAACCTTTTAAATGGTTACAGTTAAACTGTTTCTCTGGAATGTATTGACAGCCCATGAAAATATCCCTTAGCTATGCAAAGGGGAATGTATGTATTTAAAATACACAGTATTTACAATGTAGCCAAAATATATTTATGTTGTAAGGGTGAACAGATTTTCAAAAGAGAGAATCTTAAAATCATTGTCAAATATTCAAAAAAAATCTCCTAAGTCTCTAAAATAATCTTGTAGAATGTAAATTGCTAGGCAGAATTATTGGCAGACTTTTACAGGATTACCTAGGCATGTTGATGAGTTTCTGTCAAGAATGATTTACACGTAGTTGACCCTGCCTTTGAATCAGGTAGGATCAGAGACTGATGGATTAAATACTGCCACTATGATAATGTAACTCTTTTAAATTTAAATAATACTAAATCATATCAATATTATTGCCAACTTATACTGCTGCATTATCCACAATAACATTCCTGTGTCTTCGGTGCCGTCCTGCACAGTCCTGTGTGGTGGGAAATGGCTGAAAGCAGAGACTGTGGTGAGCTAAGAGGGCAAAGAAGAAAGTCTTACAACCCTGTCTGGGTTAGAAGTTCCATTGTGCAGTTACATTCTGCAAGGACAGATCTCGAGCCCCCAGGCAAGAACCCATGAAGTGCAGAGCATGAGGCTGACAGAGACAGGGGTGGATACCCAGGCATGCACTTCAGACCTTAACTGACGATGCTACAAAACCAGAGGGAACCCATCTCAAGGTTTGATAGCACCACAGTATTCGCTGACATCACTTTCATTGATTTCTTCATGGAAAAAGAAACAGATAAATTCACAGCAAGATACTTCCAGTTTCCTTTCAGCCCTTCTTTCTGTGCTTGGTGACTGACTCAGGCAAATGAACCAGGCACGTCAAATAATAAATGGCTGATACAACTAATCCTGAAATCTATCAGGGATGTGTATCGATACCAGGGTGTGGCAAAAATAAAACTGTGCTAGACATCAAACTAGAGATTTCAAACGTTAAACATACAAGGCTGTTCTACAGAAACACCTGATGGTTATAACACTTGCACTGGACTAAGAGAACTGGCCTTCTCAGTTCAAGTCTACTTAAACTCATGACTCATAGAGCAATGCTTTGTCAGCTAGGCTGTTGCCTTTTAAATGCACAAAACTGTGGAAGGAAGGGTATTCTCTCCAGCCATGCTGTTCAAGTTACGTCACTGGTCAACAGAAAGCTTTAGTTCAGTGGTTTGAAGGTAGAATGCTCAGCCAGGAGCAGGTAAGTCCCATGAGAGGCTTTATATTTTATATGTAAGAGAATGAAATGAAATACTTGAAATAGTACCAATTAATAAACAACAATTCTATATGTCGCCAGCAATGTAGTAAAAATGTCTCATAATTCAAAAAAACCAAACTATTCTGAGAGTCATCAGAGCTATAGCTTATTTTGAGAGAATAAATTTTAATAAGGCAATCAATTTTAAATTGTTACTTCTGAGCAAAGTAAAGAAGAAAATTAAAATGTGTACAGTGTTTCCATTCACAGCTCATTAGTAATAACATGAACCCACATTTGGGCAACTTCATTCAAGTTACAAATAAGGAGGAGAAGGAACAGATTTAATTAATCAATAGGAAGTTATTACCATGACATTACCAGCGGATGTTCAGCAGAAAATTAAATTTAGCTTATAAAATGATGTCACAAACAGCAAACCATAATTGCTCATCTTTGTTTTCTGTCAAGCAAAATGGCCAAAACTCTGTGGGTGGTACTTGATCAATTTGTGAAAAATCCTTACACATAACCTTATCACCTCTGCCTGTTCCCAAATGTTTTCCCATGAAACATTCACACAGCAGATAGAAACAAACACTGCATCCCAGGCTCCCTTTGCTTCGTGATGGTTAAGAATAGAATCTGAGTAAAATACATCCATATAAAAGGATGCCTGAGCAGTTTTATTTGTAGAAATAAAAAGTTCCCTCAAGGGGAAAAAAAAAAAAGAAAAAAAGAAAAATTACAAGTGTCTGTCACTCAATTGGATATCAACAGTCTTCAATCTTCTATGAGGTCCAAATTCAGAAACTACAGTTTCTAAAAGCATATCTTAAAGATCTCATAATTAAGATGGGCTTATAAAAAAGTGACATTGGTAGGCTTCCTAATGAATCACAAAAATTGGCATGGTCTGCTTTTTAAAAATAAACCTTTAAATTTTGAACACATGGTACATTTGCCTACTAATAGTAAAATATTTCTGATACTGTGAATAAAACAACTACAAATAATTAGCCATAAGTAGGGTATTAAGCTCAAACAGAGCAAAGGTGTAACAGAGTAGTCTCCCACCTTACAAGACGTTGAATTCCTGCGTCTTTTGGTTATCTGAAATCACTGGAAGTTCTCAGGAGTAACAGTACTATCATTATCACTGCTTTTTTCCTCCTCTTGTGAACTTACCCTCAAATAAAAATGGTTTACTGTGGAAATGCTAAATTTAACCATTTAAGAGTTGTTTTTTCTTTGGGTTTTTTTTCGGTTGGGTTGGGTTTTTTTTATAGGCCATAATTATTCACAGATTGCTTCTACTGCTTTGAAATTACTTTGTTCAGTCCATGAGTGATCCACATAAAACAGCTCTCTGATCTATTAGGCTAACACTGAGTATGCTAAATCACAATCTGTTTTATCAGTTCCTACTGAAGAAAACTTCCCTGTAGTTTCAGCTGATGACAGCAGTCTTCATTTCCTCTCCTCTTGCACTCACATGAATCAGCACGGCAACAACCTGCCATGTGACAACTGTGGCTTTCTGCCCCATGTTATCTGATGAGGTAGCTCTGGAATCATTTATTTGCAAACTTTTATGAAGTTTTGCACTCAAGCAGTAAAATACAGATTAACTATGTGGTGCATCTAGAACAAAGTTCTACTAAGCATTTCTAGCTTGAGCAGTCTCCTTCCAGAACCTGTAACATAGAATTTCACACTTAATCAAAGTCTTTCATGTCGTCTTACACATCAGAGTCTTCTCCAGCTTTTAAAAAAAATGCCCAGGCTAAAATAAAAAAATTAAAGCACTTAACAGAAGTGCATCACATCCAGTCTGACACGGAAACATCTTGAAGCCCCACTGAAGGTAGCACACCCTTCAGTTTTGAGCCTGATCACGAGTGGTACCAGGTTACAAACTCACAGCCAATAAAACAGGCCAGACTACCAGACTGTATTCTTTAGCAAAACAGGCATTTTCACCTAAGATGGAAGAGCATAACTTTAAGTCTTGAAAATAGCGAATTCAGCCTGAAGCTAACCAAGTTTATAGAGGCCAGAAGGCCTGTACAAAACAATGGAAACTAGTAGCTTACTTTATTATCTGTACATTATCTGTATTATTTTATTATCTGTACAAAATTAACAGAAATCCTGAGGCACTTACAGCTATGGTCTCATTAACCAGATTTATTTCTTTCTATCAGGATGACAGCTACATTGAATGGAGCATTCCCGTGATGGCATGAAATAATAAACTCTCCTGTCCATAGGCACATCTCAAGATATCCTGATAGTTCTGTGCGAAGGAATTATATCACACTTTACAAGTGTTCTTTCACACACATAAAGAGAAACTGACCACATGGTTTTCTTATGTCATTTTTTTCCCAGATTGCTGCTTCTGGTTTGAGAAAATGCTGTAAAACAGAGTACATCCAATGCACTCAGTACTTTATGATTCCACATATACAGACTCTAGTACAGAACAAAAATATTTTCTCTGTATTCCATCCATGTCAAGAAAGCACAGAAAAAGAACGTAGAATAAGCCTTGTTTTCTCCAAGAAACGTATAAAAATTATTTCTATTTCTCTAATAAAAACCTCTTAGAAGTCCACAAATATTTGAGTGCATCCAGTTAGAAATAAATAATATTCCTGAAATACTTTTTCTAAACTCTCAGATCATCACTAATAAACTTTACTTAAAATAAGGTGATCTTTTCTTTCTAATTTGCTCATTGATGTTAATTTCTAACATTAATAGTACCCTGCACAGAGTCTGCATCAATTTAAACTTTTAGAAAAAACTAAGGATTTCCCCCTAAAAAACAAACAATACTGCTAAAAAGCTAGTAACTGAGAATGAAAAACCAGCCAACCAAAAAACCCCACAAAACAACAAAAAAAACCCCAACCAACCAACCAAACAAAAAGGCCCCAACCAAACAAACAATTAAAAAACCCCAAAGCATGTAATGAACATACAACACAAACCAGGCAGAAATCATTGGAGGTTCAATTTCTAAAGGTGAGAATCCCTTGTCAGGAAGTCAATTCTAAAACAACAGTTCAGGAACACTATATTTAAACACTTTCATAAGTTATAAAATACTTGCACCACAGGCACTAAAATATAAAAGTGTATCCTGTGGAAGAAAGGCAAAGAAAGGTAATGAATTACCTCCAATATATCTTCAGCTTCAGCAAGAAGCTTTGCAAAGCTAAGGAGAAATAACATGACACTATAGAAGCATTTCCTACTATTTACAATTACAAAATAAAGTAGCCAAGTTTAATTTAGGCTAATTACTTTGGACTGATTGCGTGCATACCCAAGGGAACATCTCATGGCTGAAATAAAAAAAAAAAAGTTTCCATGATGGCTTCTTTTTACCTTCATAGAGTCCTAATAAAAATTATATTACAGACTCTGCTTGAACTTCTTATCCATTCCAGGGCAGGGAAAAGCTAAAGGAGGGCAGGAGGAATACTTGTAACGGAAACTGGAAACATAATGAAACACCTACTAGAATGAAGTAATGACAGAATATTAATAACCCTATGTAGACAAGGCCTCCTTTCTACCACTATAAATAGAATATTCTGCTATTTTCGATATTACAAATGTTAATGAATAAAAACAAAAGTATAAACGCCCTAGGACTTTCCTAGCATGTTGGCAATCTCCCTGTACTTCAAGTAGCAGATTGTGGGGGTTCACAGAGGGCATCAAGTACTTGGGAGGAAAGCAGCAGGGTTACCCTCAGAGTGTGAGGGACAGTACAGCATCCTCACCAGGAAAGTATCTAATCAGAGAAATGACAGCCATTCTTCTGGCTTGCCTGCTCCTGACTCCTTTCTGTCCTCTTCCCCCTACCCAAAAAACAGAATGGAAGTCTTTAGGCCAATACCTAGCTAAAAAAGTCTAACTGAACTTTACAAAGAACCAATACCTGGTAACAGTGAGTTTGTTGCACAGGGTCTTAAATTATATATAAAGGACAGCACTTCCTCCATCTCATTCAAAGTTACCTAGTATATCCATATTCAACATGAATTTACAATGAAAAGAGATTGATCAACAAACCCAGAGGAATTTCTTGTTCTTAAAGGCATGTTAACTCCTGAGAATAAAATAAAATAAAATAATATACTTTACAATATGCAACAGATTTTTCCTAGATAAGCCTTTCATACTTAACCTGTTGGGGCAAAACTAGTCTTGAACAACTTACACTGTATGTATGTAAATGAGAAGAACTAAAGGAATACATTTCTGTCTTAAACCCCATCTCCCAGTAAGAATGAACAAAAAATTACTGAAGACAAAATCCTGAAGAGACACACTCTGCCAGAACAAGAACTGAAGGATGTGAATAATGTTCTCAACCCTGCAGAAAGCTGAGAAGGGCTGCAGTCCCTGGGCTCCAGCCTGCCCAGACCAGGGGTCTGGTGCTCTTTAAGGGTGGCAGGGCAGAGCTGCCTGTGCTGCAGAGACTCTCCCTTCACGCGCTGGCACTGTAGCAGGGCCCGCTGCTGCAGCAGCACATAGCAGCTGTTTGCCAGCCCCTACACAACTACATATTCATATGCATATCTACACACAACTCACTTTCAAAGTTATATGCAAAGCTGAAAGAAACTCCTTTCGGCCAGCACGGCTGCATCTGTATCAATGTCAGGATAACAGTGTCGGTGCTACGGTATGAATTTTCTTATTTTGCTACCTCATATCAACATAATCTGTGCCATAACAAAACCTTGTTGCACAGACAAACCTAAATTGCCTCCTGTTGGGGGATGCTGTGAGGGGCAGGGTGTCCACACAAAGATTCCACAGAGAAATCTCTTCTTAGCTGAGATCTGGCAGCTTTGATCAACAACAGGTGGTTACACCACTTGACCGGGTGGCTATCGACAATACCACTGAGTTTGTTTACTCCACAGAAGCAAGAGTCAAATCTCCTCTAATACAAATTACTTACAGGAAAATATCAAAGAGTTCAAAGCATTAGAAATTAAGTTAGCAATCCAGCATAGTAGAAGCCAAAGTTAAATCCAACAGGGCCAGCACAATTGCTTGAACACTTTGCCAAAGAGACAGATACTACTATCTGTGAAAGAAAAAAAAAAAAAAGTCCAATATTTCATAGCTTGGAACTGAAATCCTCAGACTATAGCCATGAAAAATATATTTTACTATGTAATAGAAGAAACACTCTTCCTCAGCATTTTACCAATGCTTTTGCTAATGAAGTGTTACACCTACAGTGGATGGTGAAGGTTTGAAAAAGGACATCAAACACTTTAACCATAGTGTCACAAAAAACTCCCGTAAGGATAAAATGAAGCTTCAAAATTTTAATTGAAAAGTCAAATTTAGGTGCTTTTACTAGACTTCATAAAACACCTGGAGAAAGTAGCAAAAGTCCATCCTGAGCTATTTCAGTGCTCACCATTAGTAAATACGCAGAAGGGTTGGATAAGCTGTCCTATTTGTCCAGGTAAAAATAATACTCAGTCCTGCTGAGCTTTGTTCAGAGGTGGGATTGTAAAAAATTGCTTTGGTAGCACCAGAACAACTCTGTACTTAAGTCAGTTGAGTTTTACAATTTACTGTGATGGGAATCAAATTAGGGAACAGCAGAAAATGAGAAATTTGAGAATTACATACAAATATCCAAGAAATATTAACTTTGGAGCGGTCTGACATGCCTGTTATACTCTTGAAAAATAATTTGTTTTAATTAGTGTTGTATTACAAGCTTCTATCAAAATACACACTGCTCAGCACCAACGAAAGTGCTAAAAGTGTTGGCACATAGTACAAAATCCTGCCTCTCCCAGCAGCAATGCTGTACATGGGCAACACCTTGAGGAAACCCTGCCTCATGATTCTTACAGGATTCCTTCGCCTTCAAGCTGTACAGTGGTAGTTGGTGAACACTGCAGAAGGCAAACAAGCTGGTCTAGTGACCACAAAAATTCACAACTTCATGTTCCAGATCCAATTGCTGTCACACCGTTTTACTCTTTCTTGAGGAAACAAGAGAAAACTCCCCTAATGTGTTCTGTTCTCTCTAGTGATAGTTATGTGACCAGAAAAGCTGAGGTTCTACAAGCAGATACACAACTCAAAACAAACAAGAGCAGGGCTTGCTCCTGCATTCACCAAAGTGCAGCATCTTTTGCACAGAAGAGGTTCTGCAAAACAGGCTCACTGTGGACTGGCACATTTTTCCATTTAATGTAGAAAAGCAGGAAATAATAATATAATTTATGATCTTTTTCAAAAAATCTAGCATAACATCACGTAGGGCACTAGAAAGATATATACACAAAGAAATACCTCCTTGGGATACAAGGCGATATATAAAAGGCTATATAATATTTTTATATGTGTATTTTATATATATCTAACCTTTTTCTATGTGTGTAATGAATTACAGCTCTGTCCCCTATAACATGCAAAGCTCAAAAACTGTGTATATTAGGAAAATACTTGAAAAACACTAAATAAAGGGTTTACCATTTGAAGATAAATTCCACTGGTCTGAATGCAATATTTTATTCATACCTCCATCCAGGTTTATACTGATTTGTTAAACACTTGTGCAATTCTTCTGCATACATTCCATATTTAATTATGCTTGCTGTTGCCTTATTAGGACTTGTGGTGTGTTTGGCACTTTCTGTTTGTTTTTAACAGCCACACTTAAAACACTGATTAACATTAGTATTCTCTATGTATTCAAAACATATGACAACACAATTATATATATATACACTAAGTCATTGTTTAACTTATCTTCCTATTGCTCTAGCATACAAAATGTGTCTTGGAATTATATTTGTATTAGTAACACCCAGATCAAAACCATCACAATCTAAAACAACATTCAATATCAATCGTCTTTATATAGGCCTATGTAATTCAGTATACTCACGTATGAATGCTGTGTCAAAGCCCTGACCAAAAAAAAAAAATTAATCTACATCACCAACTGCTTCTTTCTGGTGTCAAGGAACATTCTTTAATGTGACTACTCACACTGGCAGACCAAACCAGGAGCAACAGTATGTTCCTCATACAGGACTGGAAGCCATGGGTATGTGTACAATTTAGAGCTGAAGCACACAGGTAGAACGTACTTGTGTCACTATATTTCAATAAACTACCGCGTGTCTGTTGTTGAAATCTGGTCCTCTGGTAAGAGCAGGACAAAGAGAAACAAGAAACTTTTATTTTATTCCTGCTTGCCATTTCTTTGGCATTGAGGTCTGATGCTTTACTGAGCAACAGAACAGAAATTTTGTTAATGAATGTCATGAATTTCAAACTAAAGTCCTCTCACTTCGTAATGAAGATTAAGTTGCAGTCTTTCTACATCTTTTCTGTTTTTAGGAAAAGCTCCCCTATTCATGTCAATACTATAGTCTTTTAAAACTTCTGAAAGGAGGATTACTCTGGTATTTTATTATCACCAGCAGCATCCTGGTGATAGCAAGAATCTGTGGAACTGTGTGTCCATGCAAGGTACAAGAAGATGCATAATTTCTCGCACTCTAACGAAAACACAGCATCACTGGCACTCCCTGTCATCTATGCCCCTGCAACTTAAGGAAAGTAATTTATAAGGGACAACATTGACACAAGTATTTTCTAGACATCAATCAAGTTAAGCACATAACACTTACATGTAAGATACTCCTGCTGAGAACAGCAGCTCAGATTTTAAAAGTGCTTGCACTCCCTTATACTCATGGCCACACGACACTTTCTTTGAAAGTAGAGCACGTTTCTCTAAATAGCTTGGCTGCATGGGTTAGGGTTGGATAAGGGATATAACTGAACTGAATGAAAGGTATATAAAGATATAAAAATAAATATTCACTAAATAAGCATTAACGAAATAGTGCATTAAATACTATCCACTGGGGTACAGATAAGAAATCTAAATACAGATATGCTAAAAGGTATGTAAAACAGAATTACACCCCCTTTGTCAATTCCATTTGATTAAGGCTGACTCTGTTCTTGCAGCTGCACGGAAGAGTTCAATGACAGATAATCAATTGCACAGTATCAGTTGTCACAGGTAGTGGCCTAGTCAAGATGTGCAGATGCCACACTCAGTTGGATATGGAAGAATGTATATCCTGACTGTGTGCTGCACTCCATACTTGATGTTAAAATGACAATAAAAAGAAAGCAGTTGGCACTATAATCCCAGATCAACAGCTGGCATTCCAGTCCTAAATGTCAAATTCCTGTTGGGGATTTAGAGCCTTCACAGACAAAATATACTCCTGTTTTTTGCAACTATAAAAGGCAGAATAATACAAATGACCATAAATGAGAAGTGGCGAAACACAGCTGATTGGGATAATTGAAGGTCTCTGCAAAATCTCTATAGCCATTAGAACTAGCACCTATAAAAAGGACATTTTAACCCTAAGGAAGCAATACTGAGGCTATAATTTCTTTCTGCTTGTCCCCACACCTCACTTACAGGTTTTGAAATTGTTGCAGATGTAAGAAGGTCTGGTAGAGGAAGAGATATCCTAGAGGGAGCTGGTTTCATATAAGCTCCCTGAGAGTAGACTGCCAGCTAACAGAGAGAAATCAGTAAGTAATCCCATGGGGAAAAAGGCTCTGCATAAGTTTACACACTACTGGAGACCAGAGACTGCGTGAGAGAAACAGAACTTAGAATTACTTCAAGGAAAGAGAACAGTTTCAAATAAAATCTTACAGTCATCTATGAAACACAGATTTCTAGGAAGCAAGGCAACATAATTTCTATAACTCAAGGATTATTTATACTTTACAAGTATCAGAAACAAAAGAAGCCCCAGCAACAGCATACTTATTAGCTAGAGAAGTTAAAGCATTATGAGGTTTTTTTTTTATGTGTTTAATGAGGCATTTTAATCTTCCATTTCAGAAGATAATAAATGCTTTAATTGTATTTCTGGCAAAATACTTTCTGTTTCAACCACAGAAAAAAAAGACTATTGGTTTTGAAATAACTTAACAAGTCAGGTAATGAAACTGATTTTTAATCTATCCTGCAATAATGGAGAAAATACCAAGGAAGTGGGGAAGCTGACATTCCATCAGTAATCAGAAAGGATAAACAGCATAATTGTGTGGTCACAGGTCACAGTCAGCGTGAGAACTGTGTCAGGGAAAAAGTCAAAAAATCAACTAAAAAGTTGACTTAGGACATATAGAGCAAATATTTTAGGCCTAACGTCAATACAGTTTGAGGAGACAAAAAAAGAAATGGTCTTTCAAACTAAAGACCTTTCTAATGAAATATTTAGTCAAACTGTTACTGAAAAAATCACCCTTTTTTAAAATCCACAACGTGCATGCTACAATTTTATTAGTGAATTTTAGGTTGCAACGCAGCATGAATTCAATTACCTGGCTAGTGTTTCTTCAAAAACAGCTGAATCAGAAAGACACTGCAGAATTATGCTGGTTTTAGTGACTCCACTGAAATCTGCTCTTGTTTTAGTCCCATACAAAACATACCAGGAATCTGGAAAATCTAGTTTACAGCTGACAAAAAAAGGCATCCTGTAAGCTATTAAAATAGTCAGGGTTACTTGGCATTCTGACTTCATTCAGCTGTCAAAATGCAAATCCATGTACACATGCAAGACATCAAAGAATACACTACAGAGTAATATACTACAGAAAGCAGAGGTGTTGAAAAGATCTACAATGACACATAACTGGACAAAATGATAAAACTTTAGGATAAGGTTACTGGGTGAAGAATTACAGTATCTTACATGCAATTAACTGAAACTACAAAGCAAACAGAATTGTAGTATTTTATTACACTAGCAAAAATTGGAAGAATGGACACCGAATTCCTTTCCCAAGAGATGTAAGGAAGGAGGAAACATCTTGGAAGAGTGACCTTTCCACTGAGGAACACTTGGTACTGGTTAATCTAAGAATCGGTTAAGGATAAAGCAATTCTTTTCAATCTCTGTTGCAAGTAGGGAATCTTCCTTTACAATAAAAATACTGTAATATTCAACTCAGAGCTGCGTCGCGATGCCTTCACTTCAGGATCTGACAGGCAGAGTGGAACTCACTCCTGGGTGTACAGGAAATATCCATGCAGTTAGAACATGCCAGAGGACAGCATCTCTCCCCTCCCCACCTGCCTCCTTCAACCAACCCAAACTGCTGCAACCAGAGCACCGTATGTCAGAGGATACAGAAAAAAAAAAAAACAAACCTAAACCAAACCAACCAACTTTTCAGAGCAGTAATGCCACATATCTCCACTGATGGTGTCACCCAAAGAGCTACTCCTTTTTATCTTTTTCTTTTTTCCCCAAATACTTTTTATTGTAAAATGCAACAGAATCCAGTGTTCCTCTTCCAGAAGAACACCCTAATCACTAACCATAGACTGTTCCTCACTTGCTTTCCTCTGATGTCATATACTCTCAGCTTTTACTTTACAATGCTTCAAATTCAAGCAAAAAGGATGGAGCTGCCTCCATTCAGTCTCTGTTACCCGCTGTTTACGTTACAGCTATGCAGACAGAAGAAATCTGAATCCTCTTAGGCTGAAAAAAAAATAACTGAATACAACATATGTACTGCCTGAACAAAAGGAAACCACTACTACCAGCTCCTTTCCTCCTATTTTTTTCCATTGCAATTTAAGAAGGATGTTCAGCTGTGGCATGCATGTAACACACCTGTATGTATTATAGCACAATCACACTGGATACATGGCTCCATAGACATCAGTCAATTCAGTTAGGTTACAGCCAGCTCTAATCTACTCCTTCATCTCTAAACAATTTTTTCTCATTATTTCCTTTGTGCTCGTATTAGTGTTCGGACAGCTGAACAGATCAGGGAATTGACTTGGATGGAATTAACCAGATAAAAACAGTCATTAAGTTAAAATGACTGTGAAATCATCCTTCAGCATTGTTCTACCTAATTTCTAACCCCCACACTGCTTCGGTGGAAGATACAAGCCAAGCTGTTTTTCCACATCAAACGCCTATCTGCTGAAGGAAAATTTTTTGCCCTAGTTGCTGAATTTTATTTGAAAAGTCCCATTTTTTTCAGTCTTGTTTTAAACAACCTATGTAATTTTTGGATGTGACTCAGTGTTTCCATTATCTCACATTAAGCAAGTAACTACATCTCTTACTGCAAACTAGACAGTAATACAGCACGGCTTCAAGGAGAGATGTGTTGTATTGGAACAACTAATATATTTGGAAAACACTCAAGCTTTTAGGCAGAAAGCATCCTCTGGGTTTAGATATCATTCTAATCTAAGTGATAAATACAATTTGCTAGCACTTGTTTAAGCCCTGTCATTTAGGAAAAAATAAAATGTCGAAGCAGTATTCAAGTGTTTGCTTTTATAACAAACTTGCATTAACAATTTTGAATAACATATGGGTTTTATATATATAAAAATTTCATTTTATAGTCAAGTTTCTACACAGTTGCAAGCATGCTGTGCTAAACTTATACTCCAGCTGTATTTAAGAACAAAGGGTAATTCAAGGGCAGTATTTTAGCTTTACAATCTTGTTTTCTCACATACTTGATTTGTAGCTCAGCCTTATTATGCAACTTAAGATAAAGAAAAATAAAATCTTGCAACCTTCTCTAAGACACATGCATTATGAGCTAAACTAAGCATTCCCTTGCTTCTTAGTCCCACAAAATGTGCTATCTCAGAAGTATTAAAGTCCTGTGAATATTAAGAAGTTGAAAACTTTATTTGTACTACTGTATAAAAAAAGTTAAACCAGGTGCTTATAGGGTAACAGAGCCACTGAATGATAACTTCATTAACTTTTATTAAGCTAAATGACTCACAAATGGCATTTAGATCAGTAGTAAATCATCATCTAGGTCAGCAGGAAGCTCATTACAGACTGACAATCCAAGTGACAGAAACACTTTTCTACAAGTGCTACAGTAGTAATTTCCTGTGTGAAAGGCTTGCTGCTGTTCCTGCATTCCTCAGGGGACACTTCTTCTCAGAGGATGTTACTCTTCCCCAGGAAGAGGAAGGAACCAGTTGTTATTGCATGTGTGGGCTGATAGCTGTCGGGCATTTTCTGCGTGCCGCAGAATCAGCTGTGAGAACTGTGAATACAGCTTAGATTTCCAGTCAAAGCGGAGGGAAACACTGCTTGAGCAGACAAGGTCAGAGCGTACATGTACAGTATCTCAGGAAACTGAGACAGAAATAATACCTGGAACTTCTATCCCTCTAGTTCCCAGAAATGTGCTGATGTGCTAAAGGAACAATATGCAGACATGGATCAACTTGAAAAGCATTCCTGAAACACAGCTGCCCTGAGTAAGACCCTACACAAAGTCAAATTTTGCCAGTTTTAAAAGGCCTGTTGTCTTACAGAATGTTTGTGTATGTGTGCATGTGTACAATTTTTTCCTGTTAGGTCCCTCTCCTAGGTTTCCTGTTCCACAGGAACTCAAGCTCCCTCCATATGTGTTGAGACACCGGTACAGGGTGGGTCACCAGTAGCTAGCCCATGACTATTCCCCTATCAGTTCACATCCCACTGGTTTTTCCTTTAGTGATAGCATTAATATGTTTCCTTATTCTAACTGCTTATTTCCAAACTTCATTAAAAAAACAATCCACCAATTATTTCATCATAAAATTATTAGGGAGACAGAACAGTGACAGACAAATAAACAGTACAATCTCATAAAGTACATTTCCTCAGGAAACCAGGCTAAAAATAGTATAGGAAATATTATATTCTTGCACTCTCTAGTGCCCAAATTCAGAACTCAGTCTCCGATAAAAACATGACTTTCTCTCCAGCTCCAGTTCATTCACAGAATATAATGAAGATGATTAAGGAACATCAGGACATGTATTATTACTTAATTATGTAGAGGCACAATATATTTCCTGTTCTCTCCTTGTAAACCAGCAGTTACATGCTGTGTTAGAATAGCATCACTGCAAAACACAAGGACCATTTGGATCATATTCCTCTTTTATTACATGTGCTGAGTTCACCTTCAAGCATTTGATCTTTAAGCTTTATTTGATGCTAGCAGTATCAAAGGATCCTGCTTTTAAGATTAGGTGCACAAATCTTTTTAAACATGCCTAGACATCTACAGCAGCTCAAAATGGAAGTTTAGAAATTCACTGTTCAGTATGGGAAACAATTCACCTTTTTGGCACTTGTTGAGCCGTTTTGCTCATTTACACCATACCTTCTTTAGAAGGCTCTTAGCTGGGCAACAGAAAAAGCTGTCTCTACTGCTTCACGGTTGTTCCAGATGCATTAGGGGTAGCCTTTAGGAGAAATGGGAGATCCTGAGAGCAGCTAAACATGTTTACCTGCAGAGTTTTGGGGAGAAGGCAGCCTATCCTCTTGCACCAGCCCCACACATTGTACCTGCCTAGCGTGCAAAGAGTAGAAAGGTCTGTCTAAAGTGTACTATAAGCCAAGATGACACTAAAAATTGCCTGTCTAAAAGCAAGATTGGACAGAGAGGAAGATTCATTTGCAAAGACACAAAAGCACAATTCTTATTTTTATTCTGCTGCACTGAACACTTCAGACTTCTTCCATTTACAGTATTTATTCTGTGTTTGTATAAGACTTAGCATGAGACATTCAGAGTCTGTTTGAGAGTTTTTTGGTGTGCTTATCTATGAAAAAGGTGCAGATGGCTTTACTTCAAAACTTTGGAGACACAGGATCTCTTCACACTATTTCCTAATTTAATTCTGTGTTTGTTATTGGGAGTTCAGAGAGTTGACAGTTCAAATAGGCATTTACTGGCAATCAGAAGAATGGCAGTATATTAAAAAAATTCACAGCTATTCAGGGAGTAGCCTTTCTTATTTCTCTGTCTGGGAACAAAGAAGGTAAGGTGATGGAAGAGGCTGGGAACTGTCAATTCTTATCAAAGCCTTTTTACTGGTGGGATCACTCCTCAGTGCAGAGCTCAGTCTAATCGGCAACTGAATTTTGGACAAGGAACACAAGTGGGGCAGTCATTCCAGTCTTCCTTTCAAAGGGAATACTGCTGGAACTTTTCTTTGGTAGAGAAAAATGTATGCATATCATGCAATGACCAGAGTTTTTGTCTGAGGACATTTAGGAAAGTTGATATCCATGAACTACAGAAAGCTGTTGTGCTTTCAAATGATCTATAACAAAAGGCAAAGGTAACTACTCTGCACATTAAAGTGCCATGTGAGTTTTGTTCTACCAGCTGTTCCCTTCTGAACTGGAGTTAGGCCCCAGAGGAGATAATCTATGTATAAAACTGCCATTATTTCCTTTCTTCCTTTTACTCGCCCCTTAACCTCACTGAAGATAGTTGATGTTTATTTCCATGTAAGGCTGAAGCCAGGAAAGGATGTAAATCAGAATAAATTTGAAGTTGCATGGTAAGGAAAATATGAAGTGTTTAAAAAATTAGTTTTTAAGATATAATTTCTATTGTCATCCTCTACTGTTGGATTCTGGAGTTATATTAAGCCATGCAAAGAAGACACATTACTCCAAGATTTTTTCAAAGCAAGTTTCCATGAGGAAGACTAGTTGACTAAGCCTTCATGTATGCAGAAATGGAAGAATAGATGCAAATTTTTCATTCATAATTGCTGTCTTTCCAAATACATGGGGTGTTGTTTTTTGATTGTGGAGCTTGTTTTGGGTTTTTTTTTGTATTCAAAACAAAGGCAGAGAAAAGTGTATCAAGAATACCTAAACTCTGAAATACAAACTGCAAAAGCAGTGTGTACAGAATAAATTGAGAGTACAGATACTTCTACTTTTTGCCTCAAGACACCTACTACAAATGCAGTACAGATAAACTTTCTATTTTAAAACTTAGTATGTTCTTTTTGCTCCAAACAGAAACAACCCTTATCTTTCCTCACTCAGTAATTAACCCAGTCTTAACTTTGTAGAAGTTGGACTGTAAGCGAACAGTAAGAATGTCTTGTTTTTAGTGTTAAACGGCACTGGCAGAGAAAGAACAGCAAACATCTCCCAGCCAGTGCAGACATTCTGACTTCCAGATTACAGTACATTGCTTTGCTTCCTCCAAATCCTGTTTACATGAGAAAGGTCAGGGAATGAAACATTAGAGAGCCTCTACAGTGATTTCCTGCTGCTGTCAGTAAAAACTACAGAGACACCATCAACTTTCCCTTGTTTCCAACAGCTTATCAGGCACCGGAGGTTACCAGTGTATTGCCTTACAGAATTGAAAAGACCCAACCTCCCTCATGACTAAAACTAAAATCAAAGGATGAAACAGAAGGAAGTAGTCCCAAAGGGAAACGAAACTTCCAATTTTTCCTTTTCAGTAGTTCAGAAAACAAAGGCAATGTTAAGCTGCTTGACACATGGAGAAGAGGTGGGAGAGAGACAGTAATGCTCTCAGAGTCTTCAGTGAAATAGAAAGGAGAAAGAAACACCACCCCCAGCCCCCAAGTTTGACCCCAATTTAGTGAATATTTTCAGACTGCAAAAGGCTAGAACACACCTAATTTCTAGTAACTGCAACATATGAGGACTCTTACAATTGAAAAAGTCAGGACATTACACAAATACCAGTTTGTTAGGCACACACAGCTAATTTTTACAGCGCTTTCAATAATACACAGGAGAAGTGAATAATGAATCATCCAATCCAAAGCTATTTCCTAACCATAATAATACACAAGAGTTCTTAATGGTTTTGTAATTGTAGTCCAAAAGAAAGCAACTCCATACTGAAGATTACACTGAAATTTTTCCACTGACACAACGATCACAGTCCCTTCACTGAGTTTACAAAAGAAGTTGCATCAGTATGAACCTTAGATAAAAAAAGATTTTTCACCATGTTTAAAACAACTGGCCTTAGTACTAAGCTAGAGCAGAAACTGAAAAGACAACATGTTTACAATTCAGGCAGTTTAATAGTTTAAGTGTTTTTAGCAAAATCCCTATAAGAACATTCATATCCGCATATCTTAGCTTAACCTCTGAAGCAAGAAAATACAACTAAATTTAAAAAAAAACCACAAAAGCAGGCATTTTAAGTGTGGAAGCTGTGATGGATTGTTGGTTTTTATGAAGCAAGAAATTAAAATTCCTTGAAAAGAGGAGGAGGAGTGGGAGGAAGAGATAATACTAGTATTTTCTTAGACAGCTACAGCTCAAAATAAATGAACTGCTAAGAAAATATCTAAACATATATTTTAAACTCACAATAAAGAATCAAGAGTGTTAAATTTTTAAATACTTGTTTTTAAAATCTTTAGGCAGACTGTTGTCAAGACTAGATGATGGTGATACTTTGATGCACCTTAATTATCTAGAGTAGTGTATCCTCTTTTAGGCTTCTTGGTCCCAGGGAGACACTGACATCCTGGAACAAGACCAGTTGAGAGTGAACAAGATGACAAAGGGGCAGGAACATGTGATATCAAGAAAAGGCAGAGAACCAGGTTTGTTCAGCCTTAAGGAAGAAAAGATACAGGGAGATCTTGCTGCCATCTGAAGTATCTAATGGGTAGATAGAAAAAAGACAGACACACACATATTAGAAGACAACTGTGAATTGAAGGCAACAGACATGTTGGAACATAGGATATTCTAGCTACATATTATGAAAAAAAAAAAAATTTCATCAATCGAACACTAGAGCAAGCTGCCCAAAAAGGTGGTGGAATCTCTATCCTTACACATTATTAACAAATGAACCGGACAAGGCTTTTAAGAACCTGATCCAAGTTGGCCCTGCTTTAAAGGGAAGGTTAGATGAAACGACGCCAGACATCCCTCTCAACCTATAATGCTCTATCGTTTTCATTAACAAATCTTCACAGAAGGAAGGAAAAGGAAATACCTTTTTGCTCTGTCACAAATCATCTTAGGGGCAGTAATGAAGTATTTCCCATAAAGGAGTAGGACAGGACAATTCCAGCTGAAAAAAAGATTCTCAATAAGAAGAGCACTTTCTCCCATTCTTTCTCCTGGACTAGATTGAGACCTACGGAAGTTTCTGACCACTTACTGTCAGGAATTTTGGTAGTTATTCAACAAAACATTACAAGGTTTTGCACAGACTTCCAATCTTCCTGAAGGCATTTCAGGGAGCTTTAAGGAACTCACCAGAGATCCTACAAAAGCTTCAATGTTGTTACTCGTCCCAGAGAAAGGCTGTATTTAAAGACTCACATTTTCTCAGATCACTGCCTCAAGAATCTCTCTCCTTCAGCAGAAAAATTACAGTAAATATGTTGATTAGCTACTTCCAGTGATCTAGGGTCTTGCCAATATGTTTTGTAAATAACCTTTAAGATCCTGCTGTGTTACGTGCATCATAAATGCATTGAACAAGAATGTGTAAAGATACCTAAATGCAGACTGCATTTTTCTCTCTGCACGTATCAGAAGGGCAGAAGAATTCCTTAAGGCAGAGCCTTAAAAGAATAAGTAGGTATAGATAGGACATGTGTAAATTCACCTGACAATCTGATCAAAAATTTTTGTTATTTGAACAGCATTCTTTCAGTAGAAGTAGTGCCAAAAAGCCATAAACAAATTTAAAATGAGTCTCGACATGTTTGCAGGAAAAAAAAAAAATGCACAGTGATAATGTCTTTGATAACCAGTAGAAAAAGAGCAACCCATTGGGGCTGGAATCAGGGACATGTATGAGGTAGGATGATCAATTAGACTTGGACTAGAGAATGGCAACCTCAAGTTGGGAAAGGATGAAGAAAAAAAAATACAAACAATGCCCAAAAGCAGTATCATTCAATTGAGGACAAACTGGATCAAGAGGAAATCGGTCAGTGAAGGTGTGATAGGAATAAAGGCAGCATCTGCCCTTTTCTGCTTTTTTCTTGTGAAGAACACATCAAGCCTCTGTTAGAGAGAGTCTCCATGCATCAGGGAAACTGAGACAGCTTCAGATCAAAAGGTCCAAGTCACTGAGAACCAGAACCTTCTAGAAACAAGACACAAAGAGTCTAGGTGGCTGGTCTGATTTAGAAACAGGTGATAATTCCACAAATGACAGAAGCTGGTAATGCAGCAGACAGACACTGGACAGGAAGATGATACTAAAGGATGAGCTGACATTAGAAAGCAGGGAGGACCAGATAGGTTGGCAAAGTTGGAGAAAGTGTTATTTACTATGGGAGAGGAAGGATATTATTGGCAAAGAAAACAGGCAAATGATTCCTGAATTTGTGTGAACAGTGGTGTGTTGAACAGGACAGTTGCCCCTAAGGCTACAGTCCAAGTAACAAGGGTATAGAAATGTTTCTAGATGGAAAAAGATGCAGGTGGGGAATGCTGAAATGCAACAGTAGTAAGAATCAATGATGAATGGTAGATTAAGATACTGGGAAAAAAAAAAAAAGCAGTGATTACTGACACTGTCAAAAAACATAAATTCTGAAGCAACATTTTCATAATTAAGATCATACAGCATTTTTTTGACTGCTGTCTATCTGGCTTTATGTCTTGGGTTCAATGCCTTCCTCTGAGTTCTGGGCATAAAGTTTTATAAGCCGCTTTCATATCAAAAGAATTAATGGAGACTAAGTGATTTGTAGGTATGTAATAAAGAATTACAGCGCAACCATACATTTGATCTCTGTGATGAGCAGTAAGTAATGAACACAGAGTACTTAAAAGTGATAGCTAGTCAATAAATTATATCTACCACAATCCACTATCTGTGAAGCCTACTAAACAGATGTCTGTAAGTCTACAAAGAACCATACTTCCAGTGTGAAAACACCATACAACTGATAAACCTTAAAACATATAATATTATCACCTCTCAAATACAAGTCATTATATGATTATTGGTTTTGAAGTAAAGGTTTCTCATCAACCTGTGCATCACAATCTTCAAAAATGATCTTAAAGAATTTTATATAGTACCTTCACAACATAGCTTTCATAAAGCATTCATGACAAAATAGAACAGCAGAAACCACACCTGCTGCCTTTTCGTAAGTATTAACCCTTCAACCACACAAACTCTTTATGGTAACTAAAATTGCTCAAGACACAATTTGTCCCTTCATAGGAACAGATTCAGAAGAAAAATTCTCATTTTAACCTAATTCTAGAACAGCATGTCTTTTAGATTTCATACCAGGAGAGCATATTTCTCCTCCCACTAAACTACCACTAAAACATTGCCTTCCTCTCCTCCCACATGCCATACCAATGTCATACATAAAGCTAACACTAGAAGACTCTAATCCTATCACTCTGCCTTAAAATGTATTACTTTTTTTTTTCCTTCTAGGGAACTATTAAATGCCTTAAAAGGAGGAAAAAAAACCCATCACTTTTAGAATTGTATCCATGAGACAATGATTCTTTAGGGTTCCCATTATTTGCAGATAAAGACAGAGTCACAAAAAGTGTTTGAGAATAAGCCACAAATTTTAACAGTAATAGTTAGATGTATTTAGCATGGGCTTACAAATAGAATTTGTGCTTAGTATAGTGGTAAAATTACAGGTATAATATGAAAGCTCTGCTATTACACCATCTTCTGGTTAGACTTGGGAACTGTGACAAAGTTTAACCTGAGAATTTAGGATATTGAGCTCTGAGCACTCGACAATTGTTAAAAAAATCTATTTCATTCATATGGACAGTAAAAGCACATTTCTGTAACATATTAGCTATATCCTACCCTTTTTCTTTTTTTCCATTTTTTTTTAAAGCAACTTACAGGAGTACTGATAGGTGAAGAGGGTCTAATCTCTATGACAATTGGGTCAGGCGTTTGTTTATCAGGCACATCAAAGGTAGGATTGACCTGTTGGAAATGAATTATATCATTATTTCAGCACCAACAGAGAAAAGGAAATAAGACAAATAAAAAGTGAGGACACACTTAGCAGCCCAGATCAATTGGTTCCCAACGTCCATTCAAGTTCCTGAAGTCATCTACGACTAAGAGCCTGTTGATATGCTAACTTCTTCTGTACCAACTCTGATTGCCAAAATAACTTTGAAAGCACTTTTGTTGAAAACAGGTAGGAGGTAACACTGAAATCTGTGATAAGGTAACAGACTGAACACAAACAACGTTACTCCTGAAGCCACAGGAAAAATTGCTTTATACTGGGGCAATGTCAGAGGCTGATTCATCAGATATGTCATCACAGTATCTGCAGTTTTGCTCTTGATATCACAGTTACTACTTGCTTATTTCTGGCTATAGGTGTTAATCTATAACTTTAGCAATATTTTGCTAATGTCCTTTCCTGAAAGTGAAGCATTAAGAAAGTATCAGAGAATATGAAATTTGAGAAAGCTGCTGCTTATATCTTATGGTTTCACCTAAGTATCAGAATAACCTCCCTACAAAAATCTGTGTGCATATTATCCCTACCATTATATTATCTAGGTGTATCACAGCTCAAGATGTTTACCCTCTCAGCATGATGCATGGAAATACTTTTTATTCCTCTTATTAACTTTTAATTCTTATTATTTTATGAACTGGCAAAATTTACAGAAAGACTAGATGACTTTCAAATCACCAAGAAGTCTGATGTAATAAAGAGAAATGAACTTGGCTCCTTCCAACTTTTTATCAGTAATCCAGAGACAGTATTAATTCCAACCACCTTACCGAAAGCGGAAAAAAAACCCCAGAACCCCCAAAATTCACACTTGCCTAGTGACAGGGTTAAGTTTAGTTGCTGAAAGTTTCTTAGATGCAAGGGCCATTTTATTTTGACTTTTCAAGAGAAAGATCCTACTATTTCACCTGAAGACTGTCAAAATTCTGGCTCAGCCAGAGCTGCTCACTCTGTAACTGCTTCAGTGCTATTTCCACAAGGAAAAATCCCTGATGCTAGCGTCCATACATTGGTATAAAGACCTTTAGGTCAGAGACATGTTTGTTAAATAGGTAGAATATGATCCTATATCTGGAATTAATAGGGAAGGAGGGCAACAGCACCTTGTAATGCCTGAGGACTTTTCATTCAGTTTATTTAGATTTCCGTAACTTACATGCAGAACTTTAGGTTAAAATTAACAGAAGCAAGATCTTCACAGTAAATACAAGTGAAAGAAGATGAACAAAGTTTACTAGCAAGCTAGAAAGTAAAGAAACATTTACAAACAGATATTACCTGATAATTCAAAGTGAAAGTGATTCTCACACTCTGTAGCACTTACAAATCAGAGATGATAAACCTTCTTTAAGGGGTGATCTTAACACTGTTTTTAAGCTTGTTCAGTTCTCTGACTAGCAGTGCTTTGCTCTTTTATTCAGTTTCAAGAAGCCATTCTTCATCTATGATCTCTTTTTTCTGTCTTCAGGTTACAGGTGCATCAATCAAGAATGAGCAGGGACTCAGGGACAATCAAGAAAACCCATTCTGCTACAGGGTCATCACAGCTGAACACTTAAAATTCTCCCTCATTTGTAGATATCAGGATCAAGTCTTGTTTTCTTCTAATTTTGTCAAACAGACTTGGAGGAAAGAAAGGGAGAAAGGAGACCCAAAGCCAGGTAACATGGTCTGTGTAATAACCTTCTACTTAGCTGAAAATTCTACAATTTTAACTGGACTTCTCCTTTAGCATCTTCTCTGCAGAAACAAAATGAATCAAAATCTCCTCTGAATACAGTACTGCTTACCACTTTTTCATTGTTAAGGTGAGGAAGAGAAGAACTGCAGATTTTACTGTTTCACCTCTATACATACCATGCCTATTGAGATTACACAGGCAACTGTCCCAAATAACCAGGGTCAGTTCTGGTTCTGCTTCTGACATTGTCAGCCCTACAATAAACATAATTAATGCATTACCCAAGTGCCAATCATACCATGGGCAGGTAAGACTAAAGTCATTTTCTGACATGCACCATTCGGGCACTGAAGAGAGGACAGTGCATCTGCAGGAGTCTGCAGAAGAGGGACACTAGGTGCCTCCTACCTATCGATACCCTAATGTGGAGGAACTACTGTGGTACTATTAGCTATTGAAACATCTTCTTTGAGATAATATCTCTGTGTTATACACATCAGAGATATTGCAGAATGAGTTAAATTCTTGATACAGGTTGGTAAATAAATACATGGTATTATTAAGTTAAAAAAATGTGCTCTTTTTGTGGAAGTGTCACATCCTGGAGCTATAATGGAAGTTTCTCTGTCTCTACTTCTGCTTACTCCTTTATCAGAGATAAGGGGAGGATGAGGAGAACTGTAAACATTGACTAGGGGTGCAGGAACTGTCACAAGCCATACTAAAAAAATTAGAATTATTAAGCAGCTAGTCAGAAATAGCATCTAAAAAGTGTCTAAAGAAATGCACAAAAATATAAAGGCTGTCCTTTGTACAAATATTAATGTTTAATATTGCACTAAAAATCAATGTGATAATGGCGTGAAGCTAAATGAGAAAGTTTCAAATTACTTGACATTTCCTGACAAGGTGATGTAGTTAGCTGTCAAATAATCTTACCAAGGGAAGTCTTAAAGGTAAGTCTTTGAAAAGACTTAACTTTAGGAAACCAGACAGAAAAACCAGAACACTGAAAAACAAGGTAGGGAGTACTGTCATGTATTAGAGGTTTTCAAAAACACTCTTTCAAAGCCTTGCTTTAATTACCTGGTAAACTGATATGTAAGTATTTTCAATATCATCTTCTAACATGGTAATACAATTATCACATTTTGATCCATCGTACAATAAAATATATTTGAAGAGAACGTTTCTACAGAATCTTTCATGAATTAGAAAAATAAAGTTAATAAAATTAAAAGAGGAAGTTTTAAATTACTCACACAACGTATTTCTTAGGAAAGCGATTTTTAGCTACTTGTGAAATAGTCTCTTGAAACATAGCAAGAAAAAATTAGCCTTCAATTTGATTAAACACTGTTCTTTGTTCTAGACTGGGGCCCTCAAGCCAAGCAAGCCATATATTCTTTTTTCTACTGCCACCTAGTGTACATTTTAATTTCCTTCATCTGAGAAAATATTTACAACTGAAATTACACTGAAAATTTTAAGATGAAATTAAATCAACAGAAGCTACTTGTGTGCAAGAGATAAACTCTATGCACCTTAATATGTTCAAACCTCAAAGCTATGTTTTGAAAGAAACTCATTTCTAATCTTTCATTTATTTTAAAGAAATCTCTAGCACGTGAAAGGTCAATTAGGTACAAACATGAGCAAATTCAGAAATACAACTCTCACCAATGCATTTTTTAGTATATTTCACTAAAACCACATAACTGATTAAAGATACTGTTTTCAAATAACTCTACAAGGCCTTTCTGTCAACCAGAAACAACAACTGGGATTTATCTCAGCTAAATTTAGACATACTGCTAGACACCTGTATTTGAGCTGGTAATCACCTAAGATTACCTCTGTGGTCAACAGAAAAGAGTAGGCATCTTTAGAGAACAAATAATTTACTTACATTTCCAAGTTGTCTGAAAAATTGCAATGATTATAAGCATTAAATCTCTACTTACTCGAACATTCAAGAATCACATTGATCAGGGCAGTTGGAGAACAGTTGTAAAGATTTTTAAGTCAAGAACATGAAATTCAACACTGCATTAAAATTCTGGCTACTGCTGGGCTGAGGAGGAGATGCAATTAATGATTTTCTTGTAAAAGTTAATTATGCCCAAAAAATAGGTAGGTAGAGAGAAAAGAAATAGGGAACGTATCTGACATATTACTGGTTCAATGTATAGCTTTGAAGAGCAAATAAGAAAAAGTTATCAGAAAAGGCAAAATACGCTCAAGCTTCATCTTTCTGTCACTGTCCTGAAGGCAAAGCACCAGGTGATACCTGCAATTCTTAACAACCTTGTGCAAGCTGCTTTATTCAAAATAGCATTTTCAGCAGGTGATGTGTGAAAACACTGCAACTGTGTCTCTGATCCTAGCTGAACAAATTTTAAGCCAGCTCCATTTTTGTGTATACTATTTCCCCAGAATCAAGTTCTGGAATTGCAAGGGCTATGCCACACTGAGACAAGCAGGGATAGAGAAGCAACAGCTAACCAAAAGCAGTAAAAAAAAAGGAAAGGTGTGAAACATTAGGAATTTTAAAAAATAGGGAGAGAATTACTTTCCTTTTGAGGTCCGCTTGTACATCTGTTGAACTTTTTGTGTTCAAACACCTTTAATTTTATCCTAAGGCAATCCCTCTTCATTCCTGTTATAGAGGTGACTAAACTTAACCAGCTGAGCATAAGTCGAGGCAATGTATTACAAGACATCTCGAGCATTGAGATGACATTGTAGTGGCATGTAGCAAACCTTAAGCAGTCATTGACACTTTTAAAAATCTCATCTCCGAACTGCCTCCTCTGCCTGCCTGTAACTGTTGCACATGTTAACAAGTGTCTTAGAATAGTGTTACTTCTGTTTAGTTAAGATCAATTCTCTTACCCTGTTCACATAGAAATATGAAGAGAAAAGAAGAAAATAACGAGAAACGAAGCAGTTCTGCATATTATCTGAGGTGTAGATGAGATATTAGGAAAAAAATTGTCATTACAACTGCTGTGCTGTATAGATCACACAGAGAGATAGGGGAATAGATCACATAGAGAGATAGGGGAACCTCCCATCCTCCTCAAGGCCCCCTAACCAGACACAGCTGAACTCATGTACCACCGACAGGAAGAACAGAGCGCCTCCAGAAGCTCTCTCTGACACGCCTGTGATTTCATTCCTCCTTTTCCTTATACATATTAGAAACATGATGAGCCATCGAAAGATGAGGATGGTATTGCAGTGGAACAGCCTAACACTAGAATTCTCTCTATTGCCTCTGGCTTAGAAAGAGGTTGGCATGTTAAAAAAAAATAAAGCCTTTTAATTGAAGATGGACAAAAATTCTCTTTTTCTTTTTTTCCTTCTCCAGAGTACAGCATAGCACACCTGGTCTAGACATTATGCTTTTTATCAGTTACAAGAGGAAATAGTTAAGAAGACAGAACACTGAAAAATTTCAAGCACAGTTAGTGCTACCTAACAATTAGTGCATGCTAACTAAAGCATGTTACTGCTGGTAGTAACCTGATACCAATTCTGTCTGGATAAATTATGTTTTTGTCCAGGTGGTGAGGTCTATTCTTCCTCAACATAACAAAAATTCCATAATTTTTGTTGAGACAGACAAGAAGAGCAATAAAAACCAAGAAAAGACATATGGAGCAAGAAAATTTGATAATTTCACCATAGCTCCACCTCAATTATTATATTATCACATTAATTCTGAAAATTAGCTGCAAAAGAGATTCTAATCACTATTACTATATTATTTAATTTGCAAATATAAAAATACATTACAGTAATATGAGTTTTGTTAAAACTGTCAGACACTGTTTTGTCTCAAGGAATATAACATACTTGATGTTTACTTGAGAGAAAGATATTCTAATGACAATAAAACGTTAATAGAAAACTAAATACAGCAACTCTACTCTTAAAATCCTGAAATCAGGCCAGAAAATATACCACAATGAGTCCAAAACTTTGCTATGACAAAGCCATAGTGCCCTTTCACTACTACAGAGCAGCTAACCCAGGAGCCTGTAAGCTGCTACAAATGCTGCAGCCATGAATAAATTCAGACACTACGCTAAGTGAAATCTATCAAAGCTAACTAATAAATAATTTCTTGACATTCAACTATTGAATTTCCTTGATGAACCCTTTCAGTATTGATAACGAGGTGCTTCCTAGCCTTAGTTTAACTTTAGCCTGAACTCATTAATGCTTTTCCAGAGCTTCTCAATTACCCAGGACCTGGAACAGGAAAAAAAAAAAATTCTGAAAAATTGATTTAGAGTATATTCACATCTTTGCCAAGCATGTAAGCAGCAGAGAGGTCTGGAAATGTTGACTTGAAAAGAAAGCAATGGAACCTTGCAGCTATAAGCTACTGTATTTGTTTAGTACATGCTATAACTGGGTGCAATTTGAATGGTCTTGAAGCAAAATGTTGCTGCAGCAAGAGTGGCTTAAATCTGCTGGCAAATGCTGTGATTAGTTTGTTCTGGCATTGACCAACTATACTGAAGGCTGGTACCAGTAAACTTAACTTCATTCATTTACCTTACAACAAATATAAAAGTTCAGCATGGAAGTTTGTTTATGAACCTTGTCATATGTGCAGTCATCCCATTCTGACCAAAATGTTAAACATTAGAAAGCTTCACATCTGACTTGGCAATAGAACCAGGCACAGAAGAAATCTTAGTCATGGATTTTATCAGAGTTCTCTTCCTCCAGCAAATGTTTTCAGTCTTTATACTACTCACGTTGCATATATTCATACTGCAAACACACCCACCCACCAAAAAAAATAAGCTCAATATCCCCAAATGTCAATGTTTTAAAACTCTGAGCAGGAAACAAATGCCATGCCTGCAGTATCTATGTTTTCTATGGACACACCCAGGCAATGGTGAATTTCTATAGCACTCTGACAGCATATTATAGCAATCAGGAAGTTCCTAGATTTATCTCAGATACAGTTCTTCAACATTAGAGGAACCTGGAGAATATCAAAAAATATCAAAAAATATAGGTAATCGCCATGCAGAAGCTGGCCAGCTCTATCAGGGACCGTCACAAATAAAGCATAAACAATAGCCTCATTGAAGGCATAGCACTGTTTACCTATTGAGCACAACTTTCAGACAACTTGACAAACACAGGGTTTTTCCTAATACTGACGCTGAACATTTGACATTGCACTTTGGTTCCCTAGTTTCCAACACTTTTGATGGATGTCAATAGATATTTTGTCAGTAAAGCAGTTCAAGAATGAAATATCAGGAAATCAGACTACATAGTGACGTAAAACACACTGCTAGCCTAGAAAGTCTTCCTAAACTTTTAGATGGAGATCAAGATCTTCTCACAATACCTAAAGGTCTTGGAAAGAGAGACAGGTTGTGACAATGGAGTATTTGACTTTCAGTAATATCACCACTTCGTCCTGCTTATAATGAAGTATTTTGGTTAGAATTCTAAAGCTCGTTGAAGATTCAGATGCTTTCTGCAACACTTGCAGTGTTATTTCAGAAACCAGATTATCACCCATGTTTTGCTTGAATCAGATGCAGAGTACAGACATATAAGAAGCATGAAAGTAATTTCAGCATAAACCTGCCAGCACCAGCTTGCCTAGCAACCCTAATGCAGATTCATAAATTATGGTTGCTTCCAATGTATTATACATAATAATAAAAAACTCTCCGGTATACATAAAACATATTTAACTAAAAATGTTAGACAGTGTTCACAGAAGCTTCTTGTTTCCTATATCAGACAATTTATTGCACTCACCTCAACTGATTTAAGTTTTTTATTATGGAAATGAGATGACCTTGGGTAAATATCAAGAAGATGAGGAGGATCATCAATATGTGTTCTTCTAAAATTGTGTTCGAGAACTTCTTTATAATCCAAAGTATCAAAGTTGGTTTTCCATAGTAATACCTGTAAGAAATCTTCATATCAGTAACTACTTGAAGGCTATTCAGTGCTTAAAATATAACTATTCAGTAAAATCTGTTATTACTAGTAGATCACTGCATCATAACAAGACTGCAGTGATGTCTTAGTCTGATCTCTATTGCAACACAGGCACTTCCCCAGAGTATCTTGTACTTCAAATCTAAAAGATGTGGTTCAATCTATTAAAAAAAACCCTCTAAAATATGGCTATAATAATAAAACAAAGCAAACTCCTGTCCCACTGAACTGTCCCAAGTTACTTTTCTGCTAGATCGAGGGATCATATACTGTTAAATTTCTGCCCCTTATAAAGGCTTGCAGGTCTAACAAGAAAATTTGAAGGAATAAGAGAAATGAGAGAGTTCCACAGAACTCTAAAACGCCTGGTTCCAGTGTTTTAGCAACAGGAATCTCTTTTCTGAACTTTGTCTAATTATATTCTAGGTAGAAACAATATGCAAGTCACACAATGACCAAATGCAGAAGGTCATAGGATGTAGAGGTAGTCCAAAGGTGTTCCATCCAGTCTTATGAATATTCCAGGAAATGAAATCATAACACACAATGTTGCTCTCTCATGTCACAAAATAATTGCATATTTAAGTAATTTAATTAAGTTTGCATGACCTGTGAACTCTTTCTTACTTTAAGTACTAAGGGAGAAGAGGAAAGAGGGAAGAGAGGAATTTTGAGACACTTAGATGTTACCAAAAGTCCAATGCTGATATCTACAGCTGCTCGCTAAATTAAAGAAAACAAAAAGAGGACCATAATCTGACTTAAAATTACTTCCCTGTCCAGCCAATAATATTTTTGACAGGCATTAAAAGTATTTTTCAGATATTTATAATTATTAAGCAACACAAATCATAGATTTGTTCACAGAAATTTCAAGCGCACTAGATCGTATTTTTAATATATTCCTGAATAGCTGCATTACTACAAGTTCATTTCAGGTTCAACATCTTTCATGACTCTCTTGAGTCAAAGACCCTGAATATGCACTGGGAGACAGTGCACCAAATAAAGGTGAACCTAGACTAACTGAGACACTAGTAACAGGGAAAGAGGGATGCACAGATCTCAGTTAAACTACCTAAACCTTCCTCAGAACCTGCCACTTGCAGGACTGTTAGCTGATAGATTAGTTGATTCACAGTAGCTCCTGCTTTCTCTCCTTCCTCAGTTGTGTAGGTTCTACTACTTCCATCATTCAGTCCAGAACAAAGTTACTTACACGTTTTTAGTAGCTCCCCCTCATTCTTTTTCTGGCTAATTTTCTGCTGGTTTAGTAATTTTAAGTGTTTCAGCACTGAGTGTAAACAACCGTATAGGCAGGAGACAGCTCACCTTTTATTAGCAGTGAGCTTTTGAGCTGCTCAAGCTCTAAATATGTTTCATTTTCTTCTAAAGTGAAAGGCCATGTCCCTGCAGCTTCATCATTACAGATAAAAAAATTAGTAAGAGTTAAACCAGCATGGAAACATCCATATATGCCTTGAGTATCTCAACTGCAATGCAAAGGTGCAAAAGCAAATATGCACAACCCTAGAAAGACGGATATTTCATAAAGAAGTATTTCCCCTCACACCTTCATCAGACACGAACTGTTTCTTCTATATAGTAACTGAATTAACAGCACAGGCTACTACTTTCCAAACAAATAGATATAACTTTACTCTTTCACATCAAAGGTCTTATATTTTCCATGGCAACAGGTTAAAGAAATAAATTGCCATGTGCACATATAGCCAAAAATGTGAGGAACTCAAACTTCAGAACGCTACACTTTGAGATCCTTTCTGTTTGAGGAAAGAAGCAAATAGAAAGAAACAAAAGTATCCAGTGTTTGTTTCAAATATTTAATGTACTTCTGAACAAAGCTGTCAGCTGGTTCTGCACCAACCAGAAACTTGATACAAGAAGCAGAGATACTGGTTTTCCTTCTTTGATTAAGGAAAACCAGATTGTATCCACTGTTTGAAAACTTAGTCTTGAAATAATATGTGTATAAAGGAAGCAGTCTTCGGTAAAATTAGAAAGTATCAGCTGCCTCCAACTCATGCTGTGAACAGACAATATATTTTGGATACTGCATGAAGGATAGAAGACCATATTTTTATGGCCAACCTCTGCTCGTAAGTGTGATATTGCTGATCTGCCAGCAGCAGAACTTTTCCAATAAATACATCCTACAATTACAGCAAACCAACAATCACAGTGAGTTGAGAAGAAGTCCCACAACAATCCTCCTGGCACACCTGGAAGAAGGCTGTGGACAGGTCAGCAAAACAGGATGTTTGAGAGGTACATGTGTGCATACACCAACAGAAAAGGGACACTGAGGAATAAAGTTCTTATGTTTACTATAGATGAAGATATACACCTTGGTAGTTACCCAACAGTGGCTAGCACTGCACATTTTAAAACTTAGAAAAGTGGAAGTTGCAGCAAAACAAGTACTCCTCTCCCACCAAAACTTCCATAAAATAAAGGGAAAAACTTCAACAAGCACAGGAAGGCCCATTTTGAAGGTAACTTAAACAGTTATTAGACCTGCTATGACTACTTTTTAAATTCAATATTTAACTAAGCATGTGCTTCCTCATGAAACTGGATCTTCCCTCTCATCTATTCAGCACGAACCCACTATATTAAACTGCTGAGAAACGTGAGACATAGATATTGACCTACTTTCTCCATGCTCTCATGCCCCAGAAGCTCTACAACAGAAAACCAGGGCAGGAAAAAGGCAATGGTACGACTGCACTGAACACACATGTCATTCAGGGGGGCCTCAAATTCAAAGAACTTTGAAGTAAGACAGGCGTTCCCAGGGTGTGTTGGCATTCAGTGGGGAGGCTGTGATAGGTTTAATGCAGTAGGTCCTTGCCTTCATCAGAGCACCTCAGATTAATCTTCTGTCATGCGACCTAGTGAATACATGCACTTCAGTTCCTCTCAAGTATAATATACCAACAGTCACAGAACCCGAAATAAAATACTCATGGAAGGCAAGGTCAACAATTCAGAATCACTTAGGACCTAACCTGCATTTCGGGACTTAAAATCTAATTTAAAACTTTAGCATGGAAAATAAAAGATCATACTAGTGGGTCAAGAAATAAATATCTTTCCCCCATTCTTGGTTGGTTTTTGTGGGGTTTTTCCCTGCTTGTAAAATTAACATTGGATGTTTGATAACATTTTCACTTTTCCAATAACTTCAAGTCTTGGCAGTGCTTTTTACTTAATACTTTGTGATAGAAAGCAATTTATTTTTTTTATTTCCCAAAACCATCTCTGCCACTAGCTGAAATTTATTTCAAACTCCACAAAACAGAATATAGCCAAGAATTATGGTAAACTCAAAAGATCTTAATTTCTACAGCATAGCTTTTTATATCTACATTGAGTTTTTAGCTTTTTGTAACAGGAAACAATGAAAAAGACAAGTAATATTAAGGAACTTTGCAGACTGAAAACTTAAATCTTGTGCTGCAAAAGTTCTTTCTTTTTGGAAAATTTATAGACCTGATAGAGATGATTCCAAGCTTGATGGTATTTATTCTTAATTATGAGATTTATTATAGCAGATGGAAATTAATTATAAGACTTACTGTTTAACTTTTTTTAAAGGCTCAAATGACTCTTCTTCCCTTTATAAAATCCAGTACTTTACTTTTTCACCAAAGTAAATTAGTAAAGGTAACACAAGAGATTTTTTCCCAATTCTAGCCAAAGTTTTCCCAGTAATACAACTTAATTCCTACAATTACAGAGTAAGGACTTTAAAAGAAGTGAAAACCTAACAAAGCAACTAAACCTTAATATTAATTGCAACACAACTACTTCGTTGACATTGAATTGCAACACTTCAAATATTTTTAGATAAAAATCATTCCTGTATTTTAATATGTAAAATAGAAGTGGCTAGTCTTCTCCTCATCATAACATCCAATGGAAAGTCTATATAACACTTTAATAGACAGAACGCATGTGAGTAATTAGCATGTTACTGTGACATACTATGTTTAACTCTCATCCACTGTAACAAACATTAAGATATTTCATTTAAGGAGACAATACCACAGACCTGAGCATCGCTTCCACCTGAGGCAAATTTTTCACCACCTTTTGAAAAAGCCACACAAAGTACAGGTCCCTGGAAAAAAAATAGCATACGGTAAAATTAGGTTATTACTGTAATCATGGTATTTTAGTGCAAAGAGAAAAACACTGATGCCATTACCTAATATAATAGATTTTTCAATTTTAATAACATAAGGAACAATTTTACGTTTGTGAAATTTCTGCAAAACTTAATTGAAAAGTTAATATGGCACATTTTCATAAGATGCTACATTACAATTACAACAATCTATACTAGGAAAATAGTGGCATTATCCTCAGATTTTATACTTCATCTTTGCAATGAAAAATTACAAAATATATATTACATTACTCAAGGAAATACATTTGAATGATTTATTGTCAAAAATAGGGTTTGTTTGGCATTAACAGGAAAAGGAGGAAATGCCTGCCATTCTTCACAAAAGTTATCTTCTGTAAGCTTTGCCCTCCTTAGAAAACACTGTTTTTCGATAGACAAAATGACTGAAGTGCCAAATAACATGATTTTGAAAATCAAGTGAATTACTAATGAATTCAGAACACGAGCTTTTACTTAACATCAAGCATGTAATATTGACAGACAAAAAGCATGGTTACAGGTAAAAACTGATGCATTTCCTTAACCACTTGTGACAAGGTGCATTAATACAACACCTTGCTGTCCATCCACTAAATTTTATCTGCAAGTTGTAAGATAAGAGACACAACGGCATAAATGTTACTTTCCCTTTGTAAAGATACTGAACAACCTATTAAGATCACACTTTAAAGAGGATTATTGTGTATACCTTATGTCCATGAAGAGTGTAAATAAGTCTTTCTCCTATGAGGTCCAGAATCTTAAGGGTACCGTCAGTAGAAGCAGTGATGAGGTAGTTACCAGAAGGATGGAATGATATACAATTAACCCCTGCTCTGTGAACTAATTTACAGAAGACAATATTCAAAGACTGTAGATATCTACTAAGAGGAAATGTACACTTTATTTCTTTGCTCTTTTCTACTTCCCAAAGAACTACTTCATTTAAGGGAAAAACAACCGAAGTGCTGGGGCATAGAAGACTCTCCAAAGTATTTGCTTAGTTCAGTTCTAAAAATTAAGAGAAGCAAAGAAATAAAAAGGATTCAGATTGAATTCTTAGGGTTGCTAGACTACAAAAAGATACTTACAACATGTCAATATGACTTGTTTGTCCACTTTCCCCAGTAAGGAATGAAATAACATACTCTTAATAAATCACATTTAATTGTAAAGAGTCCCATTGTAAAGAAAATAGAACAAACTACATTGTTTTTACCTTTGAAATGCTGCAGTAGCTTGTTTATTCGAATATCCCATAGTTTCACTGTGTTATTGGAACCTGCACAAGCTATACATGTTCCACTTGGGTTGAAATCCACAAAAGTTGCAAATCTAAATATAATTAATGAGAACGGATTTATAATGTGTTTCCACAGAAATATTTAGGTGTGTGTATATATATAAAGCCCACAATAACAACACTGAGCTGCCACGAACTCATGTGGAATCCACATGTATGGAAACTCAAATAAGGCACTTCAAGCATGATAAATCATAATCTCACTTTTGTTGAAAATATCAAATAATTGATCCAAGTCAAACCTTCAGAGTTTGTGCTAGAGTACAAAGTTCCAAGAAGACAGTGCTGCAAAGAGTTTGTAAGCAAGTAGTAAAATAATTTTGTCTAAGAACCGAGTACCTAGCTATAACAACATTTTGGACTTGAAAAAGGATGAAGGCAGCCATGAAATCAGCAAAGCACATATACAAGATAAATATTCTACTGACTTGTTAACTAAAACTCTGGATCCAAGATGTTTAAGAAAACTGCAAAAATAAAAGCAAGTAGTTTTTTAAACTTAAATAAGGCAGATCACTGAAGGTAACAAAATATTGTTTTCATCAATAAGTGGAAAAGTCTTCAAGCTTTCTTCTTGTTGAAGCATCCAATATCAAATAGCATTATCAAAATTGAGGGAAAACATGGAAATATTCCAAAAGCCAAGAATAATCTCTTATGTTTGGATTATCTCTTGATTGCTGGAAAACACCTGTGTAAGTGCAGCCAGTTAACTTCTTTAGGAAAACATTATATGAATTATTTTACTTGACATGGGTGGTAGAATTTTGATCTGTTTTCAGATTCAACATATATAGATGTTAATACCACAGAACGTTAAATTAATGTCATTAAAATCACACTATTACATTTCTCCTTTTTTTCTAGTAGTAGTAAAACTTACCCTTCATAATCTGAGAAGCTACTAACACAAGTTTTATTTCTTGTATCCCAGATGTTAACAGATCTGTCCTCACTACAAGATGCTATTACTCTTCCATCAGGTGAAAATCTGGAACGCACAAGTGTACACATTACTAAACAACTGATACTGCCTAGTTTAGCATTAGAGACATATGTAGCAAAACACCAGAACAAACCAAGGAAGCCTATTTGAAATAAGGATGAGTAGCATTTAAAGGACATTTGAACTTCTAGTATTTCTCATGGACTAACAAAACTGAAAGAAAAGCTTCTCCCCCTATTCCACTCTGCCCCATTTCACAATCAGCTACAATTAAAAACACAGCCACAGGCAAGAGAAAGAGAGAGGGTTGAGGGGGGAAAGTATCAGCAACCTAAGGATGTCACTTCAGATGACAAAGAGATTATTATAGAAAACGACAGGTAAAAAGACGAGGAGGACACAGTAGAATCTTGTGTTCAATGTTAACCTATATTTATGTTCTCTGAGTTCTCTCTAGACTTACAAATAGCAGGCAAAGCATTCACGATTATCCCTAGACTAGCAGAACAGGAAAATTGACTTGTCTATAACTTCCTCGAGCATTATTATTTCACTTATTGAGAAACTGCACAATGACTTTAGAAAACTGTTCAACAACTTTCACATGTGATTTTTTAGAGCTTTCCTTTTTCTTTTCAACAATCAGATACTTTGAAACTTCGTAGGTGTCTGCACTTCACCAGCGTTAAATTTTTTTCTCAAGAGGCTTATATCAGGCCTCTCTTAGCTGCAGATTTTTCATTAATATGGAGGAATGGAAAAATTAAAAAAAAATAAATCAGCAAACAATCTTTTCTTGTCTTTGAAGAGCTGTCCTGTCCTTAAGGAGTATGAATCCTAACTTGCAGTCCAAAGGCCATTTCTTTTACCTTTTCCAATTATGTAAGCTTAACTCATCTGGATTCATGATCATTTTTTCTTTTATGCCACTACTATTCCAAGAATAGTTGAGAAAATCCCTACAATGCATGATAAATCTAGAAACAAGTGCTGGGAAATAAGTTAACACAACAAAAAACCAAACAAAATTGGGGAAAGACAGGATACTGGCTGAAAGTAAATACAGAAGACCCCATTTGTCCTTTAATGTAATAGAACAAACACGCAGCAACTGGTTTAACATGTACACATATTAAAACAGAGCAAGCTTTCATACTTCAGCTAGGAGATACATACAAAACTTGTGTGCATAAGACTCATTTATTAAAATTTAATTATTGGTGAGAGATCATTATTTGTCATTCACAGACTTTTCTTCTCTTAGTTCTACTCTGGGATATAAAATCCCCTTTGTTATGAACTCTACTTTACCAAGAGAATAAAAGCAACACTTACTTGGCACAGCGAACCCAACCAGTGTGTTGGAATAGGGTAAACAAAAGGCGCTGATAGCAAACACTCCATATTTTTATTGATTTATCATTGGATGCTGAAGCTACCGAGTAGCCATCCTGGGAGAAGCTCACACTCCGGACAGATGCTGTATGACCTTTCAGTACTGATGTTTCTCCGTGACTAAGGGTGGGGGGGGCAAAGAAAATGAAACAAATCGCCAAATACCAAGTCATAAATCACAATTATATTAAAGAGTTTAAATCCCCATAAAATTCAATGTTAGCATATTTAGAATCTTACCCAAATGAAAAAGCAGTATACAGAGGCCAAATCTTAATGTCACCATTATTTTTTTACTTATTTAAATGTTATTAGAATGACATTCCTTAAGTTGTCTTTAACGTGACCAATTTTAGAGAATAGTGCAATTAAGTAGCAGCATTGGCCTTTAGTCCCATTAGCATTAGTATTTGAAAGAGAATTTATTTTTTTATATAGTAATCTATGAAAAGCTTGAAAGTTCAAGTAACATCAGTCTAAGATCATATTGAATAACTCATAATAACTACTACTCAAGAACAGTCTAATAAGGCAAGTCAATTAAAAATATTTTTTCCCAAAAAACTATTTTTTGTTTTCTTCATCACTTGTCTCTCCAAAATGAAGTGCAGCCATGCAACCCTTATTAAAATATAATCTTTAAGCCAGAGAAATATTACGAAGCAAAGTTCTACACACATTGAATTGTGACCTCTGAGTTCTTATATTTTTCTTTCGAAACTACAGAATATTCAGAAAAGAACAAAGTAATGCAGGAAAGAACTGTGTTGCCTATGGTCTCCAATCTCGGTTTCTGTCAAAGCCCAGGCATGTGGGAAGGAAAAAGAAACTTGAGTAAAGCCTCCAATATTCACACTGCACAATAATGAAGCACACATCCAGCATTGCCCAGTTATACTCACATGCAAGGAATCCATAGCCTGACAGTGTGATCTTGAGAAGCTGAAGCCAGCACCTGCCCGTCTGGTGAGAACTCTACGCTGGTCACCGCTTCCGCGTGGCCTGAAAATCTGTAGGCTCTGCACTGCGTCTTCAGCTTCCACAATATAAGAAACGTATCCACAGAGCAGGTAACTGGCAAGAAGTAAAAGATATCAGGAGTCTGCTCACTGTTCTTACAAAAGTCAAGAGCTAATGACTACGGATTTGAATTCACCAGAGAACTTAACTGGTATTACGGGGAGAGAGGAGTTACTAGGTTTTAATGGGTACTTGGCCTGAGCAGAATCCATGTATCAGAGCAAGTAGTGCCAACACCAGGCTTTTGGAAGGATATCACAAAACTGGGAGGAGTAAGGGATAATTCTTAACAGGTAGTTCTCCCACATATTAAGCAAACAGGCTTACAAGTACTTTGAAGATATAAAGCAAAAAATTCAAAGCCAAACATCACGCACATCAGTAAGTACGAATTCAGATTTGGTTTTACCACATACTAAGAACAAAAGACAATTTCTTCAGTAATTTCATTTTGATCTCTCAGATGGAATTTGTTTCAAGCATCAAGTGTTTAACTCTGAAAAAACAAGCCAACTTAAACTCAAGACATGATTTCTAACCCTTCAGATACCTACACTTTATATATTGATATAATTCTATAATCCTATTTAAGTACCAATTTTATAATACTAACATTTGTCTAGTACAAAACAGAACATAAATCTGTCAGTCTGAAAATAGAAAGAGCATGTTTGAGGGTTGGTTTTTTGCAGTCACTTACAGTTGAACTATACTATCTACACTCTAAAAAGGCAAACCTAACTTTTACCAGAGCTTGATCGTTTTCAGGGAAACATAACAAGCAAAGACAATAAACAGTTAAATTAAACTGGTACTTGTGATATTCCTATGTCCCTATCATCTTCATCTCTGCTAAATGCTAGTATGTAGGCATAAACAAAAACAAGGTATTCACACTCCCATCCCTCAGTTGTCAAATTCCTAACCCTAGTAGAGAAAAGAAGGGAGAGGAAGAACAGGGGCCTCCCAGAAGTTGGAAGAGTACACGAAGAGGATGGCTTTTTCTCTTCCCAGTCTCTTTCAAGCACCAACATAACTCAAAGAAACTGAGTTTCCTTATTATCACATGTCAAGGCAAGCCTCAAACAAAATATTAGCATATTAGAATATTAAGTATTAACTACTAAATTCCCTTTATGAATTTGATACAAAGATATTCTTTTTATTCCCAAAAGACTAGCTTCTGCTAAAAGATGTGAGACCAGACTATCTCTATGCCCATATCAATAGGCCTATATTTGACATCAGGGCCAGGTTTATTTTCTCCCCACTTCAACTTTTCAAAACTCTATTTTACAGCAGGCTCTTTCTAATTGTACTTGAAAGAATTCCTTTTTCCCTTTGATTCTGAAAAGTGTGATCTACAGTGGAGTAAAATGAAAAGGAAAAAGTGAAACATAAGCTAAAATAGAATTTGAAGGCATCAAACTGGAAACGTGAAACAGACAAGACTGATGGCTTCTAAAACAAATCACTGATTAACTACCAAATACCTGTGGTATTTTATGAACTGCATAAAGGCTGTGCAGTATCAGCTTTCAGTTCTAAAAACTGAGGAAAATATTCCTTGAAAGATGACAGCACAACACATTCACAGCCTGGTTTCTTGTAGCTTGGTCTCCCATAGACAGGCTATCCCAAGGTAAATGAGACACAAGCAGTGACCTGAATTCCTCCTTTCCGTGGGACATCCATGACCATCTTCCTTGTTTTCCCTCTGGACTCCCTGCTGCCTATGCTCCACAGCATCCTCTCCCCATCCTTACGTGGGTTTCTCTCCTGAAGCCACCAGCCCATTACCTTGACACACCAAGACTATTAACATCCCCAACGCTGCAGTTCCAGCCCAGCCAACACCACCCCAGGGCTGATGGAGGGAATAAGCTCAGGACTGGCACAGGAAAGGGTGAGTAACCGACAGATCCGTTGCAGAAATATTTTCCTAAGGCACACAGGCTGATGTAACTCGATGTTTGAACAGCATGGGAGAGACAAAAACAGAAAGAGAGATTCTAAGCCAAAACTTTGCATCTATATTGAACTTTGGCCCTTATCCTGTACCATTAATGAGACTCACTTAAGCCAAGCTATTCCCTCTTCAAGCAAGCTGAAAGAAGTTTTGGTGCATAAGGCTAACACCCAAGCATTTCACTGTAATAGTAACTGCTTTAACGTAGTAAACCATAAGCAGAAAATATAAGAGGCCATAGGGTAACTATGTTGCCAGAGATACTAATCTTAAAACCAGCTTTGTTCAGGACAACGCAGTATTATCAAGTAAATGTCACTATTTCTTTTTATTCCATTCTAAGGGCTTTTGCTTACTTTGTAACAATGCTGCTTCTTCAGTTAACTTTAGCACAGTACTTTAAGGATTATTTCTTAATCCTTTATGCGTTTTCATTGCCTCAAATTCTCTCCATTCAAAAGGAGGGGAACAAGAACCTCCCAGGATGGACTGCAGGTGAGATTCTACAGGAATGCAGACCAGACACAGATGATGCATTCTGATGGCACTTAGTAAGTATACCAACACACTACAGTTGGACTTTCAGTTATCAGATCACCAGTAAATAGTCCACAACAGATCTCCAAGGCTAAAGTATTGGATCAGAAACAAAAAAAAGCATAGAAGGTCCAGAAAAATTTTTTAGGATGCGCTGTAGCACAAATAGGCCTGCTGCTCCTCAGAGAATACATGACATAACCAGAACCATCCTTAAAGGTGAAAGACAATTTGTCCTTGCAATGAAAACATTCAGTCAACTGAAAAATGTAATTTAAATGTAGAAAGCTGAAAATTCACACTGAGCTGATTCCAACATAGAACTTACTTCAGTTTATAACCTGAGTGCTTTTTTTTTTTTTTAAACATCAATGCTTCTGTAGACACCCACATATAGCAGACACATCACTGGGTAATTTGCTTTTTGGCTGATGAGTCATTACAGAACTGAACACCAGAGAGTAAAGACTTGGCCTTATGCAAAGGCCAAGCTGAGAGATCTGCAGCAAAGTGGTGTGCAAATGGATACCTGAGCTTCACATATGCCACGGAAAAGATTTTATGGTATTTGCAATGAAACAAAGTTCAATTTATGAATTGGGACTATTGATGGTATACATTTTTATATATATACACACAAATATATGAACGCAAGTTGCTGTAATATGGAATTTCCATTTCACTCTCATTTCCCACAGTAACAAAGTGGTGACTAAGAAAGTTGTGCAAAGATCAGAAGAGACAAAGTCAGACAGGCTTTAACAGCTCGATGCACATCTCTCAAAATACTGAAGCATCTCCAATATAATTAATCACTCAGTGCAAGAATTACAGGGCAGATGGAATACAGTGTACATGATGGGTGTGTGAATATTCAAACACCACCACTGCCAACAAACCCCCATACTTTACAGGAACCCTGCAGCTGTCAATGATAAGGTGCAACATCACAATACAAACAATTTTGCAATGAATTGCAAGATATCCTACTTGGAGAAAAATAATTATTAATTGAACCTCTATCAAAAAAGCCAATCTGGAATTCTAAGCATAGTGGATAAAATACAAAGAACTTTTAACAACTCCCATAAGTTCAAGTTATTGGCAGCTTTTGTTGCCTTCTGTATGCACGTACACAAGAAGAAAAGAACCGAGAAGAGTCAGCACACTAGCCATCATTTAATTTTCTAGATTTTATTTTTTCAAAAGAAATCCCAAAACCCTCCACATTTATTCAGTGTTAAGTTTACATTCAATTTCTTTTAAGTCACTTAGAATCAGTAGTTTAAAATATATACAAGTGTTCACCAAATCTTCAAAGTCTAACAGAATAGAAAACCATTCAGAGTTTCAGATTTTTCCAGAAATCTGTACATACTGAAAAATAATTGGATAGGAGTATTGAAATGGTAAGGTATTGTTTGTTTGTTTTTTCCTTCTTTCTTTCTCTCCCTTTCTCTAGTCCCTCCTCCTTTTATTCACATGTTTTTTATTCCCATTAGGAAGATTTTTTTTTTTTTCAGGGCCAGGTTATTTAATTTGGATTCTTTGTTCCCCCCAGTTTGCTTATAACTAACTCCAAAAATAGAAAGAGAGGTCACGGGGAGGAGGAACAGTTCAGATACATATAGAGAGAATAACTTTTCAAACTAAGAGGCAGATCCACTCATAATTATTGCTTAAATAGATAAGGAACACTTCGAATGTCAGGTTTAACTTGAAGGTATTTCTTTATACAAAAAGCAGTTTTTGCCAAGTGCTAAAAAATTAACTGTATAAAAGTTGCATAGTCTATATTAACACCATTTAATTACTTTCATCTGAAGAAACATGCATTGCACATACTATTTATGATCTGCCATATAGGAGAACCTAGGCCTTTTTCCTGTCATTTCTATTGAATGTAACAGCCTACAGCAAGCTTTTCACAAAAGCACATACTTCATATAATTTATTGCCCCCATACATAATGACTGGTTGCCTTTTAAAATTTGATAAACTGTTCATAACTTGCAGGTCCACAAAAGAATTCCTGGTGCAAAGTGGAACGGAATTTTTCAGGAATGTTTCCCTTATGTAGTACAAAGTTCCCTTTTTTGTTTTTTTAAACAAACAAAAAACCTACAACAAAAAAAAAACCCGCTTAGGGAAAAAAAGGGAAGATTAAAAAAAGGGGAAAAAATCAAATTGTAACTGCCTAAAAATAAATTAAAGATTTAAAAGAATCCATGCCACACAGTGGCAAGCATTTTTAGCATGATTCAATGCTGCATTCCAAGCTCCAAACTTTCTTCTTCTGTTCATCTTCTATCTTAGCCTGCTTCCACCCAAACCTCTCAAAGCTTCCAAGTCACTGAGATTTAAGAGTATGTTCTAACTTACTCTTACTTTATTTTTGGCAAAACTTCAACTACATCAGGTCTCACTTGTCCCTTTTTAACCCTTCTACCTACTAACACCTGTAGCAAACGCACGTCCACTACATTCCTCAAATCTCCAGACTCCTAATGCTCACTAGCTTAAGTTTCTACCTACCAGCCCCACGTAAAGACTTACTACACTACGGCTACTGAAGAACATTTATCACTTCAGTGAAAGTAATCAAAAAAGCTGGAATGCCCAAGACATTAAGAAAAGTGTTCAACTTAAATCATATGAAGCTAAAATACAGATACTAACACAAGATTTTTTTTGTCAAGTACACGATATATCTATCGCATCTACCACCTATAACCACAATCAAAACAGATTAGTGACGTGATTCAAGAATCGGTATTCTTCAAAAGTCAGCATAACAGAAAAGAGGAATCATTCTAAATAAGTAATTCTGTGAACCACCTTACCAACAAATCTTGGTTTCCTCCAAGCTGTCCTTTGCCTTTTCAACTCCCCGCACATCAGAAGCTTCAGCTTCCCAGCCTTACCCAAGGTCTTCAGTGGTACTGTTTTGACTAGAAAGAGGTTGCTCATGCTGTATTATTTCAAAACTCTACCTAGAGCTGACCCATGCCAGCTGTTGCCAAAACACAAAAAGCAAAATAGAACAGCCCAAATGTTCCTCTACGTTACCTTCCTCTACTCTGCTGACAGACCAAATGAAAAAAACCCACAAAAAACAAACAACAAAAGACCCAAACATAGTCTAGATTACGTAACTTTTGTGTCCCTAGGATGTGGTGCTGAACATGGAAAAGCTTACACAGAGGCCATGTATACATTAAATATATAGCTAAGAAACAGCAGTAGCTAATGCAATTTCGTGGTTCCTTTCCTTCTCCATTACCTTTAAACAGAATTCTTACTTGTAGCCATTCCTATTTCTTCCATTTGTGATATCACCAGCATGTCCTTGGTTCCACTGCTACCACACTCTCCTCTAAATGCATGAGAGCTCCTGACTAACCCTCATGGGGTAAGATTTTTACAATAGGTACAAGACTGCAAAGCAGTGCCAAAGCCCTTCTACTAATTAAACTTCCTGTTCCTCTATATAATATAGTACCCTTAACAGCATGTACATTCCCAGAAAAATTCAGACTATTACAAGGCTTAGATTTGACTTTCCACATCAATGTCCATTCAATCACATGCTACTGTAACATTACTTAGGATGTTAGATACATATTTTATAATGTATCTGCAACACAGGTCAGCTAATACCACTGCAAGAACCTTAACTTTTACTTCTGTAAGTAAAAATTTTTTGTTTACATGTAACATTATCTTGCAGGATTATTGCATAATTTTAAGATGAAAAAAATCCCCCCTCAGTCCACTCAGAAGCCTTTGTTTTATCATAATCAAGACAGAGCAAAGTAATTATGGATCACAATTTTACAAAAATAAAAGGCATTAGACGTTCTAATCCATGAAACCAAACCTCACTCTTCACTTTTGCTTTCCATACAGTTCATCACAGTATGTTCTGTGATGTTCTACAGTTCTACACTCGGCGCTCCCCTCATGAAAACATTCCAAGGTATTCAATCAAACACTGCAATCTGCTCACATGTGTAAAAAGCTTGGCGATCACAGTCCATTCAATTCATACTACCAGCAGTGATTATTTCTCAAATTTCCACATCTGATTTTTGTCTCCAGCATTACAAGTTCTCATTTGCACATCAGCATGCCCCTCAGTCGTACGATAAGCAGTAAGGCACTTCCCCGAATGAGGATGATAAATAGTCCCATCTTCTTTGAAGTGCCAGATAATAATTTCTGGGATAGGAGATCCATCTTTTGGGCAGCTCCTCATACCTATGAAGTCTTCACGCTCAGGGACCTCAGCGCACAGCTCAGTTACAGAGTTAAATCTAATCTCCTGATTTGATGTATATTCAAAAAATTGGTTGCCCCCTTGACCATGACAGCCAAAGAGAGAAAGGTGAGACCCAGTAGGATTATGTTCCTGTAAGACATAGTCGAGGCACTCTGAAGATATTCCTGTGCTGCGGATAGCACCGTGCCAGCCAGGACGATCTTCTGGCACATGCAACTCAGCAAACACATTTTTTAAATACCAGTGAAAACTCTTGCATTTCAAACGCTGTCGAAGAATTTTTCTTTCAGAAATGTCTCCATAGTTTTCTTTCCTTGCTGAAGGATTTCTGTTGTAAAAATGATCTTTGAAGTCATCCATCCATACCTCAGCAGCACGTGCCGTGTTCTGAAGGAAATTTGGTCTAGCATAGGGCGCACGCTTTGGAAACACATGGCCCACGTGGGAGCATGGATGAATTTCCAACATGCCTCCACACTGCCAAACCCTAAATGATAATTCTAAGTTCTCCCCTCCCCAAACATCCATTCCTGTATCATAGGTTCCCAGGTACTCAAAATACTTCTTGCTGACAGCAAACAAGCCCCCAGCCATAGTTGGGGATCTGATTGGGTCTGTTTCAGATTTGCGCCTGAGACGTTCGTGTTTTGGCACTGAGTGCCACTGGAACGTCAGCCGCCAGTCAAACCCCCCAATCATGGGCTCTGCCGTCTGCATGTAGTATTCAAAAGTTTTCCAGTCAATAGTGTCAATGACAGGACAAACAATAACAGTCTCATTCTCAGCAATCCTCTCGAGCAGTGGCTCCAGCCAGCCAGAAACACATTCACAGTGACAATCGAGGAATGTGAGAACATCACCGGTAGCAAAGGTAGCACCAATCAAGCGTGCACGAACCAATCCTTCTCGTTTGTTGGTTCTTATCAAGCGAACTCTTTTCAGACTGCTTATGTATTTTTCAAGTTCAGCCTTCAAGTACACTTTATCACTCAGGTCATCCACCAGTATAATTTCTTTCAGAAGCACTGAAGGTGATGTTTCAAGTACACTATGTACCGTCCGCAGCAGCGTTGACCAGGCTTCATTGTAGAAAGCAATTACAACAGATGTCGTGGGCAGTCTTCTGTAGTTGTAAGATTTAGTTTTACAACCACTCAGTCGATTATCTTCAATGTGCCGGTGGAGAGAAATTTTATCACTTAAATAAATATTTATTGCATATTTCTCAATCAGCTCTTCTTCCTGCTTCTTTTCCTCAGGACTCAACTGTGGGCGAGAGGGTTTGCCCCATTCTCCCGGGGTATAAGGATCAGGTGGCGGTTTGTCATAAACTGGACGAGCCAAATCGACAGCTTCTTCTGCTCTGACAGAAAAGCGCCTCTCCCATTTCCCTTTAGTGATGCTCTCGCCAGCGAGGGAGGCACCGAAGGAAGAAACCGACAGCTCGACCACAAAGTAAGCGATCATCAAGAAGCCGAGGAACGCGCAGCTTTTGCGGACCCACGTCCATCGTCTCGCCAGACGGATCCTCATCGTAGGTAGTTAAAAGCAGCTCCTAGCAGAGAGGGGCTCCGTGAACTCCTGCCGGCTCTCCCCGCGCCCCCGGGAGCGGAGAGGGCTGCAGGCACTCCCAGCCTCGGGCTCGGGCCGCCGGCAGTTTGCAGCCAGCCCTCCGTGGCGGGCCCGGTATATTCCAGGGGGATCGCGGGGGAGCGGGGCGGCAGCGGAGGCACAGAGCAGCCCCCCGCCCCTCCGGCCTCGGCGCTCCCCTCACTTACTTCCTCCTCCTCCTCCTCTCTCTCCGCGGGACAAACCCCTCCTCCCGCCTTGTGGTTTGCTCAAAAAGTTGTCGCTTAAGGAAGGGGCAGAGACTCCTCAGCCCGCCCGAAGGCGTGGGAGCCCGCCCCGCCTCCGCGCCCGGACCTGAGCCCGGAACCGCCCGGCGGCTCCGGGGAGGGAAAGAGGGAGGAGGGAGCGGGGCGCCCCGCCCGGAAAGCAAAAGGCGCCCGGCCCCGCACT
>VZTF01004063.1:0-80063 GCA_013397755.1 Cnemophilus loriae
GACCCTCACGTCCCCTCAGCGACACACGGCGCATCCACATTCCCCCCAGTGACTCTTATGTCCCCTCAGTGACACGTGGGGCACCCCACCATCTCCACATGCACTTTCAGAGGAAAATTGTACTATTACAAACATGGATGCACACAGTTGTTAAAGGCATTCCTTATCCTAGGTTTCCTTCGGTAGTGTCAGGTATTCCATTTCAAGGGGGGAAATAATTTAATAATTGAGAGGTACAACAAGAGGAACAGCTCAGGCTGGTGCCTGCAGACACAGACCCTGAGCGAAGTAACCCCTGGAGTTTTATACCCTTACAGTCTATGTACCTGCTCCAATGGTGATTTTTGGCTCTGGGGCTCTTCAGAGTCCCTGGACTATGGACTCTCCCCACCTGGCTGGAGGCACAGGTCCTGAGGCCTTTGCTAGGCAAAGGGTGAACACCCATTCCGGCCTCCAGGTGTTTCCAGGGCACGACATGCAGCTTGCACTGGTATCTTGCACACCCACCTACCTGCGCTGGGGGGATTTCTCACCACGGGTACGGTGGAAGACTCTCCTTATACACGCACACACTCTCTTAACAAAAAGGGAGTTTATTAAGTGAAAGGAATGAGAAGGAGGTGTCTTTACAGACAAACTGTGGGCCTGATGGTAGATAAGGCCAGATACGGAGAGGTGAAAGAAGCCATGGGGGGAACTATAAATTCCATAGGAATTCCATTAATTGACACAGACTGTTACTCACTCAAGACTGTGCTAAATCTCTAGATTTAGAGAAAAAGAACAGAGGCACAAGGAAAAGAAAAGGGGAGGGGGCGGGCTATACATTAGAAGGGGTCTTAGGCATTAGGTGATTCAGGAAGCCTGTACCTCTCGAGTACCTCAGCCAGTGGGGAAAGAGAGAGGGAAATGTGGCCAGGAAATTAGGATAAAAGGAGGCTGTGTTCCCTAAAATTTTGAGAGACCCCATGGGGAATGCCCCATGATGTCTCCCTTGAATAAAGTTACAGGACTCCTCTGTCTCCTTTTTGGACATGAACTTCTGGTGTTTGTGGATTCATTTGCCTGACATTAAGCATCGCAAACAACATAACCTGCTGTTTACTAAGAAAACAGTAAATAAACGCCAGGAACCAAGCCACAGCCTATTTTAATTCAATTCCTGTCTGTGCTGGCAGGCCAGGGCTTCATTTCTGAAGATATATTAGAAATAAATCACAAAAAGCTCCATTGAAATTAAGCAAAGCATTGTAAATATGAATTAATCAAGTGTGAGGGCCAACAAAGGCTGTCCCGAAGTTTCCACGTGTCCTCCTCGTGCAGAGCAATGCATAAGAGCCAGTTTCTTCTTCCATTCCTGTTAATACTACATTAATTGCTTTTGCTTGGAAATCCATGAGGGAATTTACATTAAAAGCAGTTGAGAAGAGTCAAGGAGAGGGGAAGAAAACAGGAGAGTGGGAGTACAGCCCCATGTATCTCGCTGTGTGTATTTAAATGCTTTCGATGGTGATGGTGGCCAGTTATTGGGGTGAAGGGGTGAGCCAGGACCCATGGTCGGTCGGCTGTTTCTCGAGCAGCATTCTGAGGATGCTGTGGCGCTCTGTGCCACAGCCGAGTGCTCGCTGCGGCTCGGTCGGCCCGCACGGCGGAGCGCGGACCCGGCCGTGCGTGCGCCGGCACCTGCAGTACCGCGGGCGGCCGAGAGGCGGCAGCAGGGCAGCGCGGGCGGCTGGGGCTCCCGGGCGGGGACCGCGAGCCAGGGTTTGGGGTCGGGGACAGCTCCGAGCCGGGGTTTGAGCAGCTTGTGCGGACAGATGGGAGCTTTGGTAGAGGGCTGGATGAGCCTGGGCGCCGATCGTAGGTTTGAGTTATAGCTTAAAGCTCCGAGGGCCTTTGTGCAGGGGTTTGTTCACGTTCTCCTGACTCCTCACGCCTTGGGATGATGCTTGCGAAGGTCTGCAGATACGAGCCTGTAGTTCTTGGTGGCAGTGCGTGGTCATTCCCTGATGTTGTAGGGCTAATTCCAGAAGAGAACCTACAAGAAAGATAGAGAGAGACTATTTACAAGAACAAGTAGTGACAGGGCAAGGGAGGATGGTTCTAAAGTGAGAGAGAATAGGTTTAGATTAGGTATTAGAAAGAAATTCTTTACTGAGAGGATGGTGACACACTGGCACAGGTAGCCCAGTGAAGCTGTGACTCTTCAAGGCCGAGTTCCAGCTCCGTTCCAATCCTTTCCAGTAATTTTCCTTGCAGTCTGCTGATACTGTCAAAGTTACCTTGCACTGCTGTGAAAATTTAAATTCTCCTAAAACTGCTTTAAATTGGAGTTGGGGAGAAGCAATGTTTATTCGACAAAAAGCTTTAATCTTTCTTCTAGCTATCTGTTTTCCTATTTCCCCAGTTACAATTCCTGGGTTAGCACTAATTGAGCCTTACTGAAACTGATCTCTGAACTTTATAATTTAGACAGTTCTCCCACTTCCTCTTCCGTAGCCTTGGTCACTTGACAACCATCTACCTGGGATAATAACTTGGTGCCTTGTAGCTTTTAAAGGATAATGCCTCATCACACACAAATATATGTGTATGTAACATACTTTGAGTTACATTTACAGACTTGGCAGTACACGTTAGTGAGATACTCTCCTAATCACCAGAAGAAATTTGGTTTCTCTTGTTTGGAGATGGAGGCAGCTTTCCATCAGACCTATTTGAATTGATGACTTTAGTTTGATTATGTTTGTCCGGTGTCTTCAACCCCAGCCATGACGATCTAAAAACCAAGCATGGTATCTTTCTGGTTTAGCAAATGCAGTTAAGATTACAAACAGAATCATCTGAAGCAAAGCCAAGACAGGCAACAAGTAACAATAGTGGCAGCATGCAAGTGGGAGACAGAAATAATGAACAATTATCCTCAGTAGTTATCAGAGTTAAGGAGGTTGGAACACTTCTTTGTGTAGGAGATTCAGCTGATACAGGGTTCTGTTAAATATGTTTATAGATCTTTTGTCTGTTATCTTTTAACATTTGCTGTCATTGGCTGCATCCCTGTAACAAACAGATAAGCTTTACATTTCATTTTAAATGAGATGCTGTTAAAGTTATGTATGTGCTTTTTTTTTTCTTTAGCATGGTGGTGGGTTTTTTCCTGTTTTATTTTGTTTCCCTTAAAGGAAAGGTCCTAATACATCACTCACCATCATGCACTACAGGATTAAAATTTTGGAAACATTAAATACAGCACCTTTGACTATTAGGTAGGATCATCATCTTACACTCACCTGCAACATCTTCCATAAAATACTGGTTTTATTCTGTTTCAGTGTTATTCTACTACTCGATATTCTCTCTCAAACCGTCGTATAAACATGCCTAACCCCCAGCACTCTCAGCCTTTAACTGCCTACAATGTGGATGACATTTAATGAGCTTCCAGGAACTCTGGGCCATTATTCAGCCACAACCTCGTCTGTAGCTGAAAGAACAGTGCAGACCCTCTCAAACAAAGCTACCAGTACCTGAATTGAGAAACTCCTCTTACAAAAGCCTGTATACCATTGTTGTTGTTATTGGGTAACATTCAATGGAGCAAAAGTATTCAAAAGAGCACTAGTGTATCTACAGTCATTCCTGAGGTTTCATCTCACTGTCCTCCTTCCAAAAGTGTTCATAGCACTGAGTTTCATGACTAAAAAGCCACCAAGAAACTGCAAGTACCATTCATGCTTTAACAAGTGAGTGAGCTAGTTTACACTGATGGCCTTCCATTGGGAATGAGTGCTGCTCTGTCAGAATGACCAACACAGAAGTCCCTCCAAGTGTAACTTCACTGCAAGAGGTGCAGCCCAGGATCCTCTACAGCTTGTCACCTGTTTGAGACACTGTACTTCCCTTGTCTAGAAATAAAACTAAGACAGACTTTTCACAGAACAGGAGACAACAGGACAGGCAGTCAATCAATAACATTGCTCAATGACTCACGGACCTGGGTCCCTGAAGGGTACAAAAGGCAATTCCAAAGTCAACATGTGGTCACCCAGCAAAAAGAACCCAGGAAACCTGATGCCAAACTGGCATCCTTTGTCCTCAGTTGCACCACAAGTAATCCTGGTTGGATTAGCCAGACATACACATCTTAGTCCTTGTTAAAATGCAGGTATGAAAAACAAGTATGAAAGATCGACTGAATGAAATCCGCAGGAGAACAAGAGTGACCAACTGAAATCAGTTTTGTTTAAAATAAAATCCCCTTCCCCTTCTCTACAGTCTCACATTTAGCTTTGCTATGTTCATTTTACATCAGTAGCTGCTCACAGCTAATTGCTTAAAAATTTCAAGACATCGTAATAGTGTGTGCTTACAGAAGAATGTCAAAGGAGAAAGAACTACTTAGGGAAGTGAGGACATGGCAAGCTTGAAATGCCTTGTCTTTTTGAGGCAGTACTTTTTTCCCCTTTTGCCCAAAGGAAGAGACTTGGCACACTTACAATTTCTGCTGTTGCACCAATAACTTCTTATTTCATGGTTCACAAAGAAGAAGTTGGTTTCTCAAAACTAGCCCTGGGTATGAAATTACAGGAAATGTCCTAAACATTTGTTTACAGTGACACATGCACCGCTGTACTAATATGAGCAACCTGAACAGGGAGAGAGCCAGGAAAATGAGTATTTCTGTTTACCTGAATATGTGAGGCTTAGAAACCCAATTTCAAATACCGAACAGAAACTGCAAGGCTTAAAGCCCTGAAGTTTCAAGGTTTCTTAGAAAATATATTACACTGAATGGAAAGAAAAAATCCAGAATCATTTGCAATAGTCAATGTTGTTATTGTTATTACAAACAGCAGCAGTTTAAAAATGGTGACGTATTTGGTACAAGTGACCTGTTTTTTCTGTGTGTAGCCACTGGGTCATGCCAATGGTTATACTGCTAAACACAAAGGATAAATTTATGAAGTTATTTGCTAAAAAAAATTCCAAAAGGAAACATTTTTATAGGACAAAATGTCTGACAGTAATGTAGTGGGATAGGACTAAAACACACTACTTACAGTGCCAAATCATGGCACCTATCTTGCCAGTTTGCCCAGCTGTAAAATATGAATTCTACTCACTACAGATACCAAGTTTTAGGGAAGAAAAAAAAAATTTAAAAAAAATAAGTGTTCAAGGTAAGCTGATAGTGTTATTCTTGCTATGAAATTATTATGTTTTCAGGGACACAAAATGGGTAGTATCAAAGTCATAACATGTGACCTACCTATGCCCCTTCCCCTCTTTCACAGTTACAAGTGGCTTCAGACTTTCAAAAGTAAATCCTGTCCAAAATAGTAAGCTTCTGCTGTTGAACCTGTCTTATGGTTCTAATGAGAGCTGCCACCATTCTCTTACAATGGGAAGCACTCGCCTTCTTGTTAGAGGAGTTTCATTTGCCTGAAAGAAACAAACAAGGCAATGAGACTCTATTAACTCTCTAAAATGAAAATATAGGCTGATCTCTTGCCTTGGAAATAATCCTCAGGAAGTGCCTTTGTTTGATTGTCATGTTTCCGATCTCTCAGCAAATCTTTTTCACTCTTACTCCAGACTCACAGATTGAGTCTAGTGTGGGACCTAAATGGATTATACTCTATTTTAGTCATAGTCATGCATTCCACACTGACCAAATGCTTTCTTCCTGGAGGAACTCAAAGCAAGCACAGGATGTCCTCATAGCTAAGTAAGATGCCAGGTCACTGGTGGCCAGAAATGTCTTCAGTCTGATTTGAAACTGAGCAAAGTTGTGTGGCTGTGAGTAAAGGTGAGCTACAGAGGCAGCTCCATTGTACAGTGCTGGGTTCTGCAGAACAGGTTTGGGTAGTTCAGGTTAATTCTATGCCAGTGACTGGGGAGAAAACCTTCCCCAAACCATGATACAGTGTTTGTAGCCCAGTATACTGTGGGCAGGACCTGTTTCTTGGCGCTCATATATTCCAAAGAATTCTCTTTCAGAGTCAGCATTAGGCACAATCATCCACTATGGAATTACATGGTGAGCTCCTAACTATCTCGTTACAGCCCTTCTGTATCTGTAAGTGCCTGTCTGATCACCCCTGCTGCAAGAAAACAGAATAAGGAAAGGCATGGAGATGCACAATATATCTGCGGGAAGTGCCCAGGAGAAAAGGGACCGCTGGTGTGACAGAGCTGTGGATGGCAACCACTGCTTCTGGGAGAGGTATTCCCTATGCCACAGCAGTTGCCACTCCTGGCAGGGTGTGCCCTGCTTGGCAGCAGGAACAACTGTTGGGACTTTCCAACACTCTGACGCAAAAAAACCCTGACGGCATCTTGCTGACTCCCCAGCAGCCTCTGTCCTTGGCAGTTTCCTGCTTTGCAGACTGTTAGAGTCTCACCAGTCCACTGCCAAGGGAGCTGGAGAATTGTGGAACGTTTCCTAAAACATCCTAGTTATGCACAGCCACAGCATGTAGTGCTACCTGATTTCCTGCTGAAAGAAGAGAATGCCTAGCCTTGAGTCAAAGGCTGCGTTGACAGAGAGGCAAGCACTTGGTCCCCGGTGAAGTCTTGCTTTAAATTCTCAGCACAGATTCAGCACTGCCAAAATTCCACAGTTATTCTAGCAGTGCTGTTGCTGTGTCCAAGATCACACAATAAACAAGATTTGAAGGATGGAACAGTCATTCATTACACCAGCAGATGCAACTGGAAAACATGGAAAAGCTATGGGCATGTTGTAATTTCTTACACAAGGTTTGCTAACTATTTTAGAGATCATTTTGAATTTCAGTGAAGTCATTGAAATACAGTATTTATACATATGCTGCTTCTGTACTTTTTTATTCACTATCCCCTCCCTTTTCTTCTTTGATTTGGTCCTTGATTCTCATAAAGCTTCCATTTCCTTTATCCCAGATCCTTTTTCTCTCTCTCATACTCATATCCCTCCCAACCATCCCCAGGCTAGGGATTCCCTCAATATCTCCTGATGACATTTCCTCAGACTTCATTCTCCTCTTCCTCAGTTTTACTCTTCTTGCACTCTAATAAATACCAAACCATCATTCTAGTTCAGTTTTCTCCATCTTTAACTCACCTCTAGTTTCCTTCATTATTTTCATTTTCTCCTCTTGTAGAGGGATATTTCTTCCATCAATAAGATACCAAAATGTCTGGTTTTCTCCTTCCCCATAGCCTAACTTTCCATCTTTAATTTCTCTATTCCTCTTTTATCTCAAATGTATCAACTTTTAATCTTCCTCTCCACTTCCGACTGTGCTCCATCCCAGTTCCTAAACTCCTTAATTCTGCTCCTTAGTCTTTCACAGTTGTTTGGCTTCTCTCTAATAACAGTATTTTCTTCCATCTCAAGCAATTGTTTCCTTTGCCTTTCCAGCTATTGCAGCATTTTCCTTGTGGTTACCAGCTCTCTGAGCACCCTATTTACAAATCCCATGCCAGTTCATTTGATACATGCCAATCCTCTCTTTTAACATTATGGAATTCACACATCAGCTTGTTGTGCAGCCTCTCTTCATACAATTTCCAATACACCCATTTTATTCATCCACACAGCTAAACCTCTTGTCCAGGCTTGTTATTTTATATCTTATTATGATATCATTCCTTTGTACAGGATGAACAAACACTGTCTTGTGGGCTAAGCTGAACTAACAAACAAAAATGGCATTAATAGAAAACAGATCAGGAAATACTAAAAATCATTGTCACCAATTGACTGATAGTGTATTTTCCCTACAGGATGATGTTCAATTCTTTTTCATTTATATCACAAAAGAATACAGAAAAAACTGAATGAGTTTCAGAAGTGCACAACATATTCAAACTATGGTATCAGCATGAAAAGAGACTGGAAAGTCTGATATTGTGTAATTTGGAGGAATATAATAACATAAGACATGATATTATAGAGAAATACAAAGCGCTGAACAATAAAGTGAAGCAAAGCCTTGGGAACCTTTTAATCCTGACGATGTAAGAACCAGTGGATCTTAAATGAAGAAAGGGAATGTTTAGAACGTTATTTACACAACTTATAATTAGCATGTGAAACACATTGCTCTAAGGTATGAAAAACCAATGAACTCTAATGGGTTCTAAAAAGGAGGTGGATTTTCTCTTAAAAAAAAAAAAAAAAAAGACGTCTATTTTCAGGTCACTTCTGTAACTTCCCTCTTTTGGGAACAAGTGACCAAATGACTGAAGGTGGGACAGACTTTTCCTTCACAAGATAATGGAGAAAGATTGCTGTGAGGCTTCCAGGTGGTGCTTGTGAACTGGCTTGCACTGGCAGATGCAATACTGGACGGACACAGTGCTAACCTCCCTGTTTCTATGCAAAATATTTTATCACTCCTTTGAAATGAGCAGTTCTTAAGATGAATGTGACACGCAGTCTGCAGGCTTGTGCGTCAGCGTAGTTAGGAGATTGGTAACCCTTCACCATAGGACACAATGTGAAGTGTATTCACTGTGGGCAGGTCAGCCACAGCAATAGAGCAAAACCAAGGCAAATGAGACTGAATCAGCATTGGATGCAGAAAGCTTCGTTGCCCTGCCGAGGTGCTCTCTACACCGTGCAGTTCAGCATCGGGTGCCTACAATAAGCAATGGGGGGAAAAGTGTCACTGTCACAGCTTTGACATCAAAATAAATGCCCCAAGGACAGCTCAACTACACACATATATTATCCGTGACAAATGTGCATTCAGGCTATTCTTAATCTCCACAGGGAAAAAAAAAAATTAACATTTTTACAACCTACCCAGAGAGTCTAGCTAAACACTTCTCTTAACTGCCAACGTTTTTATGTTTCAGTTCAGTGTCTTCAGTCAAAGACTAAAGTTTTTTAAGACCATGACTCCTCAGTTGGCCTCCTCTTTCTATAACCACTTCTCATCTTTTTCAAAAATCATCATATCTCTGCAGTTGTCTCTGTTTCACACTGATCCAGCTTGATCCTTCTATTTTTTTTAAGCTCTCCATCCTCTGTAGTCTTGACATTATCCAGCTGAGATTAGCCCTGGGCTAAGCATTCAGCTGAACAACATTAACAACAGAAAAGAGCTTATTTAAAATGTCAATGCTCCAAGGCGGCTTTTAATGGCACTTCAGCCACCATGCCCTTCTAGTTTGATGGTGATCCATTGAAGCAATGCACCATTTGTTTTTTTAACAGCAAGTTTTGCAGTTAACTAATAGAAATCTTGTGTAATCAGTGTTTCTAAAGTGTACTTATGAAAATACCCTGTGGGATCTTGTTGCAAATCCAAGTCAGCATGTGGTGATAGATGACACGTCTTTCTTCTCCTCTGTTGGGCTCAGATGACTTCTTGGCACATCTGAGCTGGCTGTTATTCATCTAGATGCTAAGAAGTTCATCTCTTTCAGTGTTCTCCAGGAATTTGAATCAAACTAGTTGATGTCAACTATAATTTCTCAGCTCTTTTTCATGCCTCTTGCCCCATTTTATACATAGATATTGTGCTTGCCCCTTTCTGATCTTATGAAATTTCCGCCCTGCAAGTTCTTCAAGGTAAGCACTAACATTCCTGAGATTGCTTCAGTCTCTTCTTGTCATTGTAGATAAGTGAGATGAAGCAATAATGAAGAGACAAAATACCTTGTTCAAGTCTGTGTAAGTGTAAGGAAACAGAAGTTCCTGTATGTGGAGGGCAGAAGAGAGAAAGAGAAATCTGTGATCAATTTGCTAGCACTGATATGGACAATGAAGGATTAGCCTGAAAAAAAAAGAAGTATTTTGAGGTCATTCTGACAAATTCATTTTCTTTGTACCTATAGAATTTCCTGTATGTGCCAATGAAGATATTTTAACATTTATTGTTCTCTCTCTATAGTCAGAAACTACGTGAGTAACCACCATCGAAGCACAAATTATAGTCATAATTTGTACTGGCTTCAAAATGAGTGTTTTATTTTATGGGGATGAAGTTTCTCTCTGTGCAGGGAGAGTTACCGCTCAAGATCCACTCATCAAAGCTATTCAATGCTCAGTGGTTTGTCAAGTTACTTCTAGCTTACACTACATTTATAGCATTCATACCATTAGTATAATTCACAGAGACTCTAAGGAGGGGCTGACACAAAAGCATTACTGTGGTGATCCCCAAAAAGGACTGATGAGGCAAATGAAAAGTTCTGGGGTTTTTTTCCAGACTTATGAGTACACTCATAGGGAGGAGACCATGTGAATTTGATCATGAATGTATACTTTTATTGCATGAATACTCAACTTTGGATCATACTGGGAAGAGATATTAATTTATACTGACTCAAAAAACATCCTTTGCTGAGTGATGCATCATTGCATGTGAAATTCTGGATTCCAGGTATGCAATTAAACACTCTGCTTTTCTAAGCATCTCGTCAACCATCTGGATAAATGGCCTGAATTGCACAAGTCCAATGTCTTAAAACCCATGAGCTAATATAGGGTTACTAGGAAGTTTACATGACCACTGGTATGACTTACCTGCCTCACTCACCTAATGTGAATTATAATTGGTTTGAACATAAGGAGAGGCCTTACGTTTTCCCTATAAATGCTGCAACACAGCCAGAGCTTGAAGTCTTATCATATAGGTCTACAGTTGCTCACAGCAATACAAAGTCCAAGGCACAGAGGAGCAAAGGAGCATGGCTGGTAAGTTAAAAAAAAAAGTCTCTTTGCTCATGTGGAATGGAAAAGTGAATAATGTACCATGTGTTAGCTTTCTTTGTGGGGTTGTTTTGTAAAGGGTTCTGAACTGTTGAAGTACAAAACATTTTGAGAATTATGCATAACTTGTGTCAGTGTTTTTCTTTCCTGAATTTTACCAAAGACACAAACAAGCAAAAGAAGATAATCCATCCATTGCTATACTGAAGTTAAATATTAAAAATACTATAACATTGCAAATAGAGCAGAAGACATTATGGCAAACTGAAAACTTTATTTAAGCATGAAATTTAATGGATCAAAGAGTAGGTCGGGTATGAATTAATCTTGTGTTAATAGGAATACTTATGCAAAGAATCCACTACGGACTAAGTTTCTTCCTGCAGATCCAGAGCCAGTAATGCTGTTTTAACTATTTTTTTAAATTAGTGTGAAAGGCAAAGGCACTTTAAAATGCAAACAAAGCAAGCAGAAGTCCAGCAGTGAAGTCTTAGGAGGAAGGATATTAAATCAATACCTTTTAGTAAGATTGGCCATGTACTCACTTGGGCCTGACTTGCTGGCACCTGTATAAAAATGTATGGAATCATAGAATAGTGTGAGTTGGAAGGGATGTTTAAAGGTCATCTGCTCCAGCTCCCCTGCAACAAGCAGGGACATCTGCAACTAGATCAGGTTGCTCAGGGCCCCATCCACCCTGACCTTGCATTTTTCCAGGAATAGGGTATCTACCACCTCCCTGGGCAACCTGTGCCAGTGCCTCACCACCCTCTATGTTAAAAACTTCTTTCTTGTAGCTATCTAAATTGAGTCCTCCAGTTTAAAACCATTACCCCATGTCCTATTGCAACAGGACCTGCTAAAATTTTGTTACCATCTTTCATATAGGTCCCCTTCATAAATACATAAAATGAGTCCTGAGTTTAAGATGATGCTACTTTACCAGTTCTAGGCAGAGCACATGCTGTGCTGGCTTTATGTGACTTAGGCCTGAAAAGCTCAGGAAATTAATGAAAAACAACCAGCAAACAACATCCACAGATCAGGGGCTCGAGTGCAGAAATGACACGCATTGTTTTACCTGCATGCAGTTTAAGAGAAGCACAGTTACCCCATTCTCACAGTTTTAGGAGAAGTGATTGCACAAACTCTCAGAACACCAGTGTTTGTCCATATATCTATTATTTGAAATAATTCCTGTTATTGTCTTGACCTTGTGCCAGCATCCCTCACAACATCTGCAGTTTGCCTGGCCTGATGGTGGTTAGTTAATGACTATCTGAGTGCAGCTGCTGTGATACCATCTATACGTTCACTTATGTAAGAGCAGAACTGAGGCTAGGAGGGAATTGAGTCCATACAATCAGCATAAGGCTATAGATTCCTTCATAAATCTCCTCCTCTGAGCAGAGCTTAAATAAATGGCAAAACACAATTAGATAGGTGAAGCTGAAATATTGGACTTAGTAGAAAAATCCTTCTTTTTAACAAAAGAACTATACAGTAAGGTGGACAGTTAAAACCTTCAGCTACAGCAATGAGGGGAAAAAAACCCACAGACCAATTGTTTCTGCATTGTAACATTTCCTTTTAAGCAATGATTTGCCAATAACTTAGAACATTTTAGCAGGGCTCTCTCTCAAAATTTCCTCTTGAAATTTCAGATAGCAGTCTATCCTTCTCAACGACAATTTGCTTATTGCGTGAAATACAAGAAGCATTTAATGCAGCATTTAACAAACAAACAGGTATTTGCTGATCATGATCAGCACTTGCTTGTGAAATACCCAGGATCTAAGAAATACCCAAGCCCAGGCTCAGCTGGAGATGTCAGAACTGCACCAGGATGCTCCTCATGGTGCCATGCACAATTTTTTACGTGTGCAGGTGTGCATGCACAGAGCTGTTTTCACTCCTTCTCTTCCTCTCTCCCTACTCCTCCCATCCACTCACACACATCCTGCAGACAGACACACCTTTTTTCCCAGAAAATCTTTATGCATTTGTGGGCCAGTCTCTAATGGACCTGCTTTAACAGAATCCAGAAGGTTTTGCATAAAGAAAAGGGAAAAGCACCTAAAAGGTTCCTATAAGTTTGCCTAATTTTTAAAGGGTTTTGATAGTCTGCAGCACCACTGTTGCTACTAAGGATTTAACAACTTGTTTCATAGTCTCACTCTGAAAATAATTATCTCAGCTTCTTTCTGTCACTTTTAAGCTTCAGTGTCATTACAATTAAGGTGTGAGTTACACCTGCAAGCATCTTGTTTGTGCATTAGCATTGGGAGCGTCTGCCCGCAGAATGGGACAACACGCTGGATTCTCAAAGAAAGGGGCAGAGCGGGGCAGTGATGGGAACCTGCACAGGAGTATTCTTGGATGATGAGTGTGCAGCAGTAGCTGGGAGTTAAAACTTCCAAATAATGTCTTTATTCCATTTCAATGGAAGACATATGTGCGTAAGTGGGAGAGGTAGGGAAATACATTTCAATATCACAGGCTGTACATAATAGGTGCTGTGTGACAATGTGGGAGCTGTCAGGAGAGTCCAGCATAGGTTCATCCCAGCCTGTGCACTGCCAGTTTGACTTATTCCTGTGTCCTGGTCCCATGGGAGTTTTTGAGGGTCACATATTAGTGCATGCCACTATTATGTCACTGTCAGCCTCCCTTCTGAACAAGCCATCTCATCTGGAATGAGCCGAGGTCTCAAGAGGAGATCTGAGCCCAGCTAACAGGGTACCCTTCTTACACAGACAATATGGAAGGTGATTGTGCCAAGTTCTGCTGTCTTCAAAGGAAGGCTATTGGCAAACTTCAGGAACAGTCAGGAACGTCAGGAAGGCTTCAGGCTGCAGCAGGCTGCAAACTTCCATTCCAAATGTCCCTGCTATTTAAGGCATGTGAGTGGAAGAGGGAGACAGAAAATGAGAAGTATGTCTTGGACAATATGTAAGGCTCAGAAGAGATCTTGGCCAAATATTGTTCCATATGGACCTGACCATTCTACGTCAGGTAGTCCTAGTCCTGAAAAGTGCTGATGTGAGTCTGTCCACACCAGTGTTCCAGGGACCCAGGTCTCTCACTAGTGTGGGTCACAAATAAAGCATAGCTGTAGAAAACCACTTGAATTCCTGTATCTAGGATAGCAGGAGTGGAGGTTGCTGATGGAATTTCTTGCTTAATTATTCAAAAACGGGATGTGATGAGAGATAGAATAGCCCAGACTTCTCAGGATATTGAATCACAAAATCAGAATCATTTAGGTTGAGAAAGACTTGTAAGATCATCAAGTCCACTGAGGAGGTCCCAGTGAGTCATGGCCGTGTGGTTGCAGCATGATGCTTCAGGGATATGTTAAAGAAGAGCTCAGAGAGAATATAGGAGCAGATAGACTATTACAGATACTAATTTCCCATTCTGAACAACAGCACAATTAATAATAAGTGACATTTAATAAGATTCAAGTATCACTGAGGATTCATATAGAGTTGGTGTGAAAGAAAATGCTGCAACGAAGAAGAGAAAGGAGTTTACTGGGGGGAATTTGTCTGTTACCAAATATGTCCTTCGCTGTTCAGTGCTGAAACTCTTAGTCCTATATATTCATTTCTTTAACAGTTACTGAGGTGAGGGAAAAGGATGGAAAAGGATGTTATGAATTATATGACTGGACCAGTCTGCAAAAGATAATTCTGATATACCTTCTTCTGGGTACATGAAACAGTACACTAAGGTGGCTTATAGCTTCAGTTTTCTGAGGTCCAAAAGTCTTCTCTTGCTATCCACAGAGTTTCAAGCACCTGCCTCTGCAGTCCCTACATTTACAGCCACCATTCGAGCTCTGCAAACACGACCAGGCAAGGAAGCTGCCTGGGTCAGATGCGTTGTGCTTGACTGACTGCATGTTCTGACTAGTGTTAATATCTCTCATTAATTTAACCCACATTTTCAACCTTTGCCCATAATCTTTAATCCAAAGGTCCAGCATGTATCATTCATCTGTTTTACAAACAAAGCACACCAGAGGCCCGCAAGGCAACTTAGGCAGAGCTGGGAATAAACACCAGAAGCTGACACAACAGCCACAACTTGTTCTTCCTGACATTCTGTCTGCCAGCATAAATGGACTGTTGTTCTTTCTCTTTCAACAGTAACTAGCCTTCCTATCAAAGAAAAACAGTTTGCTGTGTATTCAAGGATAGGATGAAATCTTAAATTTATTCTGAAAATTGTTCGTGTGACATTTAACAGTACTTAAAAGTATTGATAGGAGAGTATGTCTTAACATCAAAAACTCTAATCAAATTCTAAGACATTTTAAATTTAAGAATTAGTCTTATCACTTTAAAATCACGATTGGGCTTTGCAAGTGATAAACCAAGGTCCCTCTTAAGATTAAATACAATTAATGAACAGAGAGTCAAAGCAGCAGTCTGAATTATAGCCAGTTAAAAACTGTTTCTTCTGACAACACCTTTTAATAAGAAACATGAATAAAACCTGTCTGTATATGACATAGGTTGAGCAAGTTCCAATTCTAGATTTTCTAAACATGATCCAAACCCGATAACAGAACAATTTGGGCTACTGAATACTGAGCCCAGCCAACTGAAATGATGAATTGGGGAACGTGTAGAGCTGTGCCCAGTCCAGCATGATGGGTATAACTGAGGGGAGTCTGTAAGATGAGCATTGAGTTCATCAAATTTTACAGGTAGTTTCATAAAAGTATCAGAATTAGTCTCTCTCTTTCTTAACAGTCTTGCCACCTGCAAAACATAAGCAAAATTCACTCTCCTTGAAATTAAGTGGAAGACTTTTGTGCATAAATTGGCTTTGCCAGTAGCATGGTCAGAGATGTCTTATGCAAAAATAGTAGTGCACCAGCTAAAAGCAATGATAGGTATTTTATCAAAAGTCACAAATGTACTTACCTGTTGTCACTGTAGTGTGTCATGCAAATATGACATGGAGTGCTTGTCTGTAGAAAGGGGTTAAACAGCAATTATGTGATAAATGAAAAATTGGTTCTTTAAATTTGGCCCTGACTGGAGCTGGGGCAGAGACAATAACTTGGTCATTGTTTTGCAATTACTACAATGCAGGGGGAGAAAAAAAATCAGCTCCAAACCAATGGATTTAGGGAAGTAATTTAAAGAAAATGTCCCTGTAAATATTGCTCTTGAAGTATTTCAAATTAAAGACAGTGTTTTGCAAGAAGGAGTTATGCTCTTCCTATAACTTTATCATTATAATAGAAAGAAAAGCAGCTAAATGCTGAATAAATATGTTAAGAAACTCTTAACAAGTGGCCAGACTGTTAGGAATAAATATTGTCTAAGCTTCAGATGTTAAGTTGCAAGGAAACAAGATAAGGATGTGAGGACTGAGAGAGGAGAAAAATGAATGAAAAATGAATCCTCAAGCCCCACTGATCAGATCAAGGCTGGGGGCAAAGGCAGCCACTCAAGCTCCACCCCCAGAGGAAATATTGCCAAGAGAATTTAAAGAAGTGAAAGGCACCAGTCATTCCTTGAGCCAGCAGAAGTAGAGGAGGCCATTCAGAGGAAGCTTCAGAAGCTGCATACAGAGGACGCATTGATCAGATATGGGCCAAGGTGAGCAAGGGGGAAGCCCAACCTGTGATGCTGTTTGTTACTTTCTTACATCCATACATCATGTTCAGTTCATACATTATGTTCTGTAATGGACACTGAGAGGTCACTACTTCTCTAAGGAGTTTTGATCCAAGAAAAAAACATGTAAGAGAAAATTCTTCCATCAAGAGTCAGGAGAAGGATTTTCACAGGAACTGCATTTTTTCAGTAATTGTGTGCATGCGAGAAGCGAGCTTATCAGAACAAGATTTGGCAGCACAGGTATATTAACTGATATAAAAATGCTGTATTTTGCAAATAGGAAGGGAAAGTCTGCAGCTATTTGGAGTTGTCAGAAAAGTGCAAATGAGAGACTGATGGATCTGACATGAGAGAAAGAAGCAAAGCAGAACTTTGGGAATGTATCATTGCAAAGGCTGCAGAAGGCTACAATGAGCAGAGAAGGCTGAAACCTGAAGTTAAGGCAGAGAGGATACAAAAATTTGGGGGTCTGGGGTTTTCTTTGGCAGATGCTTTGTTGCTGTGGTGGGTTTTTTGCTCACGTGCTAATATTTATAGATAGGCAAACAGACCAGTTTAATAATTATTATAAATGGTCTCATGTTGCTTTTCCAACTCCTGCCTTTCTAAAGGCAAAACTCCTTGAGCCCTCAGCTGGTTCTAGAATAGATGTGCTTCACTGCTAAGTTTCTGATTTTTTTTTTTAATAGTAGGTATGTTCCTGAAAAAATCATACATGATTCTCGCCTCAATACTGTAAAAATATCACGTTCTTCTCCATTTGGACTGTGACTGCATTGCTAAAATTACCAATGTAGTTATTTCAAGGCTTGTCTGAACTTGATAAATTTAAGATCATGCTGTAAAAAAATCTTTAAATTAAGAAACCTCGTTGAACATAGGATGATTATTTTTTTACTCAATAATGGCACAGGGTGACAATTTTCCACTCCTAAGCACCGCACTCTTACTTGTTCCTATTCTCCCTCTTTGCAGGGGGAGAAAAAAAATGCTTTTTCTTCTGTACTGTTGCACTTCATTTAAACCATCTAGCCATCTCCTACTAGAAATCACTCCATGGGCTCTGAGGATGTCAGAGCCAAGCCAGTCTTGGATGTTTATTCTTTGGCCTCTGATTGAAGCCATGGTTCACATGCACGAGCTTTCTACAGCATATTTTAGTAGTGTTCTCTCTCCAATTCTGCCATCTCTCCCATTGCCAAATGACAGCCCAGCGTCCATCAACATGTTCCTGCTAGGTGCTTCCAACAGTGGCAGCTGCGTGACACACAATGGGGCTCGAGACCACAGCATGGCTTAAAGTACACAAGTGTTTCTCAGCTCAGTCAGGTTTCTTTATTTCTCATTCAGAGGCACCAAGGCTGTGCCTCTGTTAGGGTGACACCATCTCAGAATGGTGGAATTAATCGAGTTCAACCAGATTTTTATACAAGTAACTCACAAATATTCAGTTCTCTCAGGTTTCTCTCCTCTTAGATGCCTTTCTGATTTTTCTATAGTACAGGATATACTACTTTATTTAATTGTGCAGATAATCTCTAACAGCCTATGCAAGATGGAGTCTCTTCCAAAAAAATGCTCACATATAAATTATTTCTAATTCTGGTGGATGCCTCACATGGGTACCAGTTACCTGTAGAAAGTAGTAAGCAATTCTTCAGAGTGTGTTTGTGGTCCTTCCTTTTTGGATGCATCCCCAAGTTTTCTTGCTCTTCTCGTTTTTTCATAGCTGCAACGCAGCCAAGTACCAACTGGCATCTGAAAGAAAATGCAAGAGAACACCACACAAGTAAATTTTCTAGTGAAGAACTGATTGTAAGGAGAGGACAGACCTTCACTATCACCTTCAATGGAACAGAACGGCCTGAGCAAAACTTAATATTCATTGCAGAAACAGGTATGGCCCCAGCTTCTTTCACAGAGAGAGTAACGCTGCCTCAGGACATTCTTCTGGCCTGATATGCACCACAGAGCAGCAAGAGAATACCTCAGAGCCAACGTGCTCATTCACACAGCCGTGGAACTGTGTGAGGGGTTTGTTGTATTGCTCCTACCTCAGCGAGCAGCCACAGCTTCCTTCAGTTGCCAATACATGGCACAAATTCATCTGAGGGGAGGGTTACATCCCTGCTGAGCTCATTGATGACTAAATCTCTATTTCAGCAAGGCATGGAAAAAAAAATGGTTTTTGTTTTTCTTAAAAGGTCCAAAACCCTCAAAGGCGACCAAGACCCTGGCCACGTTTGATATCTCCAGCACAGTGAGCAAGGAGGGCTGGAGTGCAGTTCTACAGTCCACGAGTTCCAACTCTGTGAGCATCTCCATTTCCAGCCCACATAATGCTGTCATTGGGCGTTACAGGCTGAGTGTTCAAAGTGGCAGCTCCTCTCCAGCAAGTCTTGGCACTTTTGTTTTGCTTTTTAACCCTTGGTCTTCAGGTATGAATATGTCAAATTTCCTCTGAAAGAACTAAGTTGCTTTTAGCTTCATTAATATTTGCAGCTTCTCCATTTGATCTATACTTTACTGTAGCAGCTGAACATTGATGGCATAATGTATCAGTGACCAAAAAAAAGTGTCTAACAGTTTCTCAGGACCTCCTGGTACATAAAATCAGCTCTGTAGCATGTACATACTGGACAACTCATTGCCCTAAAAGATAAGGTTCTGCTTTTGACAGAGCTTCCCCACTTCTGCACAAGTTTAGAGGAGTGTGTCTGGCCTCTGTAGAACCAAGAAAAGAGTCACATTTACCATTTTCTCACAGATTTGGCAGTGTCATACCTCCATCTTCACTCAGACACCTCCCACCCCTTTATCTAATTGTAGAAGATCTTGAGTTTCACGATCTGTTTATAGCAGCAAGAACAGCAAAGAGTGCATATCTGCAAGCACTCATAGATGGAGAGCAAGACTCCTGAGGTTTTGTTTTATTTTGCCTGCCATATTTGTACATCTCTCTGTTTTGGTTTTTCAGGTGATGATGTGTTCATGCCTAACAAGGCTGAGTGTGAGGAATATGTGCTAGAAGAGTTTGGCATCATTTTTGCAGGCAATAAAAATCATATCAGCAGCTTTGGATGGAACTTTGGCCAGGTAAATGTGGCACTGAAACACCAGACATTGTTTTTGCATGAACTGGGTCATTTGCTTTTTCCAGTTCATTGCATACATCTCTGAAGAGCAGGACTCTGGTGTTGAAATCAGCACTTGTGCCAAGCCCTGTTTCACTGATCAGTATGAGGATTTGTAATTTACTAGTTCCTGTTCCTCCTTGGAAGAGCAGCCAGCAGAAACATTAATATCTTTACTAAGACTACATAGCCTTACCTTAGTAAAGTACTGTAGCAATGCTGAGAGGCCTTCAACTCCACAAATTCCAAGCTTTGAAAAGCTCTGTGAGTTCTGATCTTCAGAGTTAGTTGTGGCCACATTTTTACATGGTAATGCCTGGCTGAGCTCTGCAGCACTTCATTTGGTGATTAAAAAACCCCATTCAGTGCTAATATGGCTCTCTGCATCCTGATTTTTAGTAATCTGTGTTTCCAAAACACTAATTTATTTCTGTACCACAGTTTCAAGGAGATATCCTCAATATTTGCCTGTCCATAATGGATCGGAGCTTATACTACCGTCAGGATCCTATCACTGACGTGTCTCACCGACATGACCCCAGGTATCTGGGCCGTGTGCTCAGTGCAATGGTAAGCAATGTGCTCAAAAAGTCCAAACTACTAAGTGTCCTTTAAAATTAGTCAGTGAAAGCAAATATGAAGACATTTCATAGAGAATTTTAGGCCACTGCCTGTATGCACCAGACAATATGGGCGGTGAAGTATGGGCCAGAGAAACACCTAAGTGGCTATCTGATCTAAGCCTGCTAGATTTATCTTCTCTGGGGTAGTTTTGATACTTATCACTTTGATATCCAGGAGTCAAAGTGAAAATACAAGACATGGGGTGGTTGAGGGACCAGTTCCTTGGAGGTCTTTAGTCCAGCCACCCATTTGAAGTGGAACTGCAGTTATAGATCAGCCCAGCCATGGATTTGCCAGGCTGCTTTGAAACTCTCCAAGGAAGGAGGTTTTGTGGCCTCTGTGGGTGACCAGTCCACAGCTGCACTACCCTTCTGATGAGGAATTTTTCTCTTATGTCAAATATGATTTTCCCAAGCTACAGCTTTCTGCTGTTGCCTCTTGGTATATAAAAGAGAGAGGTTAGTTATAACACACATTCAAATGGTTGTAAGCTGGTTTTACATTCCCCCCACCCTGCTTAACCAGACAGAGCTAGGCCAGTGCTCTCAACTTCTCCCTGTAGATTGTCTGCTCCAGGACCCCTGACCATCTTGCAGCCCTCCCTCCTGGGTCCTCTTCAGTGTCTCAACATCCCCTTTGAACTGAGAGACCCAAAACTATAGGCAGGTCTCCTGGCACAGCCTTGCTAGGGATAATTAAAGGGGGCAGCTCCCTCAACCTCCTGGTCACACTTTCCCCAATGTCGCCTACTGTGAGCTTTCCCTTTTTGATGAGGGAGCACTGTTGGCTCAAATTCAATATGGCATTTGCTGTAACCCCCAGGCCCCTTTCAGACAGGTTGTAAACTCTTAATTTACCTCATCAAAAATTTATTGAATACCTTCTCAGGTCAACGCCAATGATGACCAAGGGGTGGTGCTAGGAAACTGGAGTGGAAAATACGAAGGAGGTAAAAATCCCAGCAGCTGGACAGGAAGTGGTGAAATCCTGCAAAGCTGGAAGAAATCAGGATTCAAACCTGTTAAATATGGACAATGTTGGGTTTTTGCAGCAGTATTGACTACAGGTATGTTTTCTGTCACGCACGTGACTGACACTGCACAGATTCTATTAAAAGAAGCACTAATGATACTTCCTATATGGAAGCCTTTGAAGACATTACTATGCTACATGAAACCTGCAGAAATATTGCTTTCTGACTGTGGTTTTCTCTTCACTCTTTAGTGCTTAGATGTCTGGGGATTCCCACTCGTACAATTACAAACTTCAGTTCTGCCCATGATGCAGATAGAAATCTGCGTGTGGATGAGTATTACGATGCAGACGGAAATCATTTGGAGAGGGGAGCTGACAGCGTGTGGTAAGGCTCAATATTTAATAGTAGAGCTTATCAATGCCTGTAGTGTCTTCAGGTGCAGAGCATAGATTCTAATGACAAATGCCTTACCTTCTTTAGAATTGCCTTAAAAACTACTCCACACAGAGAGACGATCAATAAAAAATACTACAAAATAATACTACAAGACTTGGTGTTTTCACTCTTTCTCAGTTAAACAAGAAATTGTGACACTAATTGCAACAGCTAATTGAAGCCAGGGCAGGCAAAGTTACCGTTATGAAGCCACAGATGACTGAAAATTTGCAATATTGCACTGGATGTATCAAACAGTGGGGATTTAACCTAGTTTGAAACTATTCTTCAAAACCAGTTTACGTTAAACTGTAGAAGTTCAACAGAACCAGCTTTCCTGCCTTTTTTTTACTTTACTTTTCTTGCAGTGGCACCATTTGCAGTGAAAATAATCTAACTACTGCCTCTATTAAGCATCAAATGCAGTTCAAACAAGCTTGCATTCAGCAAAGAGCAGAAGTAGTCCCTCAGTCTTCGTCTGTGTACTCCCCTTCTTGTTCTGGACCCATCCTATCTACATGTGACATGTACAACTGTAGCATTGTGCCAGATGGAAACCAGCTAAAACTAAGGAAGTGCATGGGCTCAAAGCTTTTGGAAAAGAATAGGCTCAAGACGTTTTGTATAACTTCACAAATTTGTTTTCTGCCCTTGAACATTTATATTTATTCCACAGTGCAATTTTCGGCACCTCTCTAGTTAGTACAGCTACAGGGTCAGTGTAGAAGTGGTGGGTCTCAGATAAGAACTGTGCAAATAAAGGTATGTGATCCATTTAACTAAGATGGCTGATTATAGGATGTGGACAGGAATTCATAAATACATACTAGCAGCTTACTTTGTTCATTCTTGCACACAGGAATTTCCATGTCTGGAATGAAAGCTGGTTTACACGCAAAGACTTGGGCCCCTTGTACGGTGGATGGCAAGTTCTGGATGCAACTCCCCAAGAAGAAAGTGGAGGTACACAAACTTTATTTCAGGAATAATGTCAAAAAATTATAAAGTCAGTCACTTTTACAGAGAGGGAAAAAAAAGTAAAATAATTGTAAAAGCAATTTGTCAACCTGCTCAGAAAGAGTTGCAGAAGAAAATACTTTATTGGTTGCATCAGAAAAGCTTCAGATCATCTGTGGATGCCAAGAAAGAAACTAGACTTCCAGGAGCAGTTTTTACAGCAATTCCTACATTTCCAATGTAGGTACCAAAGGCTATTGAAAATTAAGGGATAATATAAAATAAGTGTACTTTCAGAATAAACACAAGATACATTGATGACTGGCCTTGCATGAGGGTTTATGTGGATGAAAAAGCTTGGATGGGACAGCAGCATGGGGCAATTCAGGAGTCAGTGATAAATATCTGTCTAATAATCTGCTTACTGTCAAAGATCTAATTGTGCCTAAATTATTTTTCCTTGATGCTGTAGGAATTTACCAGTGTGGTCCTGCCTCACGGTACGCCATCAAAGAAGGAGAAGTAGATCTGGACTATGACTGCCCATTCGTGTTTGCAGAAGTGAATGCAGACTGTATGTACTGGAATTATGACTCTGCAACTGGAAAGAAAACTTTAATATTCTCCAAGTCTACAGAAATTGGTGACTCCATCAGTACAAAGGCAGTCGGTAGAGATGATCGTGTAGATGTCACCAGAGATTATAAATATGAGGAAGGTAAGTAAAACCACTGGTTCTTCTGATCACATAGCTGCTTCATTCCCAAAAGTATATAAACTTTCAGCTAGGAGTCTCTTAGTGGGAAGTTTTGTGCATTGATAAAGTAAGACAGAATTTTTGCTTGGTTTATTCAATTCTGACAGAAAAGGGAAGAAAAAGTACTGAGTAAAAAAACATGAAACTGCCTTGCCCTTTCTGATATGGAGTTGCTTTATCAGACCTAAGTAAGTCAAGTATCTCCAAACAAAGCATTCACTGTTCCATCTGGCTATAGCTGACATGCACTGTCTGCCTCTGCTTAGTGAGAATTAGGCTACAGCCCAGTTACTTGTCTGCAGGACAAAAGGCCTATTGCAGAAACCTGAGCTAAATCAGCACATGGGCTCAGGAAAAGCAACTCTTTGAAAGGGTCCAAGAACATGTCAGCTTGTCAGTCCTTCAGGTCTGATTGTGTTTCTCTTTTTCCTTCGCTCATGAGCAGCTTCTGCTTTCCCTGTTAAACCGTCATTACCTCGATCCACGAGCCTTCTGCCCTCCTATGGACATGGGGAGTGAGGTGCTGGGTGGATGGCTGGCTGCCAGCCAGACTCAACCCGCCACACAGTGCCATCAGCCTTGCCCAACATTTGGGGATTTCTCTGTACTAGCGAATAAAAACTCACATTTCTAAATGTTACAGCCATAGAAAGAGATAGAAATGAGAAAGAGAAACTTTAGACTTAAGATTTTATGTTTAAAAAAAATGTTATTAGAAGGACAGTGACATTACTGACTGCAGATCCAGAAAATGAGGTATGGCTGTGGAAAACAGAGGGTCTGTTTATCTGTAAGTACAGACACTACGTCCTGCTTGCTCGTCTCTAGCAGCCGTGTAAAATAAGAGATGCATGTTAACTGTTGAGGGTAATTTTCATGGTTCTCCCTGACAGGCTCCGCAAAAGAAAGAGACATTTTTAAAAAAGCCCGTAAGAAGCTAGGACTTGAGGATAAATTTGATCCTACAGCACCGACACAAGAGGAAGTTGAACAGAAGCCTGACATCGCAGGGAAATTCAAGGTGGCTGGCTCTTTAGAAGTCGGCAAAGATCTCAACCTACTTCTGGTTCTTGAAAATTTACAATCTGATGCTAAGACTGTAAATGTAAATATGACTGCATGGAGTACTCTGTATACTAGAAGGCGAGTTAGTGAGATCTGGAAGGACTCCATATCTGTCACTCTGGCTCCTAAGGAAGGTAATGTTTCAAATACCTTATAATCATAATGGTTTTATCAGCAAATGGGCATTGGAGGCTGGTCAGTGCTCTAACAAACTGCAATCCTAAATCCCTACGTAGAAAAGGCTGAGAAAAATATTACATTGCACATACATTAACAAGGCATGTTTCACACTGTCATGTCCCCAAGTGCTTTTCACATTTTGGAAAATTAGGAGCCTGGGATAAGAGATGTATCAGCATCTCTAAAGTGAGGTGAAAGATCATTGAATCACAACTGACACTATCTTGTGTTAGGCTTCAAGTCATTAGTGAGAAGCAGAAATAATAATTAATTTCTTTAATATGTAATTTAACTTCTGGAGAGGCACCAGTAACCTCCTTAAACTCCAGCTGTTGTATCTTTCAGAGCAATAGGGGGGAAGACAAGCCAGGCAATACAGTAGTAGTGAATAGAAAAGGGATGAGATTGAAAAAATCACTACCTATCTAAAGCAAACTGATAGATTTGCATAAATTAATTTTGGCAGTGATGGCTGAAGGCCCTCCTAGGCCTAGTCACAGCATAAAGGAAAATACTAATGTTAGATATGAAGCTCTGTGGGCTTATAAAAGTGTGTACCAATTCCTTTTTTTTTTTTTCCCCTTCCAGAAAAACAATTTCCCATTATGATAAAGTATCCTGAATACCAGCAGCAGTTAACTACAGACAAAACAATCCAGGTCACAGCTTTATGTCATGTAGAAGATGGCATTCAAGTGCTTGTGCAAAGAAACATCACCCTGGACAATCCTGGCATCGACATACGGGTAAATTCCCTTTGCTGCAACTGCAGTGGCAGAGAAAAGGGAAAGTGAGCTCTTTATGAGCACCTTCTTCCCTGAGAGAAACGTGCTGCTCACATTCTGCTACGGTCCATCACAGCCTCTCATCTCCCCTTCTGATGCCTGAAAAGGCTCAGATAGAAAAGAACACTGAGAACTTGGCCTCACAAGCATTTGCTTTGCACAGGTACATGGTGAAGCAAAAGTGAATAAAGAGGTGGTTGTGGAAGTGGCATTTACCAATCCTATCGATACGGAGGTGAAGGACTGCGTGCTGCAGGTGGAGGGCAGTGACCTGCTCCAAGGAATCCTGGAGTTACGGTAAGTACGAGAAATGTCTCCTTTCTGCTATCAAAGGCACGTGAGCAAGAATGGGGGCACGGATGAGCTGGAGCTGAACTGTGGGATGAGACATCATTTTCTTCTTGCTGTAACTTGGGAGGCCACTCAGTGTAACATCTCATAGCCAAGCACACAGTGCTGAACCAGCTCTTCCTCTAGGCTGGGCTTTGGCTCTGTGGTTTGGGAGGTCAAATAATTGCTGTCATAATTGGACAGAACTTGTTTTCCTGCCTATCTAGCAGGACCACACAGTTCCAGAAAAAAAAATCATGCTTACCCAAGCTGTAAATGTTGTTGAGGCTGTCTATCCTGCTATAGGCCAGACAGGTTGCACCCTCTTGTTCTGATCAAAGGGCCAACAATAGGATACAGTACTATTTCTGTCCATACTTAGCCACATTATAACATGTATCAACCAGGATATTTTTTTCACTTAATTAAATGGGCTGCAGGTGCCAATCTGAGTGCACAGCATTGTAAACAAATTGTATTTATATCCCACAGGTAGAAATATGTGTAACGAGCAGATACAGCAGTGTCCCAGCTTTGGGAAAAAAAATTAATACTGCTTAGACACAGGTTGTGATCTCAAAGGGTGGGATCTCTAAAAAGCACAAACCCAAGTCTGCTCCATGCTTAACATATCAACATATCCACACAAACACAGTTATTTCTGGAAAATACCTGGGATATGGGAACATGCTCTTTAGCTGAATACACAGACAAACACAAACAAACACAGCAACTGAACATTGCCATCTGCACTTGTGCAATTAGGAATGGTCCATCCCATCATTTTTAAGCTCTCCTGAGGGAATTTACCAACCTCGTGTTGTCTATCCCATACTATTTCATCCTCAGGCAAGACATGACAATATGTCAGGGTAAGGGAGGAACATTAACAAATTTCTAAGTGTTACAAAACACACTGGTGGGAAATATTTTAACTTCCATTCAGAATCTTGTGCTCTGTAAACAGTGAGGTTTTCTTGGTGCTATAATCTATTCTAATTCAAGAGTTGGTATTAGCATTCTTCATGGTCTCAGATTATCTTTTTGCAATGATTCAGTGGTGTGTCTTACACCCTCTGTTCTGCATGAAGTCTTATCTCACATCTTATGATGTCTCCCTTTGTGGGCTTATCTGGGTTACTCCGTAATGAATTTGTGAGAGACCTTAATGTATGGATTTGAGTCTTTAAATACTTATCAGATAGCCAAGTCATGTGTGGTCTTTTCATGGCCATCTTCCTTTGAAGTGATAAGAGTTCTTAGTTAAGGTGAAAGACGATTAATGAAGACACCGAAGCATGATGCATAAGGCTGTTTTCAACTTATATTTTCCCTCTGTTTCCTTTTTTTTTAGCATACCACCACTGAAAGCCAGTGAGAAATCCAGTACCAAGTTTAAACTTATCCCTTCTGAGGCGGGTCCCAAACATCTACTTGTTAATTTCTCCTGTGATAAATTTGCAGATATCAAGACATTTAAGGTGGTAAATGTGATTAACTAACATGAAGAGATACAAGGAGTGGTCTGTGTGTGGATAAACTGAACAAAATGTGATAAGAAATCTTGTATAGAAAACAATGAGATAATTAGCAAAACAAATCTTCACTTTCTGTGATAAAAGGTCACCAACATCATATCCTTGCAATTTTACATTGTAATTTTAAATAAACTGAGGAATGGTTGATTCTTCATTTACTGTTGTGAGTGTCCATGTTATTAAAAAGAATATTTTACCTTCTACTTAGAGACTCTTTAACTTTTGTCTGGCTTTCTTTGGAATGAATTCCTCCTGGCTCCAGATGTGTCTGCACAAACATTCACAAGCTCATTGTTACACACTGAAAGCCTTATCCAGTGGACTTCCAAAGCAGTGTTTCTCCTCACTGGAACTGTGATACTACAACATAATGAGGGTGACTTGCACAATTTATGTCATTTAGCTTTGCCTTCTTTGCTACAAACTCTGCAAACTCTGTCCTGACATTTTTTTTTTTTTTTTTTTTGGTAAATCACAGTGACCAAATGAGGCATAGGAAATGTTCAACAAGAATTTGGGTGGTGTCCAATTTGAGGGCCATTCAACAAACACATTGGGGTAATTGTCCAGCTCGGCGTACATATTTTAGCATGCTGATATTTTGCACTTGCTGAAAGTCTTCTTTGGGAATAAAAGGCAAGATAATCTTAAGTCTGAGGGTATTTTGACTTGAGAAGAGTTAGAAATTCTTCACTATAGATTCTGTGTCAGGACGTCATCTCTTAGATTCAAGTTTAGTAAAGCAAACTTCAGCCCTTTATGGGAGGACTGGTACAGGCTAAATGGTGGGTTCCAGTGAGTGACTTGGTTTATGGGCAATAACTGTGGAACAGCAAGTCAAGCTGACTGAAAATGACTGTGTAGGTAGAGTGGATGGAGAGCCAAGCTGCTGCTCTATTGCACTGTTGGGCCAGGAAGCAACAAAATCTTAACTCTGTGCCCCCAACTTCCACCACACTACTCAGGGTACTGTGACTCGTCACGGGGACTTCTCACCGTTGAGGAGCCCAAACTCAGATTGGTTATAAAGTTCTTGTGTCCTTGTAGCCTGCAAAATTGCTCTAGAAGGGCACCTGCAGCCACCCTGGTTTCCTGCTGCCAGTCACAAGATGTCAGTACGAGACCACACTGGACATAAAACGGGATGAGCTGCAGAGAGGCTGTGCAAGGAGCTCACAGTGGTACCTCCTCTTTTCTCCCGATGTTCCTCAAGGCTTGCCAGAGCCAGGAGCTCTCATCGTGTAAATCACAGATTCATAGAATGGCTTGGGTTGGAAGAGACCTCAAAGATAATCTAGTTCCAATCCCCCTGTCGTGGGCAGGGACAACTTTTCACTAGACCAAGTGGCTCAGAGCCCCATCCAAGCTGGCCTTGAACACTTCCAGGGAGGGGGCAGCCACAGCTCCTCTGGGCAACCCATGCCAGGGCCTCAGCACTGTCACAGGGAAGAATTTCTTCCTAATATCCAATCTAAACCTACTCTGTGTCCATTTGAAGCCACTGCCCCTTGTCCTGTCACTTCACACTCTTGTAAATAGTCTCTCTCCATCTTTCTTGCAGGCTCCCTTCAGGTACTGGCAGGCGACCATTAGATCATCCAAAAGCCTTCTCTTTTCCAGGTTAAGGAAACCCAGTTCCCTCAGATTTCCTCACAGGAGAGGAGCTCTATCCCTCTGATCATCTTGGTGGCCTCCTCTGGGCTACGGTAAACCACAGTAGAAGCTCAAGCTCAAGCACAGCCTTGAGTTTAGAATGTAGATATACACTTAATGACTTCTTTTCACACCTCTTGTGTGTGTGAAACACACAGACAGCGCTAAAGTCAAGTGAATTGCACGAGCAGAAAAGACAGAAACCTTTCAATCAGACCTTCCCCTGCAACACTCCATGCACATGAAGTTAATGTGTCTAATTAAAAGACAACTCCAATACAGACTCACAGAAGGGATTCTGCAATAGGGGTTTTTTTTGCTGCTTTCCTCTTTCTAGTAGAAAGTAGTAACAAGACAGGTGTAAGGTGGATTTAGTTACTCTGGGGATATGAACAGTAGACAAAATTGTTAAGGAGATGAATGAAATCAAGAAGTTTTTCTCTGAAAGTTAGCAAATAGAACTGCAATTCCAAGACTCTGATACAAGGGAAAAAGAGGAACAAAGTATTTTGAACCATTTTGGATGATGGGCGGGTGGAATTGAGCTAGGAAAAACACCTGTGACAGCGTTCAGTCATTAGTCACTTAGGAACCATGACTGCTGCATTCCAAAGGGATTGCAACAGCAGCTGCTGGTGCTTTGCTGCGGTGAAGGTGAGACTGGTGGGTGCCAGTTTGGGATGTAGGCCAGCCTGAGCCAGGTTCTGGTGGCTCGGTGAGCACCACTGTGAGCGTGCCTTGCAGAGGTAAAGGAGGTGACTGCAGCCAAGACAGAAAAAGTGCTCCAAGACTTAATTAGGTATGTGAGCGGCAAGGAAGAAGAAAGGAAATAGTCAAATGCCAGTGGGAGCAATGTGCAACGTCTGAGGCAATCACTGTAAGTACTGAGCGCCTGAACCTGAGAACTGGTCAATGCGGTTTGTCACTAGGGCTGTGTGTGAAGACCGGGTAACATCAGAGGCTTGTGGCTCTTATGGTTTCCAAGGAATATGAATTAAGGAAAAGAGAAAAAGAGCAACTGAATTAGCTCTGGACAGCAATCAAACCCATTTGAGGTGATTCCCGGAACAAGCCTTGACAGCCTGAACATCCTGGAAACTTCCAAGGGAAGGAAGAACCGCTGAATTATAATGTAAGTGGAATGTACTGTACCAGATATACTGCTGCCTAATGGGAAGAGCTTTACTGATTTTCTTTGGGATAGGGCTGGCATGACTGTCATATTAGTAAGTACTCCTAGTCTCTGTTATAGGAAAACAAAGTTTCTCAAAGAGGTACAAGAATCCTGTCTTGTAAAATCAACCTTAGAAACAGCTGCTGGAGCTTAACTTCTGCTTTTTCAGTTAGTTTTTCTTTCTCTGTAACTTAAAATTCAAACTATTTTTAAGTCTTTACTGAGTGCTAAAACATGATCACTGGGGCTGCAGAATCTTAAGCAGATAATCCTCTTCAAAACTACATCATTTTATTACTTATACTCTTTTACAAAGTGATGGTACAAAACCAAAATAAATATATTTGTAAACCCAAAAAGAAATATTGTCATGGTTGTTAAAATAGACAGGCTTAAAGTTCGTGCTGACAAAAAGTACTCAAGGTTATTAGTTTGTGAGTTCTTTTTGAAATTAAACTTTTGTGAAATATTAATAAATGGAGCTAACTTAACAGGTAAAAAGATATTTGTTTCTAGTAGGAGCTTATAATTTTATATGTCAGAGGGTGTTGGAGATAATATTAGACCAAAAAATGCCCTTTGAAACCAGCCCACAGCTATTGGACAAACCCAGAAGTGATATTAACCACCATGGAAGTTAAGTCATCAGGAAATGCTCCTTTTTCCTTCAGACAGATTTACATCCCACCACACTCCCCATTTCCTCATCCGTAAAGATAACTTATTCATGGCACACCTATTATCTTTGTAGGAAGTTCTTCTTGTCTTGGGATTCAAGAGCATGCATTTCCTCTGAGTAAATAATTTCAGTATCTCCTCCCATAATTACACCCACGTTGAATAGGAACTCTGGCATGAGACAGACATATATTATAGGAACCAGTTAGTTTGTCTGACGACTTTACAGGTATTAATAACAACTGCTAAGTACCTCTCCCTTCTCTCAAATTTCAGCTGACAGCACGAAAAGATTGCTGGGTCTTTTTCTTTTTATGATTGATGTGACTTGGAGATCCTTCAAAAGCAAAGTAGAAGTTGTATGCAATTCTCATAAGCTGAGGGAATGGCAGGTGAGTGCTGCAAGTTATTTGCTTCCCTTCAGCAGGTATTTACTCAGGGCTGTTTCCTCAGGATTCATGCCCTGTAGGTATCTGCTCAGATTTCTTATCTGAAGGTAATTTTATATTGTAATTTGTTCTTGCACTTCATTTTCAAAGTTTTAACGTTGTTATTATTAAGACTTGTTTGAGAATAATTTTTGAGCTAAATAAAGGATATTGGGACAGGGAGGAGAAAAGAAATTTTCATTATTTCAAAAGGCACCATTTTTTAAATGCTTTGTCAGAGATGTGTTATGCTTGGTATTAACAAAATTTGTGTAATCCATTCTAATGGAGCTGTGAGCATGGAACCTATAGATGGGAATTCAAAGATGCATTGAAACCCTACCAAAGGAAAACAGTAACGAGAGTATGTCTGCTTTTTCAAGTTTAAAATGAAGATGATTATTGAGACAGGCAATTGCAAAGCAGGGTTCTTTCTCATTTAATGCTGGGAAAAACATTTACAAATCAGCTTTGCAGGGAGAGCAGCAGCTAATTCAGTTCACTGTTGTCCCATATATTCATGCTAAAAATTCTCCTTTTCAGCCCATCAGTACTCACTGTGAGTTTCTCACATTACCTCTTTGTGGTTTTAAACTACCAAAACAAAAAAGTTCTTCCTTGAATTTAATTATAACACTATTTTGCCTAAATTAGTTTTACTTTTACCTCTTCTTCAAGGATTAGATGTAAATTGTGGTTTAATATTCAGCTATAATGTTTCGGATCTGACTTAGTATTTCACTGATAAGCTCTATGGTATAGACCTAGAAGCTCGTTTGAAGATCCTACAGTAATATTGCATGGGCATTAATCCATCCTTTCCATCCTATTCCTTTTGTTGTTATTATTGTTTTCTTTTGAGTTCCCTTTAAAACGGTGGTGGTGATGTGTCCCCATCCTGCCCCCAGTCCCCCCACCGCCAACCTCATTGCATTTATGATACTGAAATTAATAAAAATTACTTGGAAGAGCCTTCAGCAAGGTACTTGCCCTGAGAATTTGTCAAAACTTGAAACACAATGCTCCAGGTGTATTTTGTAGAGTCTCCCAGGGCAGATATAAACATAGAAGGTGCTTCTCAGCGTTCCCAAAGATACCATAACTGCTCAGGTTTGGGCACAGCAACCAAACAGGGAAGAGAAAACAGTCTTGCAAGGAAGATCATATACATATTTGCTAGCCCAAAAGGTAGTTTAGCATTTGAGGTGTCAAGAACCACTTTATGGGGTTTAAACCACAGACCATAATAACAGCATATATGCAGGAGGACACAATATCAGAGAACTCCAAGCACAGCACAAGTCAGAATTCTTCTATGACATGAAGTTACTGCCTGCCAGAACAGGAACTCCGGTGGTCCGGCTGTCACTTTGAACAGAGCTAGATTCAGACAGATTGATTTGTCAAAAGCTTCAGCATGTCCTCAAATACCTCTTGTTCATCCATATGATCTCTCACTATGCATTCTTCCTTGCATCTATGACAAATGGCATCAGAATCTAAGCAGGAAAATTAAGATGTCCTAACTGCCATTCCTGTGATCCTAAAATTATGTATGTTGAAAATGTAGAGGGGGCTACAGGCCACTTTATTTGGTGCTGGTTATGAAATGACATCAAATTGCCCCTGTAGATTTTTTTTTAAGTCTAGTGGTCAAACAGCATCCAACACTATATAGGAAGTACTTAAGTACTCTGTATGAGGGCTCTTTAACAAAACTCAAGGAAAGATTTCTATTATTGACCAATAGACTTAATTTAATGGGGCATCTGCTTTTTAGTTGTACTTCCTCCCACAAAAGGTAATTGCTCTTAGTAACCTCATCATGCCACTAAACAGCAAATGACCTCACGGTGGTTGCTTCTTCATGACTTTTCTTGTGTTTTGTAGATCTGACCCCAACACACATCAGCTGGCAGCCATCAGTGAACGCAGCCAACCACCACACTGACAGATATGCCAACACCGAGCTGACTGTGAGGCGAGGACAAGCCTTCGACATCACCCTGTACTTCAACAGACCAAGGCAGAATGGGGAGAGCCTAGGATTTGTCACTGAAATAGGTAACATTCCCATAGCTTAATCCATGTTCTCAGAGAACTGCAGTCTTTATTCCTTGTAGTTCTCTCCTTATTCTATTTAGAGATGTGATTTTTCTGCCTGTATTTTTAGTGCTTCCCGCACCCCAATATGCTCAGTTTCAAGTGTGAGGTTAATGCTGAAACCACGCTCTGGAATGGAAACCAGTGACTCCTTCTTTCTGGCAGGACCATCCCCCTCAGAATCTCACCGCACAAGGGCAGCATTTAACCTGTCTGAGAGGGGAGGCAGCGGCTGGAGTGCTGCCCAGGGACCCAGCGACTCTGGAGCCATGACCTTCACAATATCCAGCCCAGCCAACGCTGTCATTGGGCGATACAACCTCACCCTCCACGTCACCTCGGGGAACAAGATCGTCCCCAGATACCTGGGCCAGTTTGTGTTACTCTTCAACCCTTGGTGCCCAGGTAGGTGCCAATGCCTTTGCTCTTGAACACCGCTGACCTTGTTGCTTTCCTGCCTGCACAGAGCTGCTCCCTCAAGCTCTCTCTCTTTGGGTCACCAGAGGCTGCAATCTCAGCTGTGTGATCAGAGATCTGGTTTCACTGCACTAGAAAGCTGCTGCCGCCACCCCGCCCCCTTTTTACCCTAACAAAATGTGCTATGTGGGGTTATATCACAGACTCTTCAGAACAGAGCAAATCACTTTTTCTGCAGATAAGGGCTTCTCTGGGCAAACCGTTCCGGTGCGTCACTGCCCTCTGGTAAAGAATTTCTTCCTAACAGCTAATCTAAATCTCTCCTTTTTTAGGTTATAACAGCTGCCCCTTGTCCTGTCACTCTCAGCCCATGTAAAGAGTTGCTCTCCCTTCCTTTTCTAAGCCCCTTTTAAATACTGAAAGGCCTCAGTGAGGCATCCCTGGAGCCTTCTCTTCTCCAGGCTGAACACCCCCAGCTCTCCCAGCCTGGCTCCAGAGCAGAGGGCTCCAGACCTCGGAGCAGCTCTGCGGCCTCCTCTGGAGGCTCTAACAGGTCCTCACCTTCCTTGTGCTGAGAACCCCAGAACTGGATGCAGTGCTCCAGGTGGTGTCTCACAAAAGCAGAGTAGACGGGGAGAATCCCCTCCCTCAGCCTGCTGCCCACCCCTCTGTTGCTGCAGCCCGAGGTGTGGTTGGCCTTCTGGGCTACAAGCACACGCTGCTGGCTCCTGTCCAATTCCCATGTTCTTCATTTTGGGTTGAAAATGGACATCTCTTGTTGCTCCGTTTTTTCATTTCTGCATTTCTTCTGCAACATGCCGAGGCTGCAAATTTCTAACCTCGCATTTCAAAACTATGCAATAGTCTAGAAACCCAGATTAGCCTGAAAACATGACACTCTAGAGTTAAGAGAACTCTCAGCCATCTCAGTGAGTAAACAGCTTATGAAAGAAAAGTAGCCACAACCATCCACTATTTTTTTCTGTGACCATATGTTAGTCAAGAGCCACTAAGAAATACGTCAATGGCCAAGATGAAAAATGCTGCTAATTAGCTCAGAAAGTCCTGGAAGACAGAAATAATTATACGAATATGTTCAGGAAACTCAGACCATCTCTGCAAAAACAGTCCTGAGGGAAAAACCCTCCCCAGAAGCCTCTGAAAAATAATTTGTGTGTAACTTGTAATTGAGGGAAACCACACTGCAGGGACAGCAATATTTGACAGCTCCTGAGCTGGAACACCAGCGTAGCAATGGTACTCAAGAGACCAAACTCTTCTCAGATGAAAACTGAGAAAAATTAAGCTGTGCCCATTACAATTTTAAACTACTGATTTTCCGGAAGAGTCGTCCAGATTTACCAGATGATGCAATGACGACTGACAGAAAAAAGGGAGTATCCTTAGTGCTGAATGAAGGATGCTGCTGAATAAGTTCTGCAGAGTGCAATAGCACTCTGATCCTGAAAAACAGGAACAGATTCAGTTTGAGGGCATGTTACCACTACTATAAGTGTCATAGCAGAAGGGAAATAGGAAATTTATTTTCTTGGCAAAGGATAAATGGCAAATCTGGTCTGTAGATATGGTTCCAGGTGGGAGGTTAGTCTTTAAGCTGAGGAATACAGAAATTAATTAATCAGCTGTAATGTCAATAAAGAACTATTTATAAGAAAACAGTCAGTGCCAGAGATGAAAGGAAAAACACTGGATTGGAGAAAAGCTACTAGAGAGTGGATCCTTAAGTGTCGTTTGAAAAAACACTCAGATCAAATAGTTCATCACTGACTTTGACAAGCTGACATTAAACAGCACTGTCGATGCACAGATGGGCTGGGACAACACTGGGTGACCTTAGAGATCAGAAAAGATGAGAAGAAATAAGATATAATAATAGGAAATAAAAGACCGTACCTCTAGGGAGAAATAACAATGATTTCAGTGACAGACTTACCACCCAGAAATCATGAAGAATGTGAAAGCTCTTGTTAATCAGAGAACAAGAACCAAAGTGAAATGGTCCTGAAAAAGGAAAATGCAATCTTAAGCTGTATAAGAGAAAACAGTCAGATTTAAATGTTAATGCCACTGGATGAGATGACAAGAATTAAAACATGTTCAGTGAAGGGTTACTAGGATAAATGAACACATGAAAAACCTTTTGGACCAAAAAAAAAAAAAATCTAGTTTAGCAAGCTGTAAAGGTTTATAGAAAGCACATAAACCTTAGAAGAAAAGAGATGTTCTTCAAGTGATTATACAAGGACATTTAGATTGCTCAGAATAATGAACTCACAGGGCTAGAAGGATCTTAGAAAGTCATCTAGTCCCACACCAGGGCTCTAAGGCAGGTTCAGTTCAGCACTTAGGTCATTCCTGACAGGTCTTGAATTCCTTCTTAATGACCAGCCATTAGGGAAGCTCCAGCACCTACCCTGGCAATTCCCTTCAGTAAACCACAAGCCTTTCTATTAGAACTTTATCCTGTTAACTAATCAAATCTTTCTTGCTTTGACTTCAGCATATAATTTCTCATCCTACATACGAAAGACACCAAGAATAGATTTAATTTCCCCCTACCCCATCCTCTTCCCAAGAATTTCTGGAATTGATTACAGTGCTTGCCCCATTCCTCACCCCCATTTTTTTCCTGCCTTAAATAATTCTGAGTTAATTCATACATCAGATTTTCAGGAATGCTGAGCATTCTTAGTGCTCCTCCCACTCTTTCCAGCTGGTCCACGCCTTGAAGTGCAGCACCTGAAACTGCACACAGGTCTCCATGTCCATGCTACCCCAAAACCTCAGGAATCAACAATAATGATATTATTTTTAAAAACTGTGGACAACAACGGCAAAAATAGATTTATATCACATGATACAATTTTTAAAATAAATTGCAATCTTTTTATTTGCAGGAAGGGAAGGATGGGAAGTTCCTATAGGAAGGTAAAGAAGTTGATTCAGTAAAATAGTAAAGCTGATCTTTTTGTATGTATTTCCTGAAATCCTGAACCTTTCAGAAAATATTTTTAAACATTCTGGAATTAAAAGCAGAGCTAAGCAGCTATTGCTACCTAAAGAGTGACCAAAACAACCTAAACCTCTGTGGGAACCAATGCTTTCATAGCACCTAAATACTGTGCCATAAACTTGGAAAACCAATGAGGAACAATGAAATCCAAGTGAATAGCAGAGCAGGTTATCCTAATAACGTTCCTGATAGAACTCCAGATCAGGGAAGCAAAGGTCTTCATCTAGGAATCTTAAAACAAGACAAGCACATCTGGAAAAGAGAGAAAAATGTCATCTGTGTGGTTCTTTTCAAATATCTGCTCCACTTCTAACTACCCTGAGAAGACAGAAAAATGTGGTGAACTAGCCTAGACTTTTCCCCACCTTCCTCACAAAAACACAATGTGCAGACAGGGGACATTTAGTATATACTAACAGTAGGGAGAAAAAGTTAAGTAATATAATATGGATCCTTCTTCCACTCCCCCCACACCTCCCCTGGCGGTATAAATAACAGACGTTATCACTGAACTGTACATGTTCATGGAGCTGTAACAATTCTATTTCACAAATAGAAGTTTTCTCCTTGCTAAATCAAGACAGAAATGCTTCTGAAAGGTTGCCGGTATTCTTGGCTTTAAGTCTGCCCAACTTGGTTTTCAGGTGATGATGTCTACATGTCCAATGAAAATGAGAGACAAGAATATGTTCTAAATGAAAATGGAATAATCTTTGTGGGCAATGCAAGGTACATTGAAGCAAGAGGGTGGTATTATGGACAGGTAAGTCACAAGGAATTCGTTTGGACTCTCATTCTGTGTCCAATAGCATTTCCCTTATCATTCTTTGCTGTTTATATAACAACTGCACAAACCTGGGTAGCCTTACTTGTGCTGTGCTCACAGTGTGTCTAACAGCTTTCCCCACTGTTCCTATCACCTTTGGGCTGGAACATCTCACAAAGGAGGAACTGCAGTAAAATCTCCTTTAATTCTGTTTATGAAACCATCCATTTTCTTAAAAATTTATCTTGTCTGATCACAGTTTCAAGACCTTCTAAACATCTGTCTCACCATGCTGGATCTGAGCCTGTACTACCGTCAGGACCCAGCCATGGATGTGTCACGAAGAGGAGATCCTAAATATGTGGGCCGAGTAATCAGTTCTATGGTAAGAAATGGACAACTTAACCCCAATCCCACGTGAGTGAGCAGAAAGCACCACTGAGACTCAGCCAGCTGCATCCTAAGCAATGTAATGAACTAGACACAGTGCATTACACACAATTCATTCCGTGCCTTCTGCGCACCGGCCTCTTTTTAGATCAATGGGAATGATAACGACAATGGAGTTCTCCTGGGAAAGTGGCAAGGAAGTTTCCACTCGCATGAGAACCCATCCAGGTGGGATGGCAGCGTGGTGATCCTCAAGAAATGGCGTCAGGACAACTACAGGCCTGTCCAGTACGGCCAGTGCTGGGTTTTTGCAGGTGTGATGTGTACAGGTAAGCTGTAAGAATAGAGGACTGGGGCGAAATGGAGGCATCTGTGACCTCTAGTTCTATCAAAACTACAAAGCAATAATTTCTACGAGAGGAACAGTGCTGTGAAGACCACTAATGCTGAAGAATCACAAAATGTTTAGACACTTTGTTTCTCAGATATTTTTAATCATTGAACTAAAGCTGTGTGGGTTCTGTTGCATTTCTTGCTCGTTTCTTTTTTTATAAAATATATTTCAGTTTTGAGGTGCTTGGGGATTCCAACTCGTTTGGTTTCAAATTTTAACTCTGCCCATGACGTGGATAGAAACCTGAGTATTGATAAGTACTATGACAGCTCTGGAAGGAGTCTTGATATCAGCAAGGATTCCACATGGTAAATATAATTTCTTCCATCTCACCAACAACTATAGAGAGGATATAGGAGACTTAAAAACATGAACACTAGTAGTACAAAAGCAACTGAGTGGACAAAATGTGATCCAACCATCTAAATTAATACTGCTGACATCCATTTGGAAAACAAACAAACAAACAACATACTTCATGATTGTCTCCCTCCCTGCCCTGAGGTCTATACCTCAAAAGCAGGCAGTAAATCTGTCCTTTGAAAGAGGTACTGTAACTTGACAGTTTGTGTCTCAGTTTAGAGTTTAGAAATTTTTTTTTTTAAATTCACTACTCCTCTCCAATTGGAAGTCTGCATGACTCTGTATTATTGTGCTTTTTAGACATTGTTCTTTGTCTCCAGGGATTATCATGTCTGGAACGAAAGCTGGTTCATTCGCCCAGACCTGGGAAGATCATACAATGGGTGGCAGGTTTTAGATGCAACTCCACAAGAACAAAGCAGAGGTAACAGCATTAAGTTCTCAGCCTGACTTAAGAGTTCTTCTCCAAACTCAGCACAACTAATAAAGTTTAACCTTTTTTTTTTTTTTTTCACATTTCAGGAATTTTTCAGTGTGGCCCTGCATCTGTCTTAGCCATCAAAGAGGGCGAAGTAGACCTGGATTACGACACCTTGTTTGTGTACTCGGAGGTGAACGCCGACTGCAACAGATGGATCATGTACAATGATGGAACTAAGAAAAGAGTTTATTGTGACACTGAAATCATTGGCAGGTCTATCAGCACCAAAGCTGTGGGCAGCAATGGCCGTGTGGACGTCACTGCTAACTACAAATATCCAGAAGGTAAAGGAATTAGCACAAATTATCTCCTTTTATTGCCTACTGAATCCTTGCTGCTGGGAGGCTAGAATGAGTAACCTGTTTTGTTTAAACATCTCTCCTTTGCATTCAGAAAATATTTCTGCCAGTGTTCTCAGACTAAGTTCTTAATACAATGGGTGCTATATTTCTGGGTTTATGCATTTAGTAGCTTCCTTATTAAGGGACCATACAAAATATACTTTAATCCCTTCTGCAGAAGTGTAAAATTCAATGCATACACAAAACAAAACTATAAAATACATTTTACCACCCAAGGCAGACGAACCTTCAGGGTTTCACTCCTCCGTGTTTTAGTGCAACCGTATTTAATACAGAGGCTGGCTGTCTTCAGATCAGCAGAGTATCACTTAGCACACTACTGCATGTTCTGACCAGAGAAAAAGAAATCTCATTTCCTAAACAAATACAAATGCATCCTATTTCATTTTAGTGCTTTAGTCACCTTGTAACAGAATATCCCCTGTGAAAAACCTGAATGGAGGCTTAATGAAGATACAGGGAGCTTTTAGGTGTTGCACATTTCTGAGTGATGCTGATACTGTGTATTGGTCTGAAAACCTTTACACAGAGGAAGTGCACTTGCAACAAAAGTGGAATTTTACTTTGTTCTCTGCTTCCACCAGGTTCTTCTGAGGAAAGACAAGTCTACAGAAAGGCCTTGGCTAAGATATTGGGAACGAGCGCCACAGCAGGACGCACAGACTCTCCCGAGGGAAGACCTTCAGAGACAATGAGAAACCCTGGGATCGCTGGCAAGTTCAAGCTGGCTGAACCTCCAGTTTTTGGCAAAGACATTAACCTAATCCTGGTCCTCCGTAACCTCTCCTCTGACCGCAAGAGCGTGAGGGTGGACATGAGTGCCTCAACCATCCTGTACACAAGGAGAGCAGTGGCAGAGATCCTGAAGGCGGCCACTTCTGTGGAGCTTGGTCCTCAACAAGGTAACTTTCAATGTCCCTGAGGAGCCAGCATAGCTCTGGTCCTAGCCACAGGAAGGCAACTCGGAGGAAGAAACATCAGCAGCGTACCTATATCAGCTTTGTAGTGCATCTACTCATTCCACCTCTGCAGAGCATTGTTTATGAGTACATTTTACATTGGTTTTTTTTCCCTTCTGAAAGCTTTCACTAGTTCAAGCATTAATAGGATGTCTCACGAAATGTTACATAGAAGGCTGCACTTATAGCTCCAGAAGCAGCACTGTGTGTGTGTGTCATGGTTTCTGTATGTTCATTTATGTGCATGTGGGTGTGTGGTGATTATTACACAGGAACACATCTAACTCTTAACAAGTAAAAATGTCTGATGTGTGCCTTCTGGCACTCAACAGGCAACACATGAAAAGAAATCAACTAGGAAAAAGCTTAAAAGTTACAGCGACACTCTGTCTCTCTTTTGAAGAGTCAAGACTATTGAAATTATTATAGAGATCTTTTTCATCCCCAGGGGCTACAAAGATAAACATTTTTCCCATACACAGCAGAAAAGTTGTAGGACTACAATGAGCAGCTGACCAGGTCACTTGAAAAGGATCTCTGTGAAACTTGACCCAAACTTTCTTCTCGACTGAGGTAAAATAAAGAGGATAAAAGGAGGGAATAGAATAAAATGGTTATATCTCTAATCATAAGAAATACAAAGGGTCAGGAATCTAGTGAAATGCAGATGAGCAGACTCCCTCAGTTTCAGGCCAAAATCCTCTCTTCAAAACTGTAAAGGTCAAATGAGTTAAAGCAGAAAAGGATCAGCAGAAGAGGGAAATACACAACCAGTCTCACAAGAAGGAAATATAAACAAACTCCACTGCCATCTTTTTTCTCTTCGGTAATTAATAAAACTCTTCACTGTAACTCTCTTTTCTTTAACTTGCTTTGAAAATGTAATGGTTCCTAAATATATGTCTGAATTCTAGGGAAGCATATCCGGGTAAAGATCCCTTATACTCATTATGGAAAACATCTGACTACTGACAAAAGGATCCTAGTTACTGCTTTGTGTGAAGTCATGCGCACGCACGGGCTCAAGCTGCTGGTGGAGAAGACAATCATTTTAGAGGACACAAACATCATCATTAAGGTGAACAATTTTCTCCCTGGTGTTCTGAACTGATGCTAAAAGGTCTTTCTGGAGGTCAGATCTTAAGATGAGAATCTGGGGATAAATGAATTACTTTTAGGCTGCCATTTCAGATGTCGTTCCAAAATTCTGCCTGCTTGAATTGAGAAAGCAAGGATGTGAGAGGCCAGTTCTGAACCTTGGCCTGAATCTGACCCATTTTTCAGAACAGCTGTTACCTTCTTTTTTTCCCCAGTCACAAGCCACTGCCTTATGTTCCACAGTACTTGTTTTCATTCCAGGTATTGGCAAGTGCTTGTGTTGTCCTTAAAGAACTTCGCGAAAATACGGATTTAAACCCTTAATTCTAACCAATTCTAGCCAGTTCATATTGTTTTAGCACTTTAACCCTAATCAATGATGTGCCAAAAAAGAAAAAAAGCCACTCAGCAACTGAAAGATCAGACAGGTTTCATGGGACACGTCTGTGTAACCAGGGCTCTATTTCACTGAAACGATGCACAAAATATTGCAGGCAGCTTGACAGCGCTATTGAGCTAAGCCACATCCAGCTTCGAACATTAGGAAAGCTAATGTTTGTCAGCTAAATGCCACCTGCAGCTCCACAGAACTCTGGCTCCAGGAAGGTGTGTGATCAGAAACGTGTTTTGTCCTTCAGCTGCCCCAGAGGGTTGTGGTGAACAAAGCTGTGTCTCTGGAGATCTCCTACGCCAACCCCCTCCCGGAGCCCGTGAGCCGCTGCGTGCTGCTGGTCACTCTGATGAACCAACAGGTCAAGATAAAGTAAGTGCAAGCTGCAGCATTTGCTCACTGCTTCCAACAGGACCAACAGCACTCTTAATTTCTCAAACAGAAAGAAGAGAAAAACACATTTGGGTAGTCTTTTTTATGTTTTCTATTTCAACAAAAATGCCACCAAATATATATAGATGTATGATTTCTTAATCACGTGGTGTTTTTTCCACATAGAACTCTTTTAACAACTCAAATCTGCTAACCTTCTTCTTTCCTGGGAAAGCAAATGCATGTGTCAAATTCTTTTGTCTCTCTGCAGTTTATTCTATAGTTTGGCTTTCTGTTTTTATTTTCATATACAATACCTTGGTACTACAAAGATAACTAGGCTAAAGCAAACAAATCAGACACTCCCCTTGGTTCAGCCCAAACAAAAAGTTGCTCTGTTCTCCTTTAAAGCAGGAGAAAATCATGCCTTTTCAAAACATAAAAGCAAAATGTTCCCGTTTTCTTCTCTTTTCCTTTGGACTCTGCTGCTTTATGGATCTGCTGAGTGTTGGGTAGTAGTTTGTTTTTCCTAAAGCTTCTTCTATTGTAAAACAGCCTGATTTGCTTTGGATGTGGAACTATTTGGACATAATAATCCATAAAAACATGGAAAACATTATTCCAGTAAAAGACTAAGCCAGTTTAGGCCAAAAGGAGAGCACAATGGCCATTAGCAAAACCATTATTGCCAAAATGGATATGAACCAAGCCAGCATTGGACAGAGCACTGACCTTGGACATCAGAGTTTTTCTATTCTGAGTTTGTGTTGACTATCCAAATTTGCATCCAGCCCTAAGATGGAGCTGGGACATTGCACCTCTCTTTTCCATAAGTCCATCTGAGAGCAAAGGAAGATGGTACTGTCCTTTCTCACTTCTTAGTCTACACAAAGCCTCAAACCCTAAGTCTCAAAAACCCAAGGCTGGATCTCAAGTAACTGTTGGGGCTCTAGATATCCTGCAGTTCTTTTTCTTGGAAATCTCATAAAAGACAATGCAAGCCTGAACTGAATTATTTTTTTTTCCTTTTTCTGTTTCTTTGTTTTTTCAGTTTGGCACGACTGGCACCAAGGGAGAGATCAAAAATCTATTTTGAATTCACACCTCGGAGGGCTGGGCCCTTACAGCTGCAAGTAGACTTCTCTTGTGACAAATTTTCACACGTTAAGGGATTTGTAACAATTGCAGTAGCACCTGCATAATGTGATGGAACCAACCTTCCATTTCAGCATTAACACAGCAAGACACTCTCCTCCATACAGGAACAGTGATAACAGAAAGGAACTTTGCAAAAAAAATTGGTGGCCTCTTACATTGCAATAGAATCAAGTCTGGTTTCATAGTGCTTAATTATTTAGTCTCTAATTGTATTTCTCTTCCCCCAAACCCCTCCTTGATGAAAGACAAAAATTTCCTTGTAGAAATAGCTTCACTGTTTTCAAATTTCATTCTGTTAAGCTCCCACTTTTGACTTTTCCTTCAGATAATTAATACAATCTCTTTTCAACCACATTCTAATTGTCAGCAATAAATAAAAATCATTCTCAACTGTATTGTTTTGTAATGATTTATACATTCCATGAGAGTGTTACGAGAAATCACAAGACCGAGGAAAAGGTTTTTTTTCTTCACTTCACAAGCCACTGACCTAGAAGAGTGGAACATTTCCTCCATTGTTTGCCTAATTTCTGTATTTGTGACACCTACAGTTCCATGAGTGGGGAGGAGAGAAGCCTAGGAAGGCTGGGAAAAGTAATGCTTGGGGTCCATGGCAGTACCTGTGTAGCCTGTGGGCACAAGCCTGTCACAGAGTGGAGAACACGTGTACATATTCAAAACAGTAACTTAATTCTTATGCAGCCTGACAGAGTCCCGGGCACCACAAAGCACGGGGAGGGTTTTGCAATAATGTGCCAGCCCAGCAAAACAGGGTAAGTAGCTCTTCTTGCCCACCAGTGTAAGGTCACTGAGGACAAGGAACACATTTGTCTTCAAACCTTCCCCGTGTGCCTCGCTCTGGGGCAGCCCCCACCCCACACCCATCACTGTCTGCAGACAGAAGCTTCTTTTGTGGGTTCCCAATCCCAACATTTCCAGGTACCAGGTCTCCCCCAAAACCCACCTTCCTGTTCCCACAGCCTCTTCAGGGCTGCTGTGACAGGTAATGACTGACCGGGCATGGGAGCTGCCAGGTCATCCTCAGAGCAGGATGTGGGGCAATCGTGGTGTGCAAACAGCTCTGCCAAGCCTGAAGATTTATATTTGCTCTATAACTTACGAAAAGTTTAAAGCAGAATTAATAAGCCGAAAATTCAGAACCACAGAGCTGTCAGGAGTTATGGATATGGGCAGTTTTGTCTGACAGTTGATAATATTTCAGAGTCTGAGGCATCCAGATATGATTNACAAAACAGAAAACAGAACTGAAAAAAAGACACAAGGCAGAATGTAGAGGTGAGGAAAATAAGAGAGGATCCCTTCTCCTGACACCCCTTACTCCTCATTACAGTCCACTGGAAGTCCAGGGCAGTCTGCAACCTACTCTCGGGGCAAATTGGCAGGAGATGTTTTTAGATAAGCTGTGACACAGGATGAGGGAGGAGAGGGCAGGAGGGAGCTGCAGAGCAGAGAAGAGAGTGCCTGTAATTACAGTGGGCAGGGCTCACACCAGAAGAGCAGCTCTGTAGCTTCCTCCAGGGCCCAGACAACCTTGCTATGCCAAACAGCTATAGAGAAACTACGTGCATGTATGGTGAACACCAAACTACAAAGAAAAATTATTGGAAGCAGAGGCAGCCATTAAACACTTCTCTTTACTTAACACAAGTCCCCCATCACAGCTGACTGCACAAAAATGCCCCCTCCCTGGAACGTTCTTCTCCTTACAGAAGAAATGCAGATTACAGGTAATCAGATCAGAAACAGGTAATGAGAAGGAAGCATTATTACAATAATGGTATGGGAAAGACAGAACGAATTATACGCAGTTATGTGGAAGATCTTCAGACAGATGTCTTAAAAAAAAAGAAAAAGTGGGGAAAAAAGCTACTGGCAGTAACGCTAATTATTGTAAATCTACTTAGATCACTCCATGTCCCACACAGCCATGCTTTACAATAGGTGTATTAGTCTATACTTGCCCTCTGTACATACAGTCCTCAAAAACCTAAACTGACACAAACCAAACCATCCAAAATTAAGTTGCTTCTGTCTACTTAAGATAATATTTCCTTCATTAGACCAAATTTCGGATGCTTTCCTCTCTAAAACGCCAGAATACTGATTATCATCTTTCCTCAGTCATTCACCAGTTTTACATAAGGATAATTGGATCCAAGACTGTGCAATTAAAGCAGTCATCAGCAGATGCTCACGTAGGATATCACTACAAAAACAGTAACTACCAACCACAGGTCACACCCAGCTTGTATAAACTCCAGCCTATGTAGCCAAGTCCAGTCCTGAGCCTTTCATTACTGGTGCTGGTGGAAGAGGATTTAGAATGTCCTTGCACACTTTTGTAACCATAACCTGAGCTACGCACAAGTGTGGAAAAGAAGAAAGAATCATTATGGCAGGTAAGTTCATCCAGCCTGATGGCTCCAGACATCACTCTTCCAATCCAGACGAGCAATATTTGCTGAGGAAACAAGATAAATTACATCTAGCTGCTCTCTCAGGAACTTTGCTTCTTAGGTTAAGTGTATTTATTGTTTTTTCTACTAGAACTGATTTTCTTTTTTCTTTTATTATCATGGGTCTTGAGCATATTTTTTTTCCCAGGAACACAGAAAAGTAGAGTAAGAAAATATTTCTCTATCGTATCAATTAACAGCTCTATCCAGTGCTTTTGCAGCCACCTAATTAACTACTGACTAGTGACTGGGGCATCAAACTGCTACATGGAAATGCCAGGCTCTAAGATCAAAAGAAGTCTGGCCTCAGACAGGTCACTCGGTGGCCTCTGGACTCCCAAGAGAGGCTCTGCCAAACGAGTGCTGCTCGTCTGTGTGGGATTGCACTCGCTGTGCTCACCCTCATGCTGACTGTAAAGATCTCGAGTTAGACACAAGTGCCATGGAATGCTCACACACAGACTCTACCTACAGTTCAGCCTAAAGATGTTTTCCTGTTACAGCTTCAGCTTTCAGACAAAGGCAAAGAGAACCCTGTGTGCACCATGATCAGCATCCTCAGCAGTGACCACCAGGCTCTGCCTTCTGAGCATGCTCCCCATGTCTGTCCATTACAGGATAGACACCCAAACAAATTTTCAGAAGTTTTGGCCAGTTGTACACTGACAGAATTACAGAAAATAAGTTTTCTTAACAGGCACCGAAAGAAGAAAAAGAAATTATAAGATTGAAATTGGAACTGTGAAGATCAAAACGAGGATAAATTTGAGATTCACGTGGACAAAAGACTGGCATCAAGCTTTACTGTGGTCTTGTCCTATACACAGAACTTTTTTTTCTGATCTCCTGCACATATTCTCTAGAAATGCCTATGTAACCACGAACTTTGCAAGGCAAATCAAACTATTAATGCAGTAAATTGTTAGAGCAAACCAATGCCAGCCGCTGCTTTCTTTATCTTTCCTACTTCCGCTCACTTCCCCTCTTCCTCTGCTGGACACCTTGTCTTTGCCTGTGACATTCCACTCTGACAGTCTTTCGCAGCACTGTTTTGGTCCTTTAGCATCAGAGTCTCACTAATATCAAGCCCATGGCTGGGTTGCCATTAAATCTTCTTTGCATGACATTTTTATTTGCGGATGTGCAAAATGCTCTCAGTTTCCTGCATCCCTTCACAGCTCACAACACGTGGTGCTCCCCGCCCCGCAGAGCCTGGGCATTCAGGATACACACGGATAGGGCGCAGCAAGGCAAACTGACTCCTTTTCAAACCCTGACTACAAGTGCTCTTCAGAAACACCTTCTAAGTCACTCTTAAATTAGAGGACTTGACATTAGGAATGATGCTTTCCGTAGGTCCCTTCCAATTAACCATGTTTAAGCCAGGAAAATGAAGTGATGATGCAAGCGACACGCTTTCCAGGCATTGCATATCATGTGACTCAAACATCACACTCCTGCCGATGGGATTTTTGTCTCAGGGTGACACATCTGAAGCAAGACCCTTAACTGGAAACACTCACACATGCTTATGCACACAGACTACAGGAAAGTCAGTTGCTCCAGGCCTTTACTGCAGCCTTGGAAATGCACATTTCTTCCCAAACGCTGAAAAATGAGTACAGTTAGGTCTTTATCAAGCCTTCACAGGACATAACTCCATGCTGCAAATGCAGCAGAAAACTGAAATCTCACCCTCTCTATTATTATAGTAGAACCCTATGGATTCTCTCAGATGTGAGCCTCTTTCTTGGTTCAGTGAAATGACGGAAATGTTGCTTGCAGCACCATTATTCTGCACAGGGTTAACAAGCCGTAGTCAGAGCAGGAAGTTTTCTTCATCTGAAACTCCTCTGGAATATCATACTGGGAAAGGGCACTTTCCAAACACCTGTTTTCATAGGGGAATCTGCATTTTTTCTGCTTTGCTTCTGTTTGTTGTTGTGGGAATTTTTTAATTTATCAAGGAGAGAGAAAGCTTGAAGCTTTTGTAATCTGAGCTTCAGTGCCCCATTTTCAACATTGGGCAACCTATCATGATACAACAGAGCAACCCGTAGCACTGCCTCGAGATATGCCACTCCTCTGCTTGTAATCTTTTTCCAACAGAGTGTGAAATAACACCCAGCTTCAAGCTACAAGGCTGTAAATTAATTTAGATACAAGATATGTGAGAAGATAACAAGCGAGTTCCACACTGAAGATACCAACCTTCTAGCCATCATCTGTCAGGCAGTGTTTCCAGAATCAGCCTTCCACTTCCTAATGAGAGTTTTAACACTTCTTTCTGTAAATCTGTAAAACATTATGGGAATTAGATATCACCACAGAAAAAGAGCAGGAGCATGAGGAATAGAACAGTCTCTTCAAACTTCAACAAAGTCTTAATCTAAACAGAAAATATTTTGATTTTTTATTTAAATCAAAGATGAATTCTCTGAATTTTGAATTGTTGAATGTTTTTTCTCTTTATGAAAGAACCCTACAGAAAAGATAGTTTAGATGTTCGTCTAACTCCCTGGCTTTTTTTCAGTTTTTAATAACAATGAATTTCTCTTTTTTCCTATAGCACATAATGCCAGCTAGATATAAATATAATAAAATTAGTACACTAGACACAATGAAAAGGTGTGCAAGTCTAAAGGAAAATGTTTTTCAATAACGTGTCTCGTGTCTTTCTAGCCCTAAAAATAGGAAAAGTCAACTGGCAATCCAAACTAAATAAAGCCGCACACCACACCTCTGATTACAGCAGCACAGAAGTAATCTTGAGGAGAGGACAGCCCTTCAACATCTCTCTGAACCTCAAAACAACAGCGCAATCTTGGGACAACTTCACCTTTATTGCAAGCACAGGTAATCTATTCATGGCACTCATCTCATATCCAGGTTACTCCAGCTCCAAAATTCTTGTGCCTTACAGGTCTACATGGCCCATTCTTGAAACAGTAAACTTTGCCCTGTTTCACTCAGGATTCATTGTCCTTTTAGACTTAGGAGTTCCCATTTTAAAGTTTGATCTATACCTTAAGGCAAGAGACAGTTAAGGTAATAATTAAAAGAAAGGCAGGAGCCATCCCCATTCCAAAACCAAGGCTGTATCTCTGCTCCTAAGGACATCCCTGCAACACTACACATTATCTCCATTCTGGTCCCTGAACACAGTTCACCTCTACCTCTCATAAACCAGCATCCCCAGTTCATCCATTCTCTCTGGCAGGACCATCCCCAGCAGAATCCCAGCAGACCAAGGCCGTATTTACCCTTTCTGAGGAGGGTGCCAGTGGCTGGAGTGCAACCCAAGAGCCCAGTGAGCCTCGCTGCCTGAACTTCACCATCCTCAGCCCAGCCGATGCCGTCATCGGACGATACAAACTCAAACTCCAGGTCCTTGCTGAGAACAAGGTCTCTTCCAAAGTGTTGGGCCAGTTTGTGCTACTCTTCAATCCCTGGTGTCCAGGTATGCTCTGATGTATCACATCCTTCAAATAACTCGCTGTCTCAGCCAGGAAATCTGGGTGGCACAGTAAAGTCTGTACCTGACAGTCACAGCTACAGAAAGTTGGTTTTTTGCTCAACATCAAGGATCAAGCTTTTGTCTCTTCTTCAGTGCTGCAAGGCATCAAAGACCCAGACTCTTGCTTGTAGGATAAGAAATCAGAGGCAGTAAATATTCTAAATATTCATTCTAGATTTTTTTCCCCTCTGATTCTTGCAATCAGTTGTAAAACAAGTAACATGTACCAGTAAGACACATACTGAGCTTAGTGAAGGGACAGGAACACAGTCAGTTCCCCTGAAAGGAATCTCATGCTTGATTTACTCACTCTCTAAATGGTTACAGAGCTGTAGCAGAGAGCCCCAAGCCTGAATGCATGGGCAGTCTCACCTGTTCTCTAGAACTGCTCTCTATTTGAGATTTTCAGTTACAGCAAAACAATTCCCTTGCAGCCATCGTGTCTCCTTCTGCTTGTAGATGATGATGTCTACATGGCTAATGAAAAGGAGCGGCAGGAGTATGTTCTGAATGACAGTGGCATCATATTTCAGGGACTGGAGAAAGACATTCAGCAAGAAGCTTGGAACTATGGACAGGTAAACAGCACCACTTCTTCCAGAACTATCAGAATAATGGGTAAATAGGCTTTTGAGGAGAAAAGAAATCATTCTCTCATAGTATAAGAGTTCAATATTCCTCGCTTACTTCAGATTTTCTTGCAGATATGTATCTCATTTATCAATACATTACAGACAGCAGCATCAGGATCATTTCCCCTGTCTGGCATGTGTTAATACAGAAATAAAAGAAACAAAGCATAATTTTAGTTTTCTTTTGCCTGTTACACAAACTGGTAAAACTGTACTTGTTTTTTGACCCTTGCAGAGAGCAAAGAAAGCCACTGGGTATTGCAAAGCCAGTACATGTAAATATTCACACAATCTGCTCGGTAATGGGGCAGAAGACACTAAAAAGATACCCCAAATGTACTCAACTGAAACAACTCATGTTGGAATTTCTGAAAATCAGTTTGGCCCTCCAAGTGTAACTGCCCAAACACAGTCAGAACTACAGCCCATCTCCAGCCACGCAGCCATCCTGCAACTCCCCAGGCCAGCCAGAACCATTCCTGGCCACTTCATGCCCTCCAAGTGCAGCAGCATTTGTAGACAGCATTTCTATTGATCCTCCTGATCCCGTGGCTGCTTTTACACTGATAAATGAAACAAAGCCAGAGCTCCTTTCTGTCTCAGAGGTCAAGGGCCATGCTTGCCTGGCCACATCCATCCAGCCAAGCACCGGGACATTCTCTGGGCACAAGCAGTGTCTCGGTGACCCTAATCCACAATAATTATTTTTGTGGGTTTCTTTCAGTTCAGATCACCTGATACGAGGTGGAGGCAGCCCATGAGAGTAAAGCTTTCATAACAGACAGGTGCCTGAAGGGGCACGGCAGGATGTGGGAGGGTGTGACCCCTGCTGAGCCTGACCTTCACTGGTCTTGTCAGTGCCACCAGGCCACGCAATGTCCTCGTGAATGCCAGTGGCCATGGCCCCACACTGTGCTCACAGACATCTTTAAAATACTATGGAGAGTTGGCAGCTTAATGGTTATGTTTTCTTCTTGGCCCGATTTTCTTTACCAGTACAGAAAACGCCTCTATTCCCAACATCTTCCATCATGCTAGGAGAAAGAAAATAGGTGGGCAGCTTATCCTTGGGTTTACTTATGAAATTAGCCTTTAACACATTGCTTGTTTTGATTCCAGTTTGAAGAGGACATCCTTGACATCTGTCTGGCTGTACTGGACCGGAGCCTGAACCACCGCGAGGAGCCGGCTGTGGATGTCTCCAAGCGGAACAGCCCCGTCTACGTGAGCAGGGTTATCAGCGCCATGGTAAAGTGAGCCAGCCCTTACAGATGGAAATGCACCTACCAACAAAACCCCAACTCACACTCACGCTTGAGCGTGAACTCCTCAATGTTTTATAGGCCTAGCCAAGCACAAAATAGCTACAAAATAGGTAAAACGGAGATTTATTCTTCTTCCCAAAAGTCTGCTCACGACTGAAGGAATGTTCCCATTGCAGAGTATCGAATCTCAGATGTATTTTCCTAACAGATTTTCAGTCCATTAGATCTTTTCACTAACCCGGAAAGCCTTTGTCTACTCTGAAATCATTTGCTAAGTTTTTTGAACACCAAGAGAAGCACAAAATATTTTGGAAAAGCAGTGCTGGTTCAGCTGCATTTAATGTCTCAATTTAGCATTCTTCACTTAAGGGATATTTGTTCAGTGAGGCTTTTGTGCATTTCCAGCAACAAATAGTTACAACTTCTCAGCACACACCCATCCTCACAAACACACAAATGCACAATTAGGCAGCTGAAAAGTTTTCCATTTTATAAATAATACATGCCTCACCACATTCCTTAGCTGAGATTCCTCCTTTATAGCTGTGATATTTTTCAGCCTTTTAGACAGCACTCACTTTAGGCATTCTCAGCTTCAACATAAAGTAAGTAACTCTACTCAGATGTACAAAATTACTATAAGTACAAATAATTAAGGAAAAACAATTTAAAATAACTTACTGCATCCTGTACCACCACACACGATACTTAAACAGGGCTCTACAATGGATGTGCATGAATATATGCAACCACATCTAACAAGTTTGGGCAAGCTGTAAGTACTGTCTGCACATTTGCAACAAATGCACATTCAGAGAAAAGATGGGTTTCTCAAGGCTTCCATATAAATCACTTGAGAATGTGAAGCAGCACTGAATGCACAGTCCAACAGTGCGATGACACACAAGGAGTGAGATCAATAGATGAAAGAGAGGAAATGTAAACACGTGTCAGTCAGTACATTTGGGACCACTTGCACTGAAAACAAGGCAATTTTGAATCATCAGACTCTACAGTCTGATCCAATTGTGACACTTGAGCAGACAAAATTCTATCTAAGATTCAAACACTCTGTCCCACCACCCAGTCAATGAGAACAGTGCTGCCCACACAGGGTCACTTCTAACTATTTCCCTCTCTCTTTTCATGTAAATACTTCAATTCTCTCATGAGAAGGACTCTTTCAGGTTAACAGCAACGATGAGAAAGGAGTGGTGGAAGGGAAGTGGAGCGGGAAGTTCCGCCCAGGAACAAACCCCCTGCGCTGGAGCGGGAGCGTGACCATCCTTCGCAAGTGGTACCGGGCCAGGTACAGACCCGTCCGCTACGGCCAGTGCTGGGTCTTTGCAGGAGTCATGTGCACAGGTACGCAGGGAGGGATGGAAATGACGCCACAGAGGCAGCTCACGACGAGTTCTGCAGTCTGAACTTTGTGGCAATAATGTGGAAGCTGTTTCAGCTTTGACGGGGAGAGTGAAGAACCTCTGCTCTCCATGTACGAAGGGTTAATCCTTCAGTTTACAGGTTGTAATAATGCACGCCAGCTTTGTGAGTAATCAAACAAAAATCAAAGGGGTTTTCCAGGCTGGGCTGGAGAAGAGAGCCAGGTTTCCAGTTTCAAAGCTAGGATTCAAAGAAAATCAGCGCTCTTTAAAGTCCATCTCCTCACAATGCCAGTTTTCTGCTGCTGTGTCTTACCTGCTGGTGACACAGGAGCAAGTCACAATTCTGAGGACATGTAAAGGGAGCTGCAAATCAGGAAAATCATTTCATCCTAGCAGTGTCCAGTCATAGCTCCTCTGAGACACAGGAACCTCTTTGGGGAAAATACAAAGGAAAATTCAGAGGTGTATCTCAGTAAGAGGAAAAAGAAGCAAGAAACAAACAGAGAGAAAATGAGAAAGAGAACAGGATGAAGCATCAAAGATTAAAATAAATGGGTGAACCAAACTCTTATTAAAAAGGACATGACAGCTAAGAATGCCATGTCAGTGGAAGCGTCTTTTAAGCAATTTTGCACAATGACTGTGACTTGCATCATATCTGGGGGAAGATTTCTGAGGGTTTGTTTCACCACTGAAAACACACACTAAACTGTTTGACCAAGAAAAACACTTTCTAAATGTCTGTAAAATTGGTTTACAGAACTTTTATGGTATTCTGTATTGCAGTACTGAGATGCTTGGGAATACCTACTCGTGTTATTACAAACTTCAACTCTGCCCATGACAAGAACCTAAATCTGAGTATTGATAAGTACATTGACATGTCTGGAAACACCCTGCACTTGAGTGAAGACAGTGTGTGGTAAATATACACGTTTCTTTAATATTTCTTCCATTATATTCCCCACTACTTAAAATATCTAAAATCATGCTCCTGAAAAACCACCCCAACCTCATGCTCCCAGTGATATAAAACTCCACACCAGACCTTTGGCTTTTTGCTCTGGAATGTCCAGTAATGAATTATTGACTCTGAAATTAATTATTTTCCTTTTAACATTTCTTTTTCATAACATCCCAACATTTCTCAGAGGTATGACACAGAAAGCTAGCAAAAAAGGAGAAACAGGTATCGTGTAAGGATACAGCTGCTCTCTCCACAGAGGAGTTTTCATTCACTCAGTTAGGATTATTTCTTGCACTGTATGGATCAGATATTCTGCATTCTACCTCCCTTACAGGAATTTCCATGTCTGGAATGAAAGCTGGTTCATTAGAAGAGATCTCGGCTCTTTTTATGATGGATGGCAGGTTCTGGATGCAACGCCCCAGGAAAAAAGCAAAGGTAACACTGTTGTAAATATAAAAAACCTGTAGATAGTGTTACTCCTAAAGATTGCCAGGGAAATTTCAGGACAATTCTCTTCTATATATTCCCTGTACATATAGCATTAATTTGGGTGCACAAGAAAAGCAATACCCACATCAATCTCCAGTAGGGAGCTTTTTGTCAGTCTCTGGATTGCTGACCAGCATAACAATTCTTCCTTTTTTAATTTCAATTCTCTGCCTCCACAAAAGCCAGCACATGTTAAGTTCACTTATCTCACCCTTGCTTGTCTTAGCTCCCCACATCACACAGTCCCATTCCCCACTACCAGGTTTAATAAATTTAGTTCCCTGGTTCTTCTCAATGCTCACACAGCACTGTTGATTCCCATCTCTTAAGTCTGACTGTACTTCTGACTCGGCTCACATCCTTCACATCCTCTCCTCTCCTTTCACCTGACAGCTTTGCATGCAGCCTTGCAGCCTTTGGAGGGTGAGAACATTTCTTATGGCACACATCATCAGAAGCTTTAGCTCTCCCTAACAGCCTCCTCTGCAGCCCCACCTTTTGATAGAAAGTGCATGTGGAATCTCTGGACATGCTGTTACCATATTACACAGACATGAAAACAGTGTACTTGACCCAAATGTGTCTTTGCTGCCTCTCCCTCTCGCTATCAGCATGGAGATTTATGTTGTTTTACTTCTCCCAAACGTGTCTTTGCAGTGAGTGCCTCTCCCTCCTGCTGTCAGCACGAAGATTTATGTTGTTCAACTCCTCCTCTTCTAATGCAGGCATCTATCAGTGTGGTCCTGCCTCCACCAGAGCCATTAAAGAAGGGGATGTGAACCTGGATTACGATGGCCCATTTGTGTTTGCAGCAGTGAATGCTGACTGTGTTACTTGGCTTCGCTACAGCAAGAAAAGAAAAGAGAGAATTTATTCTGATACCAGGAAGATTGGAAAATTTCTCAGCACCAAAGCAGTGGGCACAAACTCCCGTGTGGATGTCACTGCTAATTACAAATATCCAGAAGGTAAATTCTTTATTACAGTAGTTTTGCCACTGATGATCAGATGTGAAAATAATTTAGGCCTTTGTTGCACTGAGCACTGACTTAATTTCTTCACTTCTTCTAGAGCCAAGTAATTGCGAATTTTCAAAGTCTTAGGGCTCCTTATCTGCTGATATCAATTCAATTGCAACAATAGCCATTCTGGAGAGCTGTTGGGGAGAATTTCTGCAAAAGAGTTTTTTCACCCTTCTCAGTTTCAGAGGAGATGGCAACTGCTCCACCTTACGCAGAACTGAGCTCTCTCAGGAATTACCTTTCTACTGCCCACAGCTTATAAGAGCTGCCCATGAACAGCCACCTGGAGCTGATGGGCAGGTTTTACTTTCCAGCCTTCATAGCCGTACATTCATTTGCTTTTGTGCCAAAATTCACATTAAGATTAGACCTCACTTTCTCCTCTTGAGTATCTTTGCCCTTCTCAGCTTCCCTAAATCTCTGAGCTCAGCCATGGCTCCACTGCGCTTTATCCAGTACATGCACGAGGTCTCTGACCATGCTATCTTTCAAAGCAGGATCCTCGAAAGAAAGGCAGGTGTACAAAAAAGCACTGAAGCTGCTTGGCGTGAGAAGACCTGGAAAAAGAACCAAAATTCCAAGACCCAGAAGACGATTTTCGAGGGCACAGCCTGCGCAAACCCCCAGCATCTCAGGGAAGCTGCTCCTTGATGCATCTTCTGTAATCGGCCAGGACATCCTCCTCACCTTGACACTCAGAAACTTGACCTCAGATTTTAAGACCATAAAGGTTAAACTGAAGGCTTCAGCCATTCTCTACACCAGAAAACCCAAGGCAGAGATTTTGCAGTTGCATAGGTCTATTAAACTTGGATCTGAAGAAGGTAATTTTAATTTTATTACAGCTTTTATTACTGGACAAGACATAGTTTTGGGTTGTGGTCAGATCACATGAAAATAAAGAATGGCTCAAGAAGTGTATAACCTGCAAACAGTTGGAGGTCTAGGCTATTCAGGGGAAAAGAAACACACATATTTGCCCTGTCTTAAGCATTTGCTTTCGGGCACTGACAAAAAGGTGACTGAGCAGGGTGACCTTTTGTCTGACCCAGCATAGTCACTGTTGGTGCTAATTATGACCTTTTTTGCTGAGAGAACAACTAAGAGACATACACTGGAGATTAGTGAGCTGCCAGCTCCCTATAAGCAAAGCATAAAGACAGATTAGAGGGGGAAAGACAAGCCTACAACTTCCACAGCAGCACAACAGCAAACACCAACTGCAGGAAGAGCTGTGTCACCTGCAGAGAGTGGTCTCTGCCCTGCTTTTATAGGGATGGTGCTGAAAAATCAGACATGTAGCACAGAGGAACAGAGCTACCCTCTCAAGCTAATACATAACACGTTGGAACTCATTCCACAGTTCCAGCAGCAGAACTCTTTTTCTCAATATACCGAGTTCCATTGCCTTCCTCACTGGCACAGAGACTCTGATTGTGCAAGGCAGAGGCTGAACAGCTGCATCTGCAAGGGCATTTAAACCAGCCCACCTTCTCACTTCTGCCCTCTTTGCAAGGAAGGAGCAATAAATCCCAGCTCCAGAAAAAAGAAAAAAACACCAGCAGAGATCGCCACATATATCCACCCTCGGATCTGTCCAGGTACCAAACTGTACCTGATCATTTAGTGTTTTATGTAAATGTAAGTAGAAGTCACCCATGAGCATCATTCCTGTCTACTGGTGTCAACACTCACAAATGTGCAGCCCCAGGGTGATAAGAGCATTGCTCCTTAAGACACAGGTATCTTACAGACAGCTGGTACTCGGCAAAAAAGAAGAGAGGGAAATTTTGTTTCCATTTCCATTCCAGTGAAAGAGATTCCTTTCAAGATCTCCTATTCCCAGTACAAAAACTCTCTGATGGATGACAGGAAGATCCTAGTGACTGCTGTGTGCCAAATCAAACGGGGAGCCTCGCTTCTAGTTGAGAAGGATATTATACTTCAGGATCCTTTTCTCACCATCAAGGTAAAAGCTAGTCCCCTCTGTGACCCTCCAGAGGTGTGTTGAGAAGAAGCAACTAGAATTCCTACTCCATCTATTCCTCATGGGAAGGAGTATGGGAAGTGAAATCATGTCTGAGGGTGACTGGATCTTGTTGCTGTAGTAATAGGACATATGACATAAATTAAATGAAATACACAAAAGAAAAGCAAATCTTTCCATGGCAGAACTGTGCTGGGATATTCTTGCCAGTGCTTGTTAACGCGGCACTGAGAAAGTTCTCAGTGTTACAATAGTTACAAGGTAAGTTTACCTAAGGAGGGACAGGCAGAAGAACACAGACCAACAAAGAAATCTCATCCGTATTTAGCCCTCCCCTTTTGTTAGAAAAGTCTGATCAATATCTTCCAATTTGTTTAGGAAGACTTGATTTTTACCAAAGACATCTTCACTGACCAGCTGATAATGCCTGGGGCTGTGAGTCTATTACCAATATTCAAAGAAAGTTCTTTAACTGTATCAGGATAAGTGTCGCTTTTCACCTTCTGCAACACTTGCCCTGTGATTAATTAGAACTGGAGGCTTTCTCTTTTTCCCACTTTCAACTGACTTTTGACAAATGTTGTACAATGAATAAAAAGCAGTTCTTAGTCTACAGGAAAGACCCTGCACTATGTATGTCCAGGGACAGTCCTGGCTTTGCACGGTCCATCACAGCCACATAAACGAGCTGAACTGGTTTTGGATAGCACATTTAAATGCTGTATCACACATGGGACCAAATGCTATCTGCTCATCTTACTGTAAATAACACAGAGGGAATATGGTCATGTGCAGAGTCTTTCAGGGCTTCCAGACTAGATTAGCTGTCCCAAACCACTCTGTCAGTAGCATACAAAAAAAGCAAGGTCACATACAGGAGTAAAAAGTGTGGATTTTTGCAGGTCTGGCAATTTCTGAATACCAAGTTCTAGTGAGAGTTTTTACAAAGTCTCTGTGCTGTGCCATGCAAATAACAGAGTCGGTTTACGTAGGGCAGGCACCTGGATTAAATTGCTTCAATTCAGTGATTGAGTTTTAAGAAGCATTTATGTTTCTGTTGATTGAAATTTCTCTATAAACATGGAGACAGTAATAGAGAAATGTAATTGGGCTGATGGACCTCTAGATTATGTTAACTAATCTTAATTTATTTACAAAGATATACCAGATATACCAGTTCCACATTATCTCAGCCAAAATAAGGTAATGAATATGTTTATTTTCTAATTTGCATTCTTTTCCCTGAAACACCACAATTCACCTGTCTCACACCTCCCATGTTCTCCAATCCCAAACCTTTCATTTAGCCTAGTTAAAGCTAATTTAAGGTGCCTCCAGTAGTTAGCCATATATGCCAATACTTGTATTCTCATTCTGTTCTCACTCTGGTGAGCATCATATACTGTGTTATACACGAAACCATGCACTGACCTAGTTAAAAAGGGGCTAAATGGTAGATTCTACAGCAGTTTGCTGATTCTTAGCCACGCTGGATGGCTCATTCAAGGCTGAACTCTGTTCCTCAAAAATATGGTACGTGAACTAATTCCTGGCTCCTTCCTGCCCAGGTGATCCTAAGGGGGTAAGTGGTTTGCAATGGGAATGAAAGGAGAAAAGCACTAGGAAGACATGAGACTGATGCTGTGGCTGAGCAGAATGTTTTCTCTCTGTAGGTCCTTGGTCCAGCTGTGGTACACAAGCCTGTCAGTGTGGAGGTCACATTTACCAACCCCCTGTCTGATCTGGTGACTGACTGTGTCCTGAGAGCTGAAGGCAGTGGCCTGCTCAAAGAGCAGCTCCGAATCCAGTACGTAAATGCTGGTAACTCGTTCACTTTGGTGGGAAATCTGGAGGACTGGTGGGTTTTTTGAAAAAGATTCTGTCAACCTCATGACTTTCATTTGCACCAACCTTGGACAAAATGCCACCATGTCAGTACTCTCCCTATATCACCTGGAGTTTTTTACACCTCTTTTGCCAAGATTTGAATTACAGAATGCTCAGGGAGAGATGGCATAGTGTCTTAAATTTGGGTACTTAGAAGAATACATAGCAAGAATTTTTCAGCTGCTTTAACTTACAACCGCATTCTCTCTTTTAGTGTGGAAAGAATGGCCCCCATGGAGACTTCAACAGTGCAGTTTGAAATCATTCCCTACAGGAGTGGCACCAGGCAGCTTCAGGTGGACTTGGTTTGCACCCACTTTTCAGACATTAAGGGATTTGCGATGCTTGATGTGGCTCCTGCTCAGTGATATAAGCTGAACAACTGTTCAGTTTTGCCTGTTTATGAGGCTGGGGCAGTGTTGATGCATTTTTATGACTGGAAGCACAGAAATGCAGATTACTCAGCCAAAATGAAGTGATGTAATATGAACAGAAACTATTAAAAAGTTACTACACACTATACTGTAAAGACAGTGTCACCTTTCTCATTCTCCAACCTGTTTTATGGGCTTTCACATATACAATTACTACTGGAAATCCTTATATAATTTAACTTCAAGGAGAGGATCAAGTGTGATGATTTTCAGCATTAGAGCCGGTAGCAATAATAGCAGCTGGATTTCCAAGGAACATATTTTAAAATCACTGGTTTTATAAGCTTCATGGAATGTAATTTAATTATCACAGAATAATAAAATGGTTTGAGTTGGAAGGAGGCTTAGAGCTCAGCTTGTTTCAGCTCCCTGCTCTGGGCAGGGACACCTTCCACTATCCCAGGTTGCTCAGAGCCCCATCCAACCCGGCCTTGAACACTTCCAGGTTGGGGCAGCCACAGATTCTCTGGGCAACCTGTGCCACCACCAACTGTGTGCTCACCACCCTCCCAGGGAAGAATTTCTTCCTTCTATCCAATCTAAACCTACCCTCCTCCAGCTTAAGGCCAGTCCCTCTTGTCCAATCTCCCTCTACCCTTGTGAAAAGTCCCTCTTCAGCCTCCTTGTAAGCCCCTTTTAGGCACTGGAAGAGGCTATAAGGTGTCCCTGAAACCTTCTCTTCTCCAGGCTTATATCCACTAAATATGTTTTATTCAGTAATAGCCAAAGTACTATCCAAGTAGCTGACGAAATTAAATTCTAGAATTAAATTTATCACTTAATCTTATTGTTTGAAGGAAAATACAGCAATAAGATACGGCAGTGTTACAACAGAACTCTCTTCTTATGACTGGAAAAATGAGAAGCTAAAAAAAGTACAAAAGCAGAAAAAGAAGGACATCAGAAAGACGTATGAAAATTCACAATTAACAGTCACTCATCCTCATACCACAAAGCTGCTTAAAGCAGATCATCGTTCATGAGGGAGGCATTGTGCCACCCATATCTAAATCCCTAATGTGTCCATTCACTCCTTGCAAAGTTAACAAGCCAATAGAGCAATGACCTGAATGCTCCTAAGAGACAATTTGACTTCTTCCTCCTGACAGTCAGTGCTGTCCAGCAATGCAGGACCAACTTCCCCCAGAAAGAATGTGCCATGCACACAAACTGACCCTGTGACACAGATTAAATGGAGGACTCATTTAAATATTTCTTTTATTTAAAGCCAACAAAATCTTCAAAACATGTCAAGTCCTATTTTATTACATCAATTACAATATTTTGCCACCCACACGTATACTTACAGTGGATGTGGAAGCTTGGTAAAACTAGTCAGCCCAGAGAGACTGGAATGAGGGTTGAAAAGGACACACACACACACATACACACAGGAATTCAGATTTCTCCAGGCAAAGGAGAGGGGAATGGGTAGCTTTGCACCTATCAATTAAGTCTTGCAGGATCTTGGAGAGTCAGAGTATGCAATCCTCCATTAGCCTCAGAAAAGCCCTTGAGGTAGTGACGGTATTTCAGAAAATCTCATTAAATCTTTCAAGAATGCAGACTGACATGACATTTAACACACAGAACAACCAAAACATTCAAATTCCTCCAGTATTCCTTCTTAAATACAATCCGGGCAATTATTTCAGACAGTGTTTGTCACACGAGCTTGGAATGACCTCATCCTAATTAACTACCTGTAAAGGAAGCCTGCAGTTCAAAGGGAAACCAGCGCTGCAGAGCCGCTGCCAAGTTCCGAGCTTTGCAACACTCGCTGGGTTTTCACAGTGTCAGCATTTTCATCTGCCCTCAGCAACCACACCCAGCTCAGTTTGAGTGAGAAAATGCAGATCTGGCCAGTGTCATGCAGGAGAAACACATTCTTCCTGCATGAGACGTGAGACAACTGTTCAATTATGCTAATGATCATTACAGAGAAAAACATGTAAGTGCCCGAGGAAGGATTTAAATTGCTTTTGTCAAACCTACAATCTTTACACAGTCCTTGGTCAGATGTCAATGGGGAGTTGGTGGAGCAAAATATGGCTAATTGTCAGTATTTTTCTTTATAAATACGCAGTTTAAATGTGAGCATGCCCAAGAAGCTGACCCAGCCAGCCCTCATTCCAGTCTGATCACTCCAAAAAAAATCCAGTGAGCACTTGCTGATATGATACATTCATACCATTAATTGGTCTTGAAAGACACTGAAATCAGCCTCCATGGTGGCGAACGTTTCTCCCCATCATTCTGTTCTTCTGATCTAAGTTTCTCGATTCAGATTTAAAAAAAAATCAACCAGAAATAGCCAGAGTTGCTGGTTTCAAATCACATTGTTCTGCCACCAAAGCCTCACTCCTTTACCTCTTGGTCTGTCACTCTCCTGTACTGAAGATCGAGGGAACTACTCACTATAAAAGACAAAACCAAAGGCACAGTGTCAGCATTTCTTGTTGCTCTGAAGCAACAAGAAATTCCCCTCAAAAGGACAAATTCCTATCTCATTCATGGGTATGCCACATCAGAGCTGGAAATGCAGACACAAGATAAGGGTGTATATAATTTTTCATCACTACATTCAGAGAGAGACCCAGTTATTAAAGATGCTCACAAAACAGTTTAAGCTTCTATTTTTAAAGGTAATAAAGTTTTTACGGATTTATGTTTGGACCTGTAAAACAACAAGTAACCCTATAAAGATAATAAAGTAATATCCAGGCAGGATGGACACTTTCAAGGATCTTATGGATTACTTTTCCTCGAGATTTCTAGGAGCACGTCAGTGATGCAGTGGATACTGAAGTGACCAAACCGAGTGTACTCAGTTTAACAAAGCAAAGTGCTGGATTCTGCACCTGGGACGGGGCAGCCCTGGATGTAGGGACAGCCTGGGGACAGGGGGCCCATTCTCACCAGACGGAATGCCAGTACCAGCACTTGAGTGCTACATGCAGAAGTCTCTTTTGTGTGTTAACTTCTCCATGGGCTTTTTTAGCCCATTTCAGTGTCAGGAAAGACACAAAGGGACCATAAGTAGGTCTCTGTTCACAGTTGAAGTGCATCCTATGCAGGAAATCCTACTTGCAGTTGCCAGTTTGACCAAGAGATGGTACTGTGTGTATATACAGTCATTACAAGGCAGTGATGATGGCATAAATACCTACTTGTATCTAAACCACTCTGATTTAGAGGTTCAAAACTCATACGTATACTGCCAAGGTGCATTTAAGAACACTGATCATGCAAAGAAAAGTGGAAGTTTGAGCACCATCAGTTGGTTTACAATTTGCTTAGATTGCAAGAACACAAATCAGCCATCACATACTGTGTTTAGCTTGTTATGTAAGAGACAAGTTCAAGACATATACTAAAATCACATATAACTGACATTGAAAAATGTATGCTGACAATAAACACAGAATTTTCTGGAAGATTTCCCCGATGATCTTATACTTAGTGTTCCCAATTTCTGTAAACCAGGAAGACCTCCAGGCTTCCTAATAAAAGTCAGAGCAGTCAAAGCTCACGCAAGGCAGCAGCGTGCCCTCGCCACAGAGGAGGGAACAATATCCTGGGGTGCCTTAGGTGAAGAATTGCCAGCAGGTCAGGGGAGGTGATTCCTGCCTTTACGCAGCGCTGGTGAGGCCACGCCTGGAGCGCTGTGCCCAGAGCTGGGCTCATCACTACGAGAGATGAGCAGCAGCTCTTGGTGACCCTGCTTGGGCAGGGCCTTGGACAAGATGACCTCTGAGGGCCCTCCCAACCTCAGTCACTCTGCAACTGTTCTGCGAAAGTGAATCTATACAATTAAAGCTACGCTGTTAAAAACTAAAACTCAGAGTTTGTATTGAGCTGAAATGATATATATAAGCAAGCAATTATGAAGTTTAATATAGAAATACTAAGAAAAATGCCAAACTCACTGGACAATATTATGTAATCAACTTCTCAAATTATTCTTGAGTTTGTTGGAGATCATAGGTTTCTGCAGAACTATTGGTGACTCACTCCACAATGAAAGCTGTTCATTTCTGAAATCTTATTTCCTGTCTTTTGACCAATTATTATCAATCCAGTGGCATTCCTTACAGCAATTTTAAGAATATATTTAGTCCAAGTCTCCAGTGCAACATTTTTAAATAATGTGCAATAAGCTACACAAATTTGGTTGTTTCTTTTAATGCATTTTCTCATTTTGAAGTGGTTTCACCTTTCTGTGTTAGGCACAAGAGCAATGGATGTACTGACTGGTTTTTTTAACTCCTTGAAGGGTTTAGGATCTAAGTAGCTAAGTAGCAGCTCTCCAACACTTACATTTGAAGTGCATTCTGTGCATGGTTTGGAGCCATATTAAGATTTGCATTTCCTACTCCGGGGTCCTCAGTGCACAGCATCTTGAAGGAATTGTTGCTGGCTGTCTCTAAATGCTTCGCATCCTGCTGTGTAATTTCACCTCATCTGTAGCATGTCTTCAGTGTGGCCTGAGAGATAAAAGAGTCCTCAACATCTGCACACCAGATAAGCTGGAAAGGTGGCAACACCACGTCCCACCCTGTACAAAGAAATCAAGCAAACAACTTTGCAAGAGGACAGTTTTTAAGACATCTGGAGGAAGGAGTCATTGCCCACCAGAGCAAGCAGAAGCTGAGTATTTTCATGGTACCCAGGACCAGCCATGGGCCAAGGTAAGCAAAAATCATTTTTGTTAGTTCCAAGCATTTGCCAGCTGTATGTCAGGAAGAGACAACTGTTCTTGCTCCAAGACAGTGTTCATGAGGCTTGTGGAAGAGCTGAGCTTGCAGGGCAGGAGCCCAGTGCTCTAAAGGCTTAGGGAGCTCAGTTTGCACAAAAGACTGCACAAAAACGCACAGCAATCAAAAGCTGGTATCGATGTCTGAGAGGAGTCTGAGAAGCAGCAAGAAGCAGCTAAGGCAGACAGGTGAGAGTTTGGAAGCAAAGGTAAGTGAATCCTCATCTTAGGGAATGGGGGGGCGGGAGGAATTAAGGAGACTACACAACTGAAACAGAGAGATGACCAAGTGTTTGAGCCCCTGGAGCAGGGAAACAGTCCAGGTTCCAGGCAACCTTGAAGAAAGTGACAGTAAGATCCATGAAAAGCCATATGACGAAGAAGGAGCCAGACTCCACATCACTCACTACTCTACAAGACAGACAGAACAGACATCTTCATCACAGAGAAGAAAACAGATGAGGTCAGAGCTGGCTCCATAAAGCCTGAACTGGTGCAGGGCTGTGACCTGGTGCAGCCATGAAGGGATTTGAAAGCCAGAACAGAACCATTCACTGAAAACAACACATGGAAAAAAAATTTATATGGGGAAAAGAGAAACAAAGCACACAATCCAGTATGAGCCCCCAGCAAACACAGAAAGGACAACCACAATGGGAGAAGACATTAACGCAGAGGACAAGACAGGACAACACATCAGGAGAGAGCAGACCAGTGATATCCTCAAAGAGAGTGGTTGTGGCTCTAGCACAGGAGAAATGAATTTAGATAGCACAGAAATGCTTCATGGATTTTAAATTTTTTTAGCTGCAACAGAGGGAGGATCAAGGGTCAGGAAAGGGAGGTAGGTGACAGCATGTGTCACATAAGGGGCAGCAGTTACAACCCACAGGGCCAAACGTCTTAGTGGTGAGCTACAAGCCAAAGAGATAAATGAGGTCAGGACGATCCCAAGGCTGAGATAAAACAGGGAGTAACTGGGTGCTTGAAATTGTGACAATTTTTTTCTGTCTTCTGGTGCTGGACAGAAGCACGCATGAAGTGTACAAAGCCTGTGCAGGAGACAAGAGGAGAAGGAAGAGGATCTTTTCTGTCTCCTGCATCTCTGGGTACGGCATCATCAACTAAAGTGGTACAAAGTAGGAAAACAGGCGTTTGATCCAGCTGTGCATTTGAACCAGCAGCGAAGTTTGCACCAGCGCACTTAATGATGTCAGGTATAAGCAAAGGCAGCTCAACAGTCACTCAACACCAGAACAACCAAACTCATAGTGAAGGTCCTCACCATTACTGGACAGCAAGTCTCAAAGGCAGGAGGAGAATGTCTGAGTGGAGAAACACTTGATCAGCTGTTTGTGTGTCCCAGATTGTGGCTCAGGGCCCAACTGCAGGCAGCGCACAGCCCCAAACCCATTCTGTATCTTCTTACATCACAGGTCTGAGCATCCAAAAATGTGATCTCACGATCCCACAGAATAACAAAAACCACCACACGGAAGAAATCAGCACTGAAATGCTCATAGTGAGGCGAGGACAGCCATTCACCATCACTGTGAGCTTCTCCGCTCCAATACGCAACTACCTGCAGCAGATGAAGAGGACCTTCCTCATCGTACAGACAGGTAATGCCATTACCAAACCTACCAGAGCTCTGCTCCTGCACCCACCTGAAGAACAGAGCTGGAGGCAAAAGCCATCTCCAGAGCCGGGCAGGGGTGCCCAAATTTAGATGTGAGGCCAATGAACTGTTTATCTAAGGCAAAGTAGAGTCTCGTGCTGCTGCAGGGTCACAACTAGATCCCCTCCAGAGGAGACAGTGCAGCACAATAACCAATACAGGTTCACTATTCCATGATTTGAAAGTACTCACAGGATGTCTCCTGGATTAGGAATGTTCAAACCTAGCTGGCCTGTTGCAGATTCTTCTGTTACAGAGTGTTTTCTAGCGAGACCCCTGAGAAGGGCAGCAGCTTTCAGGCCCAGCTTGTTTTGCCATAGTGTGAGCACTTGGCTGTGACTTTTGTTACAAGACACTAAATTCCAGGAACAGCAGGTCTGCACCATTCTGGCCGTTCCTGGTTTCTACAAATCTATGGAAAGCACATCTCACTTTCAAACACGGAGGCCTGAGTGCAATACTGACCTTAGGAAGGTTCAGTAGGCATTAAGCTACTAAAGGGTCAAGACCCTCTCACAAGGAGAGCTATGGCTCCAGAGATAGACAAGGTCCCTGCAGTCTGCACATGTGAGGAATAAACAATGTTTGGAATAAACACAACCAGATTTCTTTGGCTGCAGAATCACGTCACTACAAAGCAGATGAAATCCAGACTGAATTTCCCATCTCCAGCCTGGGAGACCAGAAGCAGTGGAGTGCAGCAGTGGAGGAACAAGACCCGAACTTCTGGACCCTGTGTGTGAACACACCTGCCAATGCCCCCATTGGCCAGTACACTCTGCTTTTACGTGCCTCCAAATCCTCCCACTTCCTGGGCAACTTCACCCTCCTCTTCAATCCCTGGTGCCGAGGTAGGTGGTCAGAAACAGAAAGGCAGGCAGGGATCAGTCACTTCACAAAAACAGCTCTGGAGCTCTGGCACTGCCTCCATGGAGGGAGACTGGGGCTGACTCACCCAGTGCCCCTTCCACTCCTGCCCTGCTCCTCACAGCACCTCAGGAAAGAGGTAGGGGCTCATAAAGCCCAAAGTTTCCTGCCTCAGCACTTCTGTCTCTTCCCTGGAGTACTCCACTGCAAGAGCCCCGTTCTTCTGCTAAGGAAAATATGTTTGATTAAGCGTTTCATAGAACAGATTTTAGGATGAGTCAAGATTGTAACTGGTCTGATTAAGGCCACTGTATCTTTCTTAGTGTTAGAACTTATAAGCCAGGGGAGTAGAAGAGCCAGCAAGTGCAACAGCCTAGGTCCAGAGGAACTTTTCAGACAAGGAAACGGAGATGACAGTGAAGTTCTTCTTTCCTGTCTGATTCACAGTCTGTGGTATTTTTCAGGGCAGAATTCCACAGACTGCCAAAGTGCAGTGGAATCTTCTGATGTAAGAGAGATGCAAGTGCATCTGAGACCAAGAATGCTTTCTTTCTGATGCTTTTTTCCCACTATTTTAGATGATGAGGTGTTCTTGCCTAATGAGGCACAGCGGCAGGAGTATATTTTAAACCAAGATGGCATCATCTACCAGGGGACTGAAAATGCAGTCCTAGCCCAACCCTGGGACTTCAGTCAGGTAAGCAATGTCTGTGCTCTCTTACAACCACCAGCAGAGGAAGGGTGCATATATCTTGTGTGTAAAGGATGCTCTGATGAAAGAGTTCTATCCATCTCCACATTCTCTGCACCCACTACCTTTGTCTAAGAGTGTGCAGGAGAACAAGGACCTGTGTATGAAGTCCCATAAGCCAGTACATGTAATTTTAGCTTCCTTCTCAGGCTGTCCTCTATAAAGAAATGCATTGATCTGTATCTGAGCTTTGTGTGCCTTCATCAACTGGTATAAAAGCATTTAACAGAGCTCAATAATACTGTCTCTATACAACAGGTAAAGTGAGGACAAGTAGATATTTCCATTTGTCCAAAGCCATCTGACATAGCCAATGATTAGAATGGGATTCTATCCCACTTTAGTGCCAGCAGATCATAAAAGTACCTCTGTGCCAGCCTAGAGAGTGCTCCAGAAAAGCATCAATTTTCCTCAGTCAGGGGCCACAGTATCATGCTGATGCATTTCCCACCTTCAATAAAGTTGGAGGTCTGTCCTCAGCTCCCTCTGCAAATCTCTGCCTGGAGCCCTCCTTCACAGCCCACTTACCTAAAACTATCAGCAGAAAGGGAGAAACGATCTGCACAGCTCCAAACCACTGTGGGACTCAAGAGAACAGAAGTTCACGGAAGATTTCCTGAAATGACGTGTTCTTGTTTCAGTTTGAGGAGGATATGGTTGACATCTGCTTCATACTGCTGGCTCTAGGGGAGGACTTTCAAAGAGAAAACGATCCCGCCCAGCGCAAGAGCCCTGTCCACATCTGCCGAGCAGTTGCTGCCACGGTAAGGAGGGCAGAGAGCAGCCCTGATCCGAGCAGGGGGCACCTTTTCAACCCCAGGTCAGGCCCAAACATTGCCCAAAGAGGAAGCCTGCTCCAAACAACACCTCCTGCCCATCTCCAGCCTGTTCCGATATTGCTGCAGCAGACAAGTAGTGCTGCAGGAGGTTCTTAGCCGTGAGAGTGCACTTACTGAATAAATCTCAGAGGAGACTGCTGCACTGTTCTGCTCATCCGTGACCTCCATGCTTTGCACAAAGAAAGACCTCTTGGTTTCATCCCCTTTGGGAGTAGCTTCCACAAACAAGATCAGGTGGACCTACCAAAGAGAGGCAATTCTTAATACATCTTTCTCTCCTCCTTCTCTGCAGCTGAACTGCAATGAGTTTAGAAGCCTGACAGAACATGAGCCTGGGCTGCACTATAATGGGATACCCCCTTCCAAGTGGCTGGGAAGCAGCCCCATCCTCCGGCAGTGGATTGCATCAAAATTCCAGCCCATCCGCTATGGGCGGTGCTGGGTGTTTGCTGCAGTCCTGTGTTCAGGTACAATGCTGCTTCAAAGACTTTTGTGTTAAACAAAACAGGACCTCTAGCATATGCCCAAATTCCTGGATTAACACAGATCCCAGAACAAAAGCTTTAATCTTTAAGTGAGAGGTAGATCTTTAGCTTCCTCATCAATGCTCAGCATCAGTGCCTTTGAGATAAGAGTATCAGTACATCCATTCACTGAATACACCTATGAGATCCTATCTCCTGAGGGAGCAATGCCTCTTGCAAAGTCCAAACAGCAGACCTGGTGCCATTCCTAACAGGCCTAGCACCAAAAAGGCCTCTACAGCCATCAGCAGAGGCACCCTTAGGGCAGGATGCACAACTGATTCACAGCTCTTTCTTCTGCACAGTTCTGAGGTGCCTGGGAATCCCTACCAGGGTGGTCACTGGCTTTACATGGGCTCACAACACCAAGAGCAGCCTGAGTGTGGATGAGTATTATGATGAAGATGGGACACTGCTTACACAAGACGAGACTGCTCATGTCTGGTAAGAACATATGGCAGGGCTCAAGCAAGAATTTGAGACAATACTTGGATGTGGGAAATGAAACAGAGGGGGACAATGTAAAACAGCTGCAGGGAGGTGATAGGAGACAGCTCAGCTGAGATCCCGTCTACAAGACCTGTTCTTGATAAACTGTGGCAAACCAAACTCGAGAGTGCCCTATTTCTAGGGCCCACAAAGGAAGAATGATAGCCCAGTCCAGCAGGAGAAAATCCACTTGTTTCTCCACACAGACTTCTAGTCTCCTCACCATGCACTGAGCTCTTTCAAATAAGCATTAACTGGCTATGGTTTAGCAAAAGCTTTACTGTACCTCAGAGCTCAGTCCTTTGGTATAAGCTCATGCTGCTGCCTCTTGCAGGACCTTCCACGTTTGGAATGAATGCTGGATGGCTCGGACAGACTTGCTACCAGAGTACAGCGGGTGGCAGGCACTGGATGCCACCTGCCAGGAAAAAGGCAAAGGTAAGATATCAGAGATGGGCTTGAGCAAGAGCAGGGGGAAGTGAAGCAGGGGGCAAATAAAGTAGTTCAGTGTTCCTCTCTTTCCCATCTTCCAATGGAAGGATGCAAAAGGACAGGAACTCACTCATCCTGTTGACTTTTGGCACAAAATCATTACTTATCTGTTTGGTTTGTGCAGCTTGTGTAGCTCTAAGATCTCTACCACTGCTTCCTAAAGGCCTCCTAAACTAGACACTTCACCAGGATAGGTCTAAACTAGGGATGGGTTTAGTTGGGAAAGCATCTGAATCTTTATTGGGCCACATTTTCTCTTCAGGTTTATCCTTCTGTGGGCCAGCCCCTGTTCATGCCATCAAGGAAGGGGACACACAAGTTGATTATGATGTCTGCTACTTCTTTGCTGCCATCAATGCCAAGTGTCATGTCTGGATACACAAAGCAGATGACACCCTCAAGCCAGCTTTTGGTGGCACAAAATACACCGGTAACAACATCAGCACCAAGAGTGTTGGCAGTGAACGCTGTGAGGACATCACACACAACTACAAGTATCCTGAAGGTATGAGGCAGGCACGGGGCTGAGCACATTCCTTGCCACTGTTACAAGTGAGGAGTAAAAGACTAGAGCAGAGCCAAACCAGAGCACCAAAGTCATCCACTTCTCACTACTTCCCCTTCTTCAGTGGCACGAGAACACCTAATTCTCCCTGTCTACAGAGCCAAGGCAGAGGTCATCACCCAAACTCCATCCTGCTTAATGGCACTAAGGTCTCTACAAGGCCAGGTGTTTCTTCACCAGGCACTTTCATGTCTGGAATACCTTTTCTGATTTCTGTTATCTCTACACTGTACATCCACCTCCCATTACCTCTGTAATATAAATATAGATAGATATATTTCCAAGTCCGGCTTTCTGAAAAAGACTGTTGTGCTCTCAGATACTGCCTAAATCTCTCCCTCAACAAGTAGCTCCCCCTTTGCAATCTGAGTGGTTTCCCTGGCCCAACCCTAACACCCCATCTTAACCTGTGGCTACTTGTCTCCATGGCCGCAGGAGACAACTGCAATTTCTCTGCACATGAGAACATGGAATTGTGCCTTAGCTACAGCAACAAAAAAGCAGCTGCCTCCTCTGCTCTGAGAGATGTTAGCACCAAGGTGTTTTAAAAACTATGACAACTATTCCCAAGTAGAATCCGTGAGGTACATCCAATTAATATCCTGACAGCTGATGCTGTCAAACTGCCCCAACCAGAAGCACAAAAGGACATCTCCCTATGCTCTTACAAACAGTTATCTACAGTACTACCAGGAAAAATCAATGCCATTCGCCTGCTGCTTCTCACTAGTAAACAGGAAAAAATACTAAAGTATGTGCTCCCTTTTTTTTGCGACAGGTTCTCTCCAGGAGAAAAAAGTACTTGACAAAGCCTACAGAAATATGAAGGAACTTGAGACAACCAGCAGCAGCAGCACAACACAGTTTATCTCCATTCCTACTGCTCTGGAAGAGCCAGTTAACCTTTCCATCCACCTCCAGTCGAATAGTTCTTTGCAACTGGGACAAGACATTACACTTTCCATTGAAGTGTTTAACCACAGTGGTGGAGAAAAGGCTACTCACCTGGTAGTTGGGATCCAGGCTCTACATTATAATGGTGTGCCCATTGCCCAACTTTGGAAGGAAGATTTTCATTTTAACCTCCAAAGCAATTCAGGTAAGGACTCTGCTGGGTGCATGGCCAGAAAAGTCCTCTAGTACCCTCATTCCAGAAAAATCCTCTTAGCCATAGGCTTACAAAAGGTTGGCTGAATAGCTGATTCTAGGTGATTTCCCAGAGAGATTGTGGAGTCTCCCTAATTGGAGATACTCCAGAACCGACTGGACACAATCTTGTGCCGCGTGCCCTGGGATGACCCTGCTTGGGCAGGGAGGTTGGACCAGATGATCCACTATTGTCCATTCCAACCTCACCCATTCTGTGAAATAAAACACTTCGGCAACATCACCTCAGAGATTTTCAATCTGCAAATCCACTTGGGGTCACTTAAGCATTTAAATGCTGCAGCTTTTAGTACAATGTTGGGCACTGAACACTCCTAGGTGTCATGCAGGAAAAGACCAGACTGCACTCATCACCTGTTATTTCACCACTCTGTTCCAGTCAATAACCTGCAGGTCTCTGTGCCTTACACATGGTTTGGAAAAGAGCTGGGAGAGAACCACCTGCTCAGGCTGACTGCCGTGCTGAGAGACGAGGACTCCTCCTACATGTACCTGGCACAGGAAGAAATCAGCATTGGTGATTCCCCTCTCACCATTGAGGTAAGATTGGGCTGGCATTCTGTCACTGCAGTAGGGAGAAAACAGCTTTCATAGTCATAAGCAGCAAAACAATTCTGCTGGCTTCAGGGGCTCTCTGAAAAACTAGAGCAGAAGAAATTAAGCTGGACTTCGCCTCTTCTGGCAAATGGCAGCTCAGGCACCGAAAAATTATACATCTCCCTTTAATCATAGAGGAGTATCTTTTCTTCTCTCAGTTTCAGCTCATTTCCTTCTTTCAACAGTTCCCAGAAAACATGGTACAGTACGAGCCAAGCACAGCAAAGATCAGCCTTCAAAACCCCCTCACGGAACCCCTGCAGCAGTGTGTGATAGCAGTCACCGGGCGAGGGCTCATTTACAGACAAAGGAATTACAGGTAAGCACAAACTGATCCAAGAACAGGAAATGGAAAAAGAGACACAATACAAGCAAGAGAAACCCTTGCACAGGAAAGGCTGTCCCCAAAAAGAATCAGGCAACAACATGACAGGAAGATATCACTACAGCATGAAAGCCCCAAGCATCCCATCCTTTATTTACAGATAATGCAGATGATTTTCACACTGAAAAGGAGACAAGCCAGCTAAGAGAACTTTCAACAGATGTGTAATTCCTAAGCTGAAGCCAGTATGGCATCTGTGAAAGCTTCAACCTCAAAGGCCTAGATAGCAAAAGGAAAACCTCCTGCCAACAAAAAGGATAACCCGAGAAATACCACAAGACTTAGTCAGAAACACACATTAAATAAGACACCAGTTAGAGGTCACTGAAATGAGCTATGAAATTTAGAAATTATTTGCTGTTGAGAATCAGTTACTTTTTAGTGAGCAACTTGAACATCCTTAAGTGGAGTAAAATCGTACTGTTTGTGACACATCTTTCCACGCATTACCCACTGTAAACAATAAAGACTGTGGTGTCTTCCCCTTCAGGCAAATGTGACTTAGCCAAGAATCACCAAAGAGGCATGCTCCCCCTCACATGACAAACACCCACATTTCTCTCCAGAAGCTGCATTAGGACAAAGTCCCCTTAGATGTCTCCATGGAGAGTTTCAACTCTCCTGTCCTATCTCCCTCCCAAACTACTGTTAGATGACAATTTCACTGTGGTACTTTAAATAACTGCCAGCTTTCTTCTGTTTCTTTCTTTTCTCTTTTCTTTTTTCTTTTCTTTTTCTTTTTTCTTTTTCTTTTTCTTTTTCTTTTCTTCTTTATGGCACCACATTCCTGTCTAGCAAATGCATATCGTAGACTCAAGAAACTAAAAACACAAAGAGGCGTGATTCCTGTATAATCCCTTCTCTCCTTTCAGGTTGGGCTCTGTGGAAGCTAAAAGCACCCAAGAGCTGCAAATCCCATTCACCCCCACCCGAGCAGGGCCCAGAAGACTCACTGCACGTCTTACCTGCCTCCAGCTCCAGAACCTGAAGAGCTACAGAACTACCAACATTGCAGCCGCCTGAGGCTCAACTCAGAACAGGTCCTGCTGTCCTGCTTATGAAAGAGTGGCCTGATAGGGCAAGCATGGATGCTAACAGTTTAATAAAAGTTGTATTTAAAACCATGTCTGATTTTGATTATTTGCACAAACTCAACTCTCTCCCATCTGCCACTATGTCCACTCTCCAGTTTTAGAAGCTGAACCTCACTGTGACGAAGGTGGGCTGAATGCTCAAGTAGACGTTGCATTTCTCACCCCACCTGTGCTGAGCCCACCAGTGCTTAGTCTTTTGCCCTGCCTGTGACAAAGTAAAGGATATCCTGGAACTTAAAAGTGATGATAGACGTAGCATGTCTCTAGGGATATACTCTTCTCCCCCTAACAGATCCTTGACACTGGTAAGGCAGTAAACAATATTTTCTGCTGCTTTCTGAGGAAATAAAAAAAAGAACGCTCGTTCATTGCTCTTCAAGGTTAGACAGGAAATAGCAGCAGAGCAGCACTTTTTATTATTATTCACTGGGCTGCCTGCAAAAGAAGCAATACCCTTTCACTCTGTATATTTCCTTTTGCCCTCTGAAGACAGATAAAGCAACTAATGTAAATCTAGCAATATTTTATTTTTCTCTGAACCCCACAGCAGTTGTAATGTCTGAAGAATAGGGCACATTAAGATGCAGCACTGCATCATCCCAAGAATCCAAGCAAAATGACACCTTCTGCAATGGCAAAGAGCAACTTCCTGCAGAAGTTTTTCCAAGTGGCAGTAAAGTTCTCTCCTACGTTGTTCTCATCATCCTCCAAGCAGCTGAAGAACAGCAAAGTTCACTGCAAATGCAGATGCCAGAGCCAGTGGCAGCAACACATGTAGGTACAGAAGAGCTAAAGTTGACCCTGTGTGAAGCTCTTGACTTTGTTCATGTTGTGATCTACTGCACCAGTTAGAAACTGCACCCAGCCTTCCTCTGATGGTGGACATACATGGCTTGTCCTGCAAAAGTGGAGGAAATTCATTAGGGAAGCCTCCTGGGTGTTGTGAAGCTCTGCATAACCACAGCAGTAAAACAGGGCTGCTCTAGCCCCACTGGGCTTTGAGCAAGGAAGAACCCACACACACGTCTGTAGTCTCAAACACAAAACAAGGGAACCACTATCATCCCTAGCATCTTTGTCTTACTCCCATCCCTTTTTCACTAGATAATATCATCATTGTTCCAAAATGCCAGCATCTACTGCATAGAAATGAGTCATCTTTGACATGAGGCAGAAAGGTAGCAACCTTCATAGCAGGGAACACACACTCAGAACTGTAGCTCATACTCACTTTGCAATCTCTAAGACTTTCTTTAATACTGAGGCCAACTTAGCAGCCTAGAAAGAAACAAAAGGGAGATAAGGTGAACCAAATATGAGGAAAAGTAGGGTCTGGAAAAGAAAGAGGAATATAAGGAATGCACAAGAGCCAAGAATGAATAAAACTGCCACAGATCCTGATGCAGAATGAAGTTATCCATCACTGCCAAGCTGGAAGTGTCTCCCAACCTACTGCTGGCTGTGACGGGTAAAAAAAAAACTGGCTGTTCTTTAAAACATACATTAAAATGGTTTTTTTTATAAAAAGATAAGCCTATTAGAAATTAGTAATTGACATTAAAGTGCAAAGTTGCAAGTGACTGACTTCAACACAATTTGATATTAAGTAATTCTTTCTTATTCCAAAAAAATAAAGCCACTGGCCAAATGCATGAAACTAGGATTAAGAGTAAAAGAAATCCCAGATATGAGGAGATTTGTACTTAATTTATGATGCAAGGGAGGTCTTTAGTTCAGTCAGGTTGCCAGAGCTTTGCCCAGTCAAGTTTTGAGTGTTTCCAAACATGCAGACTCCACTGCTTCTCTGAGCAGCTCATTTCAGTGCTTAAATACACTCACTGTAAGTTTTTCACTTCACAGATAACTTTATTTGAGCAAGTCTGCACTACCCAAGGAAGAAAGTACATCTGCAGTACATAGGCAGCCTTAGACCTCACTTTCCTGAGGTTCTATCACTGGAAATCTCTATGGATTATAGTTTAGACCTAAAGCTTCAAGTGGCCATGCTCCTCCCTGAAGAGGTACAGATGAAGAATGTGTTTCCACCTGAAGGAAGTTAAGTGTGCAAGAACAAAGGGCACTCTTCATCCCTAAGAAATTATTACTGTGGCAGTCACTAACACCCCTCTCTCCCTGACAGTCACATAACCCCTCCAGTCTGATTTCTTCCCATTCCCTACAGCCAGGCCACTGTCCCACGTGCAGATACTCAGATGCTGAGATATCAGTACTGCAGATACTCACATTAAGTCGCACAGCCAGCGGGTTCACAGGTGGGTACATACTCAGTGCCAGCTCATCAACACTAGGACAGAAAAGAGGGGAGCAAGGAAGAAATGTTCTGATAGCACAACTCACAGATTCTGGTCAAAGCCTGCACCCACTCTGAATGCAGGTGAGGAACAACAATGAGATGTCAGTTGTATCTATGGGATGCTTCCCACTGCCTTCTCAGTCACCGATGTGTCCCTCTCACTGTGGAGCGAGACATCGTCACAGCTCCACCCCGAACTGCAGTGCATGTTCCTCTCCCGGCCTACACAACTCTCAACAGCTCAACAGTCTTCCCACCACACCTGTGTCCACCACTTGCTTATAGCTCCAGCAGCATAAACGCTGTTCCTACTTCTCACTCAAGACAGATCAGGACTGCTCTAGAGCGAAAAGCAAAATTGGGAGAACCCTACTTACCTTGGACTGATCTCATTAGCAATGTCTGCCAAGTCATCCAGCTGAGCAATCTGCTCTGGAGAATCAGCTTTGCCATGGGCCTTCACTGCAGCCAAGACCTTCTTCAGGCAAGCTTTAGAAGCCTTCATTAGTCCCATGCAGGAGCTGAGCAGCTGCCGGTCAGCCTCTGACCAATACGTGTCTCTGTTGCCCCGAAAGCCCAGCTCTTCATCTTCCATGATGTCCCCATAGGGATCCTGCCCTTCCACCAGTGCCTGAGAACACAGAGGCACTGAAAACCCAGAGCCTAACATCAATTCTAGCAATACTCAGGAGGAAAAGGAAAGCATAATCTAGACATCATATAAATAATTCATGGAAGAATCTCAGCTGGTTAATCCTAAAATGACTGGATTAAGAAAAACTAATCCACCACTCCAATAGTGCAAACAGTAAGAACCTGGTGAATACTGCCATTCTTACATTACCCTAAATAGCCTCCCCCGCCCCCAGTTCAGGACATGGCTTTATGGAAATCTTACACAAAGTAAACCAAGTTTGAGAATAAAAACTCGTTAAAATCCACGCATAAAACAATAATCTAGGTCATGTTGGAGTAAATTTATATTAAAGCCTGTATGTAAAATAATTCCTGTGTTCCATCACTGAACCACCATGGGTGGTTAGTGCATAGGCTGGGCACTGGAACAGGCTCCCCAGAGAAGTGGTCACAGCCCCAAACCTGCCAGAGTTCAAGGAGCATTTAGACAACTCTCAGGCACATGGTGGGATTGTTGGGGTTGTCCTGTGCAGAGCCAGGAGTTGGACTCGATGATCCTTGTGTATCCCTTCCAATTCAGAATATTCTGAGTCTATGAATCCACCACTGCAGGTTCCTCTAAGGCTTAGGGGCTTCCTTACACGTTCCATCTCCTCCACAGCATCCTTGACCACACCTAGACATGCAGCCAGAGCCGACACAACTGCTGCCTGGTTATCTGCAAAAGCAAAAGGATGAAAACTGTGGCACCCCACTGTTTCCAATCAGTTCGCAACAACCTTCATCTAGGTTTGCAATCATTGTAGGATAAATCTTTTTGCAAAGCTCAGAGCTGCACTGTTGTCAGGCAAAGAATATGACCTGGTTACCAAACTTACACATTTCAAAACCAGTCAAGTTTTTAAGTCATTGTCCATTCAGCCTTCATTGTACCAGCTGGAATGCCCTTGCAAAAGCCATTGATATTCCAAGACAACACGTTCTAGTTCTGTTGCTCTGCATTTACAACACTCACCTCGTGGCAGGTTAGACACTTGTTCACAGGCCTCCCACACACCTCCAGTTGATATCAGCTGTTCCTGAGACAAGCTGAAACAAAACAAAACCCTCAAAGTTAAGTCAATAACAGCACGGTGCTAGACTATGGTTTAATTTTCTGCACCAAAGATGACGCACACCAGCAAAAGTTCTGCTGCAAAGATGTCACCAAACAGCTTGTCACTAGTATGCCATGGCTGTGTAAAGCCCTTGCTGCCTCCTAACAAGTATACTTGTAACTTTTTCTTGCCTTCTTCCCCAAAAATTATCACAAAATCATAGAATCATGTGATTGAAAATTACAACCTCTCCACTGGGGCATTGAGAATTGTGTCTGTGAGTTGGATCATCCCTTCCACTACTTCAGTGGTAGCATCTCGAACCATCTTCCGAAGAGTAGTGCCTGGTTGAGATTGAGAAAGAACAAGACAGTTGGCACAAAGTCAGCATTGACAGAAAGCAACTGCTCAAGATGAACACACAGACTGCTCTGTTTGTGTGGGTACACTGTTTAAATGAAGTTACAAGTGTTTTGAAGAAAGCAAAATGCTTCCCAGTTCCAAAAAAACTCTGGACAAGGATTTCAGCAATTCATAAATTCCAACGCTCAATCAACTACACAAGTTGCTATATTATCACTCTCCCACAGATGGAAAACTGCAGCAACAGACAGACAGACAAGTAGTTCACTCATAAACACGTTCAAAGTCTACAGAATTGCTGATAATGAGATACCATGTTAATGAAAACTTGCTGATACCAGACCTCGTACTAGACTCTGAAACACTGCATTTCTCTATATAGTGGTGGTGAAAGAACCACTATCCTATACAGTGGTGACTGCCTTGCTGTCATTGTCTCACCTTGGCCCTTGGGCAGCCAGTAGTACACTGTGGCAACTGCAAGAACGGCATTTTGGACATCCTCACTCAGCTTCCGGCAATCCTGAAAACGGAGAGGCAAAAGGATCACCCGCGAGTAGCACACATTTTGAAATCCTCAAAAGCAAACACTGGCTTTTAGACTGCTCCAAGAAAAAGGAAGAACAGCAATGACCAGTCTGCTTGAGAAACAAATACAGCATGAGAAGAAGGCACCTTAAGTAAGCTGTATGCATCTTAACCTGCCTCATGATTTAGTAACAAAACACTCCCTGGTATGGTGGTCATGCATCAGAGAGGAAAAAGTAACTTAAATCATTATTCTGAACTGGAGGTCTTTTTTTTTTTTTCTGTCCTCCAAATACCTGTATGATAAACTTCTCTCAACTGATAGCAAAAATATTGCGTATTCTTTGTGAAACCTAAGGTCTGTATTCTCCAATATTCTGTCTCTATCCCTGTGTTGGGGGATAGAGCTGTAGCTGTTAAATAATTTAAGAATATTTCTATTTAGTATGTCTCCCTACCTTATAGAAATTAGTTCTCTGGGCAGTTCTTGGATTATATTAATACACTCTACAGTACACAGCCCATTTAGTCAAATGAACTAAGAAATACCTGAAGCTTGTCTCACACAATGCAATTTCATAGTCTATCGAGGCTTTCTCTCACCTCTGCAGAAGGCAGTGGAGGCCTTGAGAATGCCAGACTCAGCTTTGTAGCTTCCTGTGACGTTACTTGGAATGTCTGACCTAAAAAAAAAAATCCAATGGGAGCAAAAGAAGAGAAAGTAACTCGGGTAAAAGAGAAAAGAACAGAGCAGCTTGATGAGCAACAGCTCTGATGCTACTACTTGTTTACCAATACATCCAAGCCATACAAACACATAAACTAAACCCCATTACAAAGAAAAATTTCCCCGTGCATTTGTGCCATGCATGTTGCTTGTGTCCTGTGTCTATTTTTTCTTTACTTTTTTTTCACTTGGCTGGTAGCGATAGCCAGAACCCCTGTCTGCATCCCGGTTCATGACCCCTTCACCGGGATGTGCCACGAGGCTTTAACAGAGACCTTTATAAATCTTGTATCAACAGCCCAATATCGGCCTCTGCTCTGCCACACCTTCGAGTGTTTGGTGAGCACAGTTAGGGTGGTCAGGCGTTGGCACAGGTTGGCCTGGGAGGTGGTGGAGTCAGCATCCCTGGGGATGTTTAGGAGGCTGGATCCGGCACTGATGTGGTTTACGGTTTACAGAGGTAGCGCTGGGTTAACGGCTGGACTTGATGATCTTAAAGGTCTCTTCCCACCTTGCCGATTCCGTGACTCCGTGACTCCGTGAGTGGAGGGCACGCCTCACAGCTGGACACCCGCGGGGGACAGCATCCCTGCCCCGCCCCGGCCCCGCGGGCAGCCGGCCCCGGCCCCCCCGAATCCCGGCCCGGCCGCTCCCCGCCCGTACCTAGCGCGTCCCAGAAGCGCGGCAGCTCGAACGGCTCTCGGCCCTCGCCCGGCTCTCCCTCTGCAACGGCACAGACAGAGCTCAGCCCGCGGGGAGCCGGCCCGGCTGGGCCCG
>VZTF01004068.1:0-15796 GCA_013397755.1 Cnemophilus loriae
CTGCTCCTTTTGTGCTCCTGCTACCTTGACTGAATAAGCCTGCGTTGGCAGCATTCCCTGGGATAGTGTTTGTGTCTGCACGCCCTTTCCCTCTGCAGCGCTCTTCTTCCCGTTTCCCAAGTTTTCCAAAATTTGACCATTAGCATGATATTTGGATTTACATTGTTTTGCATAATGGCCAGGTTTCCCACATTGATTGCAAGAAAAAACTCCTGCATTCCCAGTCCCTTTCTGCTTCTGCCCTGCTTGCTTCTGTTTACAATCAGCTTTCAAGTGTCCTTGCTGTCCGCATGCAAAACATTTCTGAGGTGGTCGCAAAACAGCTGCTGAGGCAGACATCGTATGTTCCACAGTACCAACTTTAGAACAAGCTGTAACCGTATCTGTTAACGTAGGGTCTCCCGGGAGGCCATCAATCAACTTCCTACAATCCTCATTCGCATTGTCGCTGGCTAACTGTTTACACAACATCTGTCGCAAATTTTCATCCTCTACCTGTTTTTCCAGAGCTGCTGCAACTTTTTCCACAAATTGCAGGAACGGCTCTTTTATTCCCTGCACTATTTTCACATATCGAGGTTTGGGAGAAGCCATTTCTATGGTTTTTATCAATGCTCCCATACCTATTTTTTGACATTGCTCAAGAATTGAAGGATGCCATCTACCTTGCAAATCTGGATTAGAAAATGCATTTCCCCCCATCACGGCATCAGATCCAACTGCGTATCCATGGTCATCTTGTGGTAGCCTCATATTCTCTAGTGCAGCTCTCTCAGCCATTTGTCTCCAATTACTTTCAAAAACCCCAGATTGCACAGGCTGAAACAATACTCAAGCAAGATGCTTAATATCAAAAGGTGCAAGTACGTCTGTATTTATCACTCCAATTATTTGCATAACTTCTGGAGACCCCAGACCATACTTAGCAGCTCTCATCTGTAAATCCTGAACCACTTTCCATGCAACCACACTATGACTACCTTCTTGGTTAGATCCTGGAGAAGCCTTAGATATTGGATACACCTGAGCACCTCCACACTCTCTCTAACAACCCCTTCTCCAATCATGTCAGTATTAGGCATTCCCAGCTTTTCAAGCAGCTCCCACTCCCCACACTCGAGAGCTTTTCGTTTGACCTGCTCCCAGAACCGACCAGGCTGTCTCGGCCGTACTGTCACCTGGCAAGGAGGCAGTGTCCAAGGTCTGTTTTTCCAAGTTTTGTCAGTGCGGCGGCAGCCACACTCCTCTTCCTGCGAACACGCCCGCCCTGACGTGACCATCAAGAGTCTCTGTTTACTCTCCCTTTCATCCTCATTCTCACTGCCACTGTCAGTGTCCTTCCTCTGGCAGTGGTGGAAACCACTGCGAGAATTGTCTCGTGAATGGCTGTGCGGATGGTAAAGATGGAGGCGGGGGGGGCTGTAGGGGCAGGCAGTGTATTAAGGTCCGCTCTCCGTTCCTTTAAATTTACTTCTGCTAGCTGATCAGCAGGCGAGGGATACACTCGCTCCCGCTGCACAAGGTCTCTAGGAGAAGGATAGGTTGGCGGTACATAGTCTTTTGGGGAGGGATATGACTTTTCGACAACATCGCGGTTTTCAACTCCCTCAGATTCCATCGGTTCGTCCTCTTTAGGAGCTATTTCTGCTTTTTCATCGAGTTTTTTCTGCTTTTTCACCGAGTTGCCCTCCCTCCGCCTTCTCCTGCTCTTTTTTCAATTGTTTTAAAGTTTCAAAAAGCAAATGCCAAGTTGTCGCCAACTTTTGCGAGTCTTTATCTCCCCAAGAAATAGCTTCCCACAATTTCTCTCCTACTGCTTTCCAGGAGCTTACACTGAATGCAACACTCCCATCTGCTGGAAAAATATGAGATTTTGCCCACAATAATATACTCTGCAGCACATAATCTGTTCTGCTAGCACCCATGCTTTTTAGTAAGGATTTCCATGCAGACAGCACAGTCTTATCCTGGCTAGTCAAATTGTTCCCCATTTTAAATAGTTATCAGCAGCTCACCTCAGCAAGGTGTCAAAATCAGGTCCAGACCAAGAGCAGAACTCCTTTGCTTCTCAAAGCTATGCCAATCTCCGTCTCCCCTGCTATACCCAAGCAGGCTCCCTGCTCTCCAGGCAGGCTCTTTGGATCACGTTAGCTCCAAGGATCATGTTGGCCCCACGATCATCACGTCGGGGTCACCACTTGTTGCGGTGTAATAGCACACTTATTGTAACCAACGCTTATTGTAATCCAAAGCCATAAAAGGAAAAGACACAAAAAAAAAGGTCTTTATTATTCCCTGCTTCTATTCTTATACCTTTTCACAATTACCAGGGCTTATTATGATTGGCTGCTTCGCAAATAACGACAGGGCTGTCTACAAAACAATGACCATTCAAACAGCAATACAATTAGCTATACAAGCAATTAGTTACATATTATATGCAAGTCTCTTCTTGTACAATCTTGATATTCCAAAACAATAACATCTTCTCCTTGTGTGCAGAACATCTTCTTTCGCTGATTATCCTTTTTGGCTATTACCGTGGCTTTCACTGTGACTGCAGTTTCTCACGGGTAGATTTTGACTGTTTTTAAGTCAATCTCTGTGAGACTGAGACTTTCAGACCAGCTGTCAGCCTCATTAATTCCCACAGAACTCAACATTTTAAAATTAATTCCTATTTGTTTGGTGTCAACAAATATTTTTAGAACCTAACTTCTGAGACAAATCATGTTTTCAGGCTTGAAAGTGAAAATAAGATTCAAAAATAAAGTGATTTTATTCCTTATGTGAATACAATATGAAAAAGGGATGTTGAAACAAAGTTTTGAGTGTTGCAATATACTTGAGAAAATAAAATGTCATTTACAGTGTTGTTCCTACAGAGAGCTTTGAGAGAAAGTCAGCAACAAAATTACCAGTCTTTAGTCTTTGCAACATTAGGGGGCACCAGGACCTCATAGACTTGGAATGATATAAGTTAAAGTACAGTTACTTTTCCTGTCCAAAGTAAATAGGGAGCAGCATAAAATAGCAAAATCAACTCCTGGAATAATTCCCTAGTGTGAGGTTATGATACAGTTCTTAATAAAATTTCAAACAGGTGACAACCCAGACATTCAGTAGAATATAGACTATGCCCTCTTTTTTCTAAGATTAATAAAATTAACAGACTAATGGATGCTATATATACAGCCTCCCTTCAAGTCTATTTAAATCTTGAAGTTTCCTTTCAGTTCAAGCCTATAAGGTATCACAGTGTTAGTTCAATCAGTGGAGAATCTCTGTATGGGCAGGGAGCACACAGTGAGCTTGGGACAGAGCTGCTTTAAATACAGGTCCCTGGACTGAGTATCATGCTTGGGGTAATCACCATAAACTATCAGTCTACGCCACCAAACACGTGTGTGCTGCACTGATGATGTGCAAATATCACACTGCAAAGGGGCACATTATCAGTCTTAGACAAAGACATGCAGACATAGCAGATGATTTACTTAGTAGGTGATTTACTCAGCAGATCTATCCGGGAAGAAGGTGTCTGTCCAGAGGGTTGGTGTGCTTGAAGAGGGACAACAGCTGTGACTTCAAGCACTGATTTGCAGGCCTGAAAAACGAGATGTGTTGCTATTGATCCTCTACAGCTTAAATGATGGTGTGTTTGATGTATCAGAGATAAGAAGCTGGACAACAAGCTTATAAGCAAGATGCCTGTCATTCCTAGAAGACTAACACTGGTCTCCCTAGTGTTCTTACAGTTTGACCTAGACAACTGAAGCCTTACTTGCATCAGCTCTGAAGGATGATTTTCAATGGAAATCTACACTGTAAAAAATATCCACATGTAATATTGAAGAATATATGTTCTACTGCATAAAATGAATCATATGATAGTAGTGTGCTTTGAGTACGGATGAAGTAATCAAACAATTAAAATGTCACAATGGCAGATGACTAGCAGTAGGGCAAAGTATGACATGATATATGAGAAACTCATCTAATTTAATGAAGTGGAAAGTATGACTCATAGCCTTTGGAGCTGGGCTGGGGAGTGACTGGATTCCACGAAGTAGAGCAGTGTTCTGATGCTACACTTTCTACTTTCTCTACTGCCTGAATATGGACACCTTAGTAAAAAACTTCCCCTGACTGGAGGCTGTGGTTAAAACTAAAGGAGTAACCGAGGTTCTGGTTAGTGCATGGGGCAGACTGGGGCAGTCAGTAGCTGTTAGAGAGTTACCACTTCTCTACAGCCTGAAATAGCAAAAAGAGGGCCAGTGTTTCAGCCTATAAACCTGCATGTATGATGATTAAGATCTGGGTTGCTATACTGGCAGAAATCTTTCTCATGTGATCAGTCACACAAAGAAAAGGTTACTACCCATAGTCACTCTCTCAGACTTTCTGCACCATAATTTTGTACCTATGGATACATATGCTATGAATTTGTATGTGAATATATAGCCTATGAAGAATAATACAAGCAGGAGCTATAATACAGTACCTGAGAAAATACATACAGACCTGAATTTATTTATAAGGCCTTATTATACAAAATATGTGCAACATACTGTACAAAAGTAAATGAAGACTACAGTCTCTCTTTTGAGGTGCTCACAGTCCTGGAAATACCCCAAGAAACTGGCCAAAGGCAAGAGAAGGGAATACAGACTAAAGCAGAGAGATCAGCCTGGCAGCCCCACAGGCTTTTTAAAAATCAAATCTGAATACATATATATTCTATACAAAATAAGTTATGGTAATATATATGTGTGGTTATATATATAATCACATGCTCAGTTTCGCTTTCTGTTGGTATGCATTGTGGAACAAGCTGTACAAGAACACATGCTACTCTTGCCCAAAAAAGCCTCACTCCAAAGTAGAGAGAGGCAGGGGTATCCTACATCTGCAGCACCACTGATCTAGGGAACTTTAAGAATAAATTGGCAAATGTCATTTTAAATAATGATGTTGAATAGGTTGTAAATTTTTGTCATCTAAACATTCCTTAGAGAAAAGGAAAAAAAAATTTTTTTGTTTGGAATATGTTTGTAACTTCCTACACTCCCTTCACATTCCCACCACTTTAGGCTTCACAGAACAATGATATTTTATGATGGACATGATGGAATAGACTTGGCCTCAGAGAACATAGTGCCTGTGGCCTATTGCTGTTCATACAGCTACAGCTGGAGTCAATGCCACGTCTTTCCACTGCTGGTTTTACCTACTGCAACTAGGTTAAGATTAATGCAAAAAACACCTTATCATCCTTATACTCAAACCTTCACTCAGTATGGATATGAAAATGTCCTTGCCCAGATGGACTTTTAGGGAATTACTCAGATTAAGTTCCTCAGAAAGGGAAGGAGGTAAGGAAATTACTCTGTACTTGCCTGAAATGAATTTCTGAGGTCTCTGAGTAGTTTAAAGTTTTGGGTTTGCAATCTGTATACTCTGAAAGAGTGCAGGCTGTTACTGGAAAATGTTAACACTTCTTCAGAAAAGTCACTTTGTGAAGTGTTGTATCTAGCTCAGCCCTGCAGAAACAGCTTCTCAAAAATCCCTTTTGGCAGAATCACATGTACTTCCACTTTCTGGGAGTTAGATCTGCTAAAATGAGTTCAATATTGTATTTTTTTAATGTAATGGGATGTTTTGTCAGAGACCCGCTATGTCACATATTCTAGGCTTTCTAAAACCTCGGTGAAAGACTTATCAGTCTTGGTGAACTCAGGCCTGACCTATACATGTTCTCTAATCTGGAGAATTGGAAAATATGCCAGCATGTGTTGCTACAAAACAGCAAAGAGTCGTGAACAGAACTAAAAATGATTTATTAAATGTAAATTATTGAACAATGACACAGAGATAGAAATGCCCATGTGAGTATAAACAGCATGTGCACAATGCTGGTCATACACAAGGTTATGCTGTTTTAAAATAGGAAGCTTGTTTTGATTATTTGTCTCAGATGCAAAGTTTGATTACCACAAAGGGAACAGGGAGAACAAAAAGACAAGACATTTTGTCCTGAAAAACAACCCACTTCATTATTTTCTATTCTTCTACGTACTGCAGTTGTGTAAGCTTTGAAACGGGTAGAGCTGTTGCTAGGTAATCTTCTTTATCCACTTGGTAGCTGAAATTTCAGCCAGGCTGAAAAGAATTTTTATATCTCTAACAGCGTAAAATTAAATTCTAAGGTATTAATAACTGTTTTCAGTGCAACCCTGCTTCTAACTATGGACCTCTTTCCTGGGACCAACCCAACCACCAGCACAAGCAATGCACTTTTGTAGGCTGCGGGTCAACATGATATAAGTGGTAGCGGCTGCAAGCCCTCCCTGAGCATTTCCCTTATCTCAGCGGTGTGCATCTGGCTGGAACACCCTTTCTTCTCCACAAGGATTCCTCCCTTGTGCTGAGCAACTGTCTGTACTGTGGGACTAGGCTGGGAACCAATGCAGCCAAAAAACAAACAAGACTTCCAGTCCCTCCTTGCTTGGCTCAGCAGGGTGGAGTTCCTCACTCCAGTTTGTTTTGTGGCTGCACAAGCAGTCTGGATAAACTCAGAGGGAAATGCAGTGGATGAAAAGGAACAAGTGGGCACGACTTGGGCAGGAAAGGAGCTGTTTGGGCTGCTTTAACACACGCCCGGCGTTGCAGCCAAATATCAAACCAGAGCCTCAGATTTTCTTAGGTTTGTGACCTACCAAAGAAATCTGGGTCAGCTTTATGTGTAAAGCTGAACTAATTAAAGTTAGAACTGACATTATTAATCCAGATCTTGAAACAAACATGTCATTTATACTTTAACAGAAGAATGTGGGGGGAATTTTACTGTTGTGCATCTTCAGATTTGCAATATAGAAAAGACGAAGTTAAACCCAGGACAGTTCTCACATAATCACAGTCAGCAAACTATGGTTATATCCTCTGTTGTTCCTGATCTAGCTATGTTTTGTTCCATCTGTTACTGACACCCACCGTCACCATAAACAAGTTTTTTTTTTTACCTTTGAGTGGCAAAACTACATGTACAAAAATTGGCAATTGCTTTCTCTTTTTTTATGGGGTGAGAGCTACAAAGGATGGTTCAATTACATTCATCTTCTGTTTAATGTCAAATATTATTTTCTTCTACATGAACCGTAACATACAAAACCCTGATAAGTAAATGTGTATCCAGTTTCAACAGCATTAGTCACCTTGGAGATACAGTAATTTCTGCCATTGAAGGAGAGGGTGGCCTGCAGACAGTACGATCTGTGGTGGTACAGGCAATCTACCACCTGGCCTATTTATTATTTAATCTACCTTCTAGAGAAGCAACCAGGAGCCAGGGTTGCAGAGCTCCCTGTGGGATCACTGATCTCTTTCTGCCCTAAGGGCATGCCACTTCTGCAGCAACTCGAAAAAAGTCTTCTGGAGTGAGAACTCATTTTCAATCACACCTGCTATTGAATAGGTTGCCAAAATACAAGTATTTTGCTGTTGGGGCGGCTGCGACATACACGTAGACCACGCCTTGGACAAGGGCAAAAAGCCGTTTATTCAAAGAAACAATCTCTTTTATACAGTTTTGTATGTTATCATTCGTGTTACATATTCATTGGCTGCTAAATGACTACCATAGACTCATTGGCTATTATTTAACTACAATATACCACCATTGGCTAGCTATAACCTAAGCCTACAAGCACTCAGGAAAATAGCAGGTGCGATATGTTGCTGTTCTCTCCTTCTATTGTTTATGCTTTGTGCTTCTGCTAATCTTACAGTTCTCATGGGTAAAACTGAATTCTCAGGGATACACTGTGATTGTGCCTAAGTCAAGATCTGGGAAGGTTTCAGACTGTTCCCACGCAAGTATTTCAGCCTACTAGCACACTGGCTGAGCCAACACGATGTATACACAAAGTACATTTGTTAATTTACTTTCTTAGAAGTTGTTTAAAACAACAATGCAACCTAGAAAAAAGAATCCACTAACCAGGAAGGAAGGCTGGGAATGGAAAAAAGGGCTCAGTACTAGCATTCCCTGAGGGAAATGTTAAGAACTGAAAAGGGATCAGGAAAAAAAAAAAGCCTAACACATAAAACAGTGTAACAGAGAAACCTTTTGATATGACTCCCCACTGTTTGCATCATCCAGCTGCCTTTTCATAGAAGTAATAAATACTATCAAAGATAGATAGGTTATCTAGCAGGCAGCAGTGACAAGTCATGCTCCTGTACGTGTATCATGCAGGTGTAACACGGTGTTAAGTTCAACCCAGGAAACTTTTGTTTCCCAGGTATTATGCAAATGGATATCAGCAAGATACTTAATTAAAAGTCTCATTTACAGATTGGTAGAGAAATAAATATAGTTTTGTCCCAGTCTTGTTTTGTCTGTTAGCCAAGCTAAACTATTTCTGAGACAAAGTATTGACCCTTATCTTGAAGCATAGCTTTTAAATAATTAAGGACAAAGAGCATGCACAAGTGATTTCACAACCATAAATGCTGATTAATTACTGCCGCAACCAAAAATTCCTACAGTGCTTCGTAAATTCCAGCAGTCATCAACAAGTTACACAATATTTCTGGTTTATATTAACACATAAGGGAAACATGTTCCATGACTCCTACTTTGCTGAATGTCCCAATCAGTTACCTCACTGTTCAGTTAAAGCGTAAGAAACAGACACTAGCATTTGGTTGGACTGAAGCCTTTGCAATCATTGCTGGTAGGTATTTTAATAAAAAGATTGTACATACTTATTAAGATCTGCACAGCTGACCATTATTAAAACCTGAATTTTAACCACCTTTAAGCTTGACCTTTTACAGCTATTCAACCCAGTATAGCCCGGCATTCATTTTTGTTTTGAAATAGATGTTTTATCACTTATGTAGAATTAGTGTTTTGGTCATGACTTGCATTTTTCCATTGTCTGTGCAGCACAGACAGTATGAATAATCCTGTTAAAAAGGAATCGATTTGCCATACTAAAGTATGTACACATGATTCTTGGTGAACAAAAGAAAGGAATTGCTTTGGCATATCCTGTACTCCAAACATTCCATCCCATCCTTTTTTATCACTATTTCTTTCCAAGGTTTGTTGCAAGTAATAAATATAACACATCCCATTGAGTTTCATAACTTCCACAAAAATATATCCAGCTCTTTGTAAAGTCGGCAAGAGCCCTGTGTGAATGCATGCCAAAATGAAGGCAGGGAGACCAGAATTTCATTTAGCAGTGGCCTTACTACAGTATTTACTTACTCTTTCCATGATTAAAAAGAAAAACGATATAGTTTGCTTTGGGGGCTTGCACATATTGCATCACCTCACCATGTCACGTACTATTTGGTATTCTGTAACCCCATCCTCGGGAGCCTACGTAAGCAGCAGGTGATTGATTTGCACCTCTCTTACCAGATACATCACAGCACTCACAGTTACACTAGTATTATTTTGCAAGTAGTTTGTAATTTTTATTTGCATTTGTTGGCATATTATTAAAATAGATCAGAACCAAATAATAAGACCTAGGTCTCTCCAATTACAGATGTTTAACTTTTCTATAATGCCTCCTGTTTAGTATAATTATCTGCTATATATCTAGTTTCTGACTTGCCAGTGCCTGAGGTTTGATTTTAAAGCAAGACGGTGGTGGCTATTCTGGATACAAGAAGCATTGCAGAAGACAGCAGCAAGGAATTATAGAAAAAGAAAGTGTAAGGTAATTTACTGTGACATTTTAAAGAGTAAAGGAATGGATGACATCAAAAGAGAATAGGTCAGGTAGGCAGCAGAAGCCTCGGCCAGGACAATGCAGATAGCCATTTGGAATTTGAGGCAAATAGGAATGAAAAACAACAAGCACAGCTAAAAGAGGACATAACTGAGCTAATAAGAAGGCTGGTGCCTTGCCAGTACGATAACACACATGTAGTAAGTCACACAACTGAAGACAGAAGATAAGTGGGATCAAAGAATAGCACCGTGAACTGATGAGGTCCAGAACAAGGTTTTGCCAGGGGAAATGGGGTACAGCTGGTGGCTGTCGAAAATGGTGAACGGGGCGGAGGAAGGAGGGGGTGGGGACACAGCTGTAACTTTCCAGTTCCTCTTAGCAGACAAAAGAAAGCTGATCGCAGTGGAGCAGGAGAGATGAAAGGCTTGTAGTTGCACATCTCTTTCTTTAAAGAGGGAAACAAAACCAAACTAGATCGGTATCATCAACTATAAATGGCATGCAGGAAGAGTTTTGGAAAATGGAAAATCACAATGTTGCTCAGTGGTGAGAAACTGCCTTCCCCTCCCAGCTGACGACACGTCACTGGAAAAGTCCCAGCCTGGGAAAAAAAAAAATCCACTGAGTAAACAAATTGCATAGGCAGTGAAAACAGAAAGTGGAACAAAGTCAAATGATACTTTGACTTTAAAGGAGTTTATTTTCAGGTTAGCATTTCCTTGAGTGGCATCAGCTCAAGTTCAAACAAGAAAAATCTCACTAGACTGAAAATGGCTGGTAAACTTCACTGCTGATATTAGGCCATTGAAAGAAACTCACTTGTTAAAAATATAAGATTTCAATCTGAGACTTTTCGAATTTTCTGCTACTGAGTGTAGTAAAATGATCCCACTGACAAACCAGATACCCAGGATTGGGCAAGTTCATGGAACTTTTTTCCCTTAATTTACATGTATTTCTAGGCAAAGAAGTTGTCCTTAACGAAACCCTTCCTAACAACTCACTGGGCATGGCTCTTTGTCTTGCAAGCAAGTTTGGTGGTAAGAATTTTTCCAGCTTGTCTATTAAGAAAACAAGGGAAAAACATCTTTGGTGACACTGAGACAAGAAATACAGCATTGGATAAAATTCTAGGATTCTTACCCCTCTAACTAGAATTCATAAAAATACTGACATAAATTATTACCCTTCTCTGATAAAAATCTACTTTCAACAAAAGTACTTCATAGTAATTAATCACAGCAACGTTAACTCAAATTCTGGAAACAATTACAGTTACAGCACTTTGCAGCTCTAATCTAGGAAAATAATCAAGATAGTTTTAGCTCTGCTTTTCTGCTCCCCCACTTAATGAGTGCTGCTGCATCCTGGCCAATGCATGTGACAGTCCAACCCTGCTAGCCAACAACAGCTGGCAGCTGTGCAAGTGTTGCATACACTGCCCCATCTCCAACCCTATGAATATTACAATAAAAATGTAGTATTTCATTTTCTTTAAACTCAGGTTCTCTTTAAGTCTCATCAGGACTCAACACTACTGCGAGAGCCATCTCAAGCATGTTATCCTTGACAGCCAATAACTATTACATTTTTTGAAACTGCCAACCTATTCACATTCTCTCAGACTTGGGAAGAGGATCAGTTAAGAGTTTTTGGGCGAAGAGGTTATGAGTTTTTTGTTTGTTTGTTGTATGGCTTCTAATGTGTATAAATAGTAGAAGGGAACCAGAACAGCAGGAAGGTTTCAGATTTTGATTCTTTATCATTCTTCCTGTTACAAGATAAGGGTAATATTTCTGCTGTTGCAACAGGGGGCACAAGGATCTTGACTGCTAAGGTGGAAGCTTCAGGGCTCAAATCCATTGATCACATCTCTAATTTTGGAGCTTCAAACAACAGAGAACAACAACGACAAAAGCTTTCCCGAGGCACCAAGCTGAAGGGGCAAACGTGAAATTCAGTTGTGTTTCAATTCCTGCATCTGATGCAGTTACTGCGTTAAGCTTTCTAAAAGAGAAGTGTCATGAATTTTCCATGTGTGCTCTTAAATGCATGGCAGGAGGTTCCAGGATGCGGCCAGGGTGGGGACAATGCCAGAAATACAGACAACGCTCACAAAAATGTACTAATTGGACTACTTTATAATTTTTATAGGAATGTTCTCTCAAATTAATTTTCGGGCAATAAAAGCAGGTTGTGACAGCATTGTAAATATGATCTGCTGTTCTTTAAAAGTTGTTTTTTTCATGAGTACACACTAGGGTTGATCACAACAAGGTCGTGTGGCACCTGACAGCCAGAACCTGTCTTATGTTGAATGACACCTGTTGCAAGAGGTGTCTGTCTTAACACGCTTTTCAGTTTTGGTTAACACAGTTTGCTAGAAGAATTGATCATCTCTGGAGAGCTGTTGATAATTTGGAAGTTTTGCAGTTTTTTGTCTTCTGGTAGTACAACCATGCTGTTTGAAACCATTTCAAAATAGTTGCATCTGTAATGCTAAGAGGTTTGCTCTTGGATTCAACTCACATGCTGGTCCTCACGCTGGTAACTCAGTCAAGACCTTACTCATGGGAGCAAGTACCATAAAAAAGCTGCACGTTGCAGCCAAAAATTTTGTGTATTTTAGATACAAGACACACACACACAAAGTTGATGTATTTACTCACTGAACATTTGATGCAGTTAAGCAACACTGGGAAAAAAGTCTTAAAGGTGAAATGTTGGTGAAGTTCATTCTTGCTTTGTGTGACCAGGTTTCTTCTCAGCTGTAGTGAGGTTTTATCTGGTAAAGCTTCTTTAAATAGCACGGATATGGAACTGGATCAGAGTCAGGGAATATAAAACCTCACAAAGGAAGGAAGACTAAAAATGCACTGAATGAAGCAGAACCAAACATACCTTAATCAGAAAAAAGATTTCCACAGCCAGAACTTACACTTGAAAAAAAAATTATCAGACTAAGCTAATTCCTAATGGAGTCACTGGTGGTTCTCAGAGCAGAGAAGTCAGTCCCAGCCCACAGCTAATTCTGCATCTGGCCTTGCTTAGTGCTACACACATCATTTTATCTTGTTAATTTTCTTCCCTGACCTTGCCCATCTTGTTACAATGAAAGCTCACTTGGCAGCCGATAAGGAAAGCAACCAATTGTAAAGCTGAGTGACTAACCAAGAAAATATATACAACCCACTTGAAGGTCTTGGAAAACCCAAACATGGTTTTACGCTGCTCACCCACAGATTAAGCAAAAAAGGCTAAAAGAACTTGAAAGTTTTCACTCTCAATATCCAAAAGCTGGAAAGTGCTAGAATTAACACAGAATATGCACAAGAAAGCCTGGACTAGGATCAAAAGGGCCGTACAGAAGCGTATGGCTGCAGAAGGACCAGCTTCACCAGAGGCTACAGAGCTGCACATAGCTCACAGGCAGTTCACACGGGATTTCAAGGGCAGGGCTGGCACCGGCGCTGCGCTGACACAGACGCTGGCAAGTGTCACCATTCCTGCAGCAAAGGAGGCCGGTATGCACAGGGGGGCTGGAAACCACAGCAGCCATGCAGTTAGAAATCAGTATCGATTGTGGGAGCACAGAACAGGCTGACATCATTTCGGCTGTGCCTGCCCCAGGGATGGCAAACGTACAAGGCAGACACCCCGGAACAGGAGCCACTTCAACAAGTTCAGTTAAATCTGCCCTTCAAAAAAGCTGATGTGTTCAGAAAAATATTAAAAAACCAAACCCAAACAGCATAATTACTGCTTTCTTCATGCTTGCAATTCACTAGTCAGTCATTCCTTTTTCATCACATGAATGACATCACTGTCAGAAATTATTGCCTGAGGACCTAGACTGAAACCAGCTCTGCAATCACAATAAAAGGTCTCTGTGCAGATGCAGGAGCAGAGTTTAAATTAGCTTTCAAATTATTTTCCCAAATAAGAAACACAATAAGTGAGACACTTCAACAACGACTAATAACTAACAATTAAAAACATAAAATTAATAACTTTATTCTACAGACTCGACAATTTTAGTAGGGAATTAGCATGGAGTGAAGATGACTGCAAATGAAACACTATAAAAACCCAAGAGTGTACTGAAACACTTTAAAGGCTTCACCCTAGCTTGTGTGAGTGAAGAGCAGTACATATGTAACTACACAAATAAGATTGCAGGTCTTTCCTGTACATTTCAACAGTGCTCACAAATTGCGCAAGATCAACCTTTGGTGTTCACTCTTGGTGTATACCAAACACACCTAGCAAAACTACTGCATCTGCATAATAGACAAGTTCAAACTTTCCCAGGAATAATAAAACTATTAAAAGTACAGCTGTTGCTGTGGTGTTAAGCAATCTTTAGTGTCTTCTAGGCCCATGGGATGCAGCAACACTTAAGTTCTTTTTCTCTCTCCTAACTCCTGTTAGGCCTCTGGTCCCCTTCTGCAGCCACAGCTACTCCCCAGCAGACAGTACCAGAGAGAGCCCTTTCTTGGCACTGCCCAGTTCCAGACTTCTCCCGTTGCTAGGGCTACAAGGCCACACGCATAACAGGTCCCTGTGCTGAGGGAAAGACATTGGCCATGCCGAGGGGATCAAAACAGGCCCTTGAGAAGTATTTCTGGCTACCTTCATTCCAAGGTTTTTAGGAGCTGCTACTCACCAAAAGCACTATTACACTTACATAAGATCACAGTGATCACTTCTCTGCTGAAGTCTTGTTACAGGGACATTTGTGACCTAAATGGATCGCTAAGAGCATCACCTAAGAGGCTTGTTGCATAGCAACATTAGCGAGTAGAGAATTTGGCTGCTCTCAGGTCTCAGAAGAAACACTCACTGATATAGCAAAATCACTTCTGCACACAGTGATGCATATACAAAAGCTTTAAGTTATACAAATAAATTATTCCAAAGCAGTCATTTTATGTCAGTCATACACCCACGTAATGTCATCACGCATTCATATTCCTCAAGTAATTAGATATTTTCTCAACTGGAAAAAAAAAAAAAACGCCAACAAAAAAGCAAACCACAAAATAACAGGATCATTTCACAGTGATGCCATTTAAACTTTTACACCGTGAAAACTGTGAAGATTAATAGAGGCAAAGCTCATTTCATCTGAAGGCTTTTATTTAGAACTTTGCTTATGGATTTCTTCTTATCTGAATCTCAATTATCTTCCATGGACTTTATACTCTTCTCAGAAAACAAGTGTCTTTGCTATATGTATTAAATTTACTCTTATCTTAAAACCGCGTCCTGTAAGAAACAGCGGTGTTCTGTGAGTTTATTTGCTGTAACAGCATAGGTGACAATTACTCTTCAAGCACCAAATCAACTACAAATGAGCACATATGCCAGTAAGCATTAAGTAGGTACTCAGAAGAATTTTGAATTTGATTTAAAAAATAAAAGCTACTTTTAATTAACACTTGTTAGTTTCTCTTAGCCCTCAATAAATAGAAAGCGTAAGGCATGTGGAATCCAAATTCTTTAATGGAACGGAAGCTAAAAAGCACCATCTGCCATTTACCCCGCGGTTTTCAACCGAGACCTTTTCCTTCATCGGTTGCAAAAATTTCCCTTCCTCCAGATCAACACAGGCCACCTGGCCACTGACGCCGGCAAGTCACGCACGGGGCAGAGCGAGCGAGGATGTGCAGGCGGGAGCTGCGGACGCCGAGAGCGGCGGGGCCGCCGGAACGAGAGAGCAGCAGCCCGAGGCCCCCGCTGCCGGCACGGGAGGGGCGGCGGCGAGGCCGAAGTTCTCCATCTAGCACCGGCGGCGGCGGCGGGAGCAGCTACTTGCAGAGCCCCTCCAGCCGCTCCAGCGTGCCCTTCATGTCACGGATGCGCTTGGCCAGGGCAGGCACGGGCTGCATGGCGCGGTCCAGCTCCTCGCAGCGCGCCACCAGCGCGTACATGGCGCGGATGCTGAGGTCGGCCGCCTCGCCCAGGCTCTCCACGCCGTCGCGGTAGGTCTGGATGCAGCCGACGCTGAGTGCCGTCAGCGCCTGCAGCCCGCAGTGCAC
>VZTF01004068.1:17538-172148 GCA_013397755.1 Cnemophilus loriae
CCCCGCGCTCGCCGGAGGCGGGACGTGCGTGGCGCGCAGCGCCCCATGGCGGCCGGGGGGGGCTGCGCGCCCTCAGGCCGCCCGTGCCAGCCGAGCGGTGGGATGAGCGAGGAATAACGGGGAGAAGGCTTCTCGGTACCCCTTGCCCTGCCCGAGGTGACCCCCGGCGCCTCACGAAGTGTCGGGGGCGGTGAGGGAACGCGGAGGAGAGGAGTTGTGGTTGACGTGACTGTTCTTTGTCTCCGCAGTTCTTAAAAAACAAGATGGGAAAGACAGAGAAGGCAGCCGTCCCCCACGGCCAGCCCGTTCACAGCTTACACCTGTGTGAACAACCAAAGATTAACAGGCAGAAGAGTAAGTGTAACACGCCAGTGACGAAGATCGCCTCGGCGAAAAAGATAGAGAACTTTTGGCAGGATTCTGTGTCGCCGGAAATAGTTCAGAAGCAGGAGAAAAAGCCACTTAAAAACACAGAGAACTTCAGAAATGCCAAGTCCAAGAAACCTATCACCCTAAATGAAGTGAGCCAAAAAGAAAATTACGCTGGGGCAAAGTTTAGTGACCCTCCATCTCCCAGTGTCCTTCCAAAGCCTCCCAGCCACTGGGTGGGTGGCACAGCTGAACTTTCTGACCAAAACAGGGAGTTGATGGCAGTCCATTTGAAAACTCTCCTAAAAGTTCAAGCGTAGTTTCCAAGATCTCTTGAGTAATTGGCAAAGAAAACTCCATCCAGGAAACTTAAACATGCCTTGTTGCAACAAAAATTGCAAAAGACTGTCAAGTCTTATAATCACATAAAAAAAAAATCCTTGTATTATATTTTTTATGGTTGTGTAAATAGTGTACATCTTGTATTATGTGTATATTCTTGTTCATACTTTGAGAGGTACATTTTAGTTTTGTTATGAAAGGATGTATTTTGCACTGCCTGATTGGTAGATGTCTTGTATATAAAATATGGACAATTTTCCGTGTGTGCTTGACACATGAAGACTTGACTTGCTTTGCACAAGGTAATGAAAATTTTGGAAGGAGAGTACAGCTTTCTGATTAAGGTTCCAGATCAAATGTGAATGTTTTATTCGTGCACTACTGACAATAGTTTTACATTCTGTCTCCCAATCAAGCATAAACATGGAATTTTCATAAAAATGTGAAGTTTTGCCCTCTGCTCTGGAAACTATCTGGAATTCCTGTTCACTTGTTTGTTTTGAAAATTAACTGGAATTTGACTAAAATTCCAACCCACCAATTTGAGCACTGCTGATTTCTTTAAAGAAGTTAAAAAAAAAAAACCAAAAAAAAAAAAAAAAAAAAGAAAAATAAGAAAGGAAGAGCAGAGCTTTCTGCCAAAAATCCAATTGGTCACTAAAAAATTAAATAAAACAATTTGGCCTCCCCTTATACATGTCTCTGTTTTTCTTTGAGTGTGTGTCTGTTAATTCAAGTGTGTGAATTTAAATTACTTAATTGCCTTTTAGTGCATTAGTAGAAATACTTTGTCTTTTAACTGTCCCAGGCAAAATTAAGAGATTAAAGAGCTCACCAAGAATTCCTTGTGTTTAAAAAAAAGTCACCTTTATGACAAGTCGCTTTAGGATTCTTTTGTTTGTTGAAAACAGATTTCAAGCAAGTTGGGCAGATAGACATTCAAATTCATGCAGTAATGCTCCTTAAATGTTTTCATAGTAAGTGGCTGTTAAACTAGTCAATACTGAAAAGTAGCAGTGACGGAAAATGAATGGAGCAAGTCGAATTTCGTATTTTTCACCAGATTTGCCTCTTGCTCATAGCTGTGCTGGAAAATACATTCCCCTGACTTAAAATTCTTAAGGAATTGGACTGTGGATTAGTCTGACAGGCATTTTGAGGAGGTAACAGATTTGCCGTTATCTCCCTAATCTAGTGTTTAAATAAGATTAATAGACTAGGAAGTGTGTGAAATTTACATAAGATAGAAAATAATTTTTAAGTTTTTGGATCCACTGAAAAAAACGCTCTGCTCTGGTGTCCTAGGAGAGGAGAGGTGCGTAGGGAGAAAACGCCTGCTTGTGCCCAGCTGAGGTGGCTCGGTAGCGTGAACAATGTTTGCAGAGACACAGATTGAGCAGCATTAGGTGTGTTCATGCTGCTCGTGCTGCAGCTTCGGTCCAGAGCATCACTTCATTCCGTGCGGGGCAATTGGCAGGATTCATTAGTACAGCCCTGAAATGAGTCGGTCAAAAGCTCAAAAACTGAGGGAGGATTTTTTAGCTTACTTAGAGAAATTGGTTATGTAGTTGCAAAATTAGGCTGTTTAACTATAGATGTTCTAAAGTAAGAATTGATACAAAATTTGTGGTTTACCGCAGAGAATTAGAGGTTTACTGTCTTGCAAAAGAGACTGGTACTGTTGTACTCGAGGTCACTGTGTGGCTTCAACAACCCAGTTTCCTGCCTAATCTAAATACTCCGTAATTTAGTGTCCCCTGTCTTCTCTTCCAAAAATGAACAAATCCCCTCCTGGTTTTTTGTTTGTGGGATTTTTTTTTTTTTTTAATGAACAGTATTAGGGCTAAGAAAAATTTTACTGGAATCTCGCCGAGGATGACTCAAGGAGACTGTAAGTCCCAGTTTGCTATATTTGGTAAATGCTGTATTGATCTGCTGTTGTGCTTTTCCTTTTTTTTTTTTNGTTTTTTGTTCTGGTTTTTTTGTTTTTCTTTTTTTTTTTTTTTTTTTTGCCTGCGTGTCACCTAAGTGCAATGCAAAATTCCTTAACAATTGCCCATGGCTTTAGGCAATGGTTTATTTTGTCTGGTTGGTTTTGTACCATGAATCTTGCTAACTAGCTTGAGGTGTCCTTTTTCCCTCTGATTATTATCTCGTTACCATGAGCCTCTTCCTTGCCCATCCGAGCTGACAGTGTGAATGCTAGCTCTGATCCTGGATAAAATTCATCAATGTCACATACCTCTTCGTTCCTGCCTTGATTTTGCCAACACATCCCTCAGGGTTAAAGAATTCATTAAATGTTACTTGCCAGTAGTTCTCAGCTCCTCAGTCAATTCTTTGAGAGCTGGTGGTCAAGACTTCTGAAGTGTTGGAAACTTAAAACTTCCCATACCTTGTTGGACCATAAAGGGTAAGATCTGGTCTTTCTAAACAGTAGCAAAAAACCCAAAGCTTATTTAGCACACGTCTGTGTCCGTGATCTGGCAGAAGTGTTGGGGCATTTCATGTTTCTGTTTTCCTGAGATGTTTGGGCTGAGGTCCTTCCCGCACAATGGACTGGTTTGTATCTTAGGCCTAAGTGCAATGTACACTTCAACATGACCAGCTGAAAATCAACATGGTCATCTTTTAGGACCAAATTCTGCACTTAATTTGTCACTCTCTTGCTTTTTGTCCTTTATGTTTCTACAGTATCATCTTACAGGGATTTTCACTCTCAAGATTTCCTTCAGTTTGATAGATTCCTTATCCCAGTTCCCTGCAGAGGAGCCATTGTATTACATAAACATACTCTTTTTTGAGTTCAGAGGCAGCAAAACATTAGTGTCATATTTGGAGGGCTTGTTTGCAATCCATTACAAAGACTTACGGAGTGAACAACCTTTAAGGAAGAAAATGAACAAAATTAGTGGATGTGTTATCAGCTAGCCATGTGTCTGCTGTACAGGAATTAAATAAATTGCTTATTAAATCTTCTGAGGTCATTAAGGAAACAACATTTCCACTTCAGTTAGATAATGGAAATCCTTTCTGTTTTAAAGTCTAGTGCAATGCTGTGCAGAACTGCAGGGGAATCAACTGAGAGCTAACTACCACCTTACTTTTAAACGGTTAAATGTTATGTGTTGACGGTCCTGAAAAATCAGCTCTCATGGAGGACAGAAGTATCTGTTGTTGGGTTCTCATGCGTGGCTAAGTCTCAGCCCATTAGACAGCTTCATTAATAATGGCTGGCTTGGTGCTCTGCTAAAGCTAAAATGCTTCTGCCTCCTAATGCAACAGGAGCTAGAAATCCTATGTGCCTTTGAACTCTATTACACCGGGATCTCCTCAGAGATTTTGCTGAATTCTGCTGAATTCTTAAGCAATCTGCCTATGAGACTGTAAATTTAATTTTATTTCATCTGATTAATATTTTACCCAAAGCATATAATTTTAAGCAGTACTTTAATTATTTTCAGATTTTTTTAAGCTTTTGCATTATAAAACATTTGATAACTGTCACACTTGAGGATTTTTTTCTTCTTCACCCAGTTTTGAAATTAAGTACAAAGCTGTATAGATGATATGAAGCTTGAAGATTATACGTTTCATTGTAATTTTGAAAAGAAGTTTATTTTCTACATAGAGTCATAAAATCATAGAATGGCTTGGGTTGGAAGGAGCCTTAAAGATCGTCTAGTTCCAACCCCCTTGCCATGGGCAGAGACACTCCTCCAGACCAGGTTGCTCAAGGCCCTGTCCAACCTGGCTTGGAACAACTCCAGGGATGGGGTATCACAAATTTCCTCTGGATAATCTGTTCCAGTGCCTCACCACTCTTATAGCAAAGAACTTCATCCTAATACTGAATCTAAACCTGCTCTTTTTCAGTTTGAAGCCATTCCCCCTTATCCTGTCCCTATATGCTCTTGTAAAAAGTCCCTCCCCATCTTTCTTGTAGGTTCCCTTCAGGTTCTGGAAGGAAAGTCTTGACACTTCCATTATGCAGTTAAACACATTCCTTATTTTCTTCTACAACTTCTTGTGCTCTTTGAATTTTGATTTTACAATGTGTTCTTTAAATATTTTTTTTTATATTATATACTTGACTGAACTTTTTAAGGGGATTTATTTTCTGTTGTAATTTCTATGATGTTTTTCTGTTAGGAATAGGCTGGTTCTTACCCAAAAGAGGCTATGATGTAAGTAAGAGGCAAAGATTGTAAAATGTAAACATTTACTGTGAAAAACTGATGCTACCTTGTTGAACAGGAACCACAGTGTTAAATATTTTTGATAGCAAGAAATGAATATTTAGTTGCTGTTTCACTAGAAAAGATTGATGAAGGGCATATCCATCAATTAAGGAGAAATACATTATCCAATAAAAGGACCTAAGTGCTGAAGTTGAGCAATAGAATGTTATCAGCAATTTTGAGGCTGTGAACTTTCTGGCTTGCTTTGAGAGTGTAGGAGAATGTTATCAGAGCTAAGACAGGAAGGTCAGGAATTCAGCTGAATTTGAAAAAGTTTCCTGAGGAATTAATTCGCACAACAAACATGTCCTAGCAGAGTCTCCCCTGCTGTGTTGAAGTCAGCATTCCCCTCTCACTTTTTCTCCCATGAGGTAATAAAATCTCATTTGTTCAACTCCCAGAAAATAGGCCTTTAGATTTTGCAAAGCCCTGACTCTCTTGGAAGGCTGCATTGGTATTTTTATTTAACCTTAGCCTAGTGACATTACTACAAGTGTGTGGCAGATGCATAACTTAGTCTGAGTGGTTCATAAACCCTTGTTTCAGTTTCAGAACTACGCTGGTTATGCATACTTACAGTGTAGGTTGCCAGTGGTGAGTAAACTGGTGCTATTTCCCTAAATTATACCTGAAAGAGGAAGTGTTTGGGGATCCAGGACTTTTCTTGTCCTTATATAGTCAGACTTTGCTAACTCTTTTGTTGTAGTTCAGTAAGTGGCTGTATATATTTCAAGAAGGAGTGTAATCATCATGGCCGTTGTGCCATTATTAAGGTCATAAAGCAAAACGTTTTTAGGAGATTGCTGTTTGTATTAAAGATGCTATTTGCCCCTTTAATGAAGTGGTGTGCTTTTATCGTAGGTCTTTGAACCCTTTAATTTGCAGATGTCCTTATAAGTGGTGATGGCAATGGCCATCAAAATAAAATTTACTTTCTTTTTCATTTCCTGAAACAAGACCTAGAGCTACATTTAATAAAGGGCTTAATATAGAGAGTCAGGCTTTTCTCTAGTTTCTCTCATCACCTGATTCTTGTGTTCTTTACTGCCTGGTGACATAGCTGCACAAGAAAGAATAAGGTGTGCCCTTACTTAAAATGATATATAATTTGAGATCTGTAATTTGCTTTTATGTGTATATAGCGTGAAGCTTGTGCAAGTTTCATTCCTAGCATCAGGATATTCCAAAATTGCAAGTTACCATATTTAGAATAGCAATAGGTCATTGTGGGAATTAATGGAGTAGAAAATTGATAGACCTTGTCCAAATTTTAGACATTCTTTGTATTTGCAAGTAATAAAAAAGAGGTGATGTATTTTTGTGCCCCTTCTCCTGTGTACTAGGAGTGGAAAGGGAAAAAAAATTGTGAGACAGGTAGGAAAAAAATTACCCTGAAAAATAATGTCAACTAAGAGATGAGAGAAGCAGTGTAGGTGTCACCATTGTTTAATGCTGGAAGGAAAGATACTGCAAGAAAAAATTATCTCCCGATGTAGCTGATGTTACTGCAAATTTAAGGAACTTTAAGGAATTTTAATGGCTAGATGAAACTCCAGTTTACTTCTACTCCTTGACTGGGGCCATCTGGAGAATGACGATGTGAGATGACAGATCTTGTAACTGATTTTTTCTCTGACTGGTCAGTACCTACTGTTCATTACTAGAAATTGCACCTTGGTGCAGCATTCTTAATAGTGAGCACTGCTTCAAGTGTCACAAAATGCTGCATGAGTGCTTACTGCTCTCAGGTTTTCATGGTTTTTTAGAAGTAGCCAGATCAAGTATGTACATTACTGTATGTTAGAAGCCTTCATGTTTTACAGCTGGGAAAATAGGCATGCAGAAAGGAACTAGCTGGCCTGAGCTCCCTCAGTAGGTTGTTCATTCACCCAGAAAGTGAACCGTGGTGTCTGGAGGTCCACCCAGGTTTTGCCTTTCCAGTACATATGGTTGCTGTGTGTGTGATCTGCAAGTCTTCCTTGTCTCACTGTGTACTATGTAAAATGCAATTAAAGCAAGGTTCTGCTTACAAATGTTTGTAGTTTGACAGGACTAGTGAGATAAATCAGGATGTACCTAGGTTTTGTGTTGTGTAGAGTTTTATTATGCAATAGTTTTAGTAATTTGCACATTAAAGATGACTATTACACTTTTCTCCACCCTTTTTTTGAACCCTTTGATACAATATATAATCTATACACACCACCGTCCTCTCCCCATGACCAGCAGTGGGGAGGCTGATGGTAAGTCAACAGTTTCTGCTCATTAGCTGCTGCTCTCCGCTGCTGTACAAACATGCTGCAGCCAGCAGCTGGCTGAGAGGGCCATGGACATGTGCAGTATCCTCATAGTTCCTTGAGTTTACATTTGCTTTATCTTTAGCCTTTCATTAGATCCTGGAAGAAAGAGAGAGGCCTAGTCTTTCCCGAGAGAGAGGATCTTCCTCCAGGAAGACAGGATGTGCAGTTTGCAAGTGATCCAGTTTCTCTCTACCACCAGCCAGTCCTTCTTAACACCTCAAGCCTTCCCATCACCTTCCCCAACTGTTTACTTTTTACTGCAGCTGTATCTTTTTTATTGTATTTCCTCCTAAATTCATTTAATCGTTCTCAGTTTCCCTCACTTCCAGGCAAATGTTCATACATGTGGGTTTTTTCACCTGAAAAATCAATTTGAGTGTGCCCCATTTATTCTGCTGTGTTCAGGGTACAATTCCTTCACGACAGTATGTATTTTTTCCTAGAGGACAGTTAGATTTTTACAAGAGGCAATAATTTTCTTGAGATTTCTCCTGTCAACCTGATATGAATTGACTGTCAAGCATTGATAACCATAACATACCTCACCTGATATCATGGAGGACTACAAACAACTGATGTACTGGTCCACACAGATACCATAGGATTAATCTGTCAAACACAACTCAAAACTCCAAACAATTAGAGTTTGAGAATTGTTTCCTCAGAGATCAGGAAGTCTGGGAGATCTGACCCGGACTGGTCACTGGCAGGAGAATATGCCAAGAAGATGAAAATGCAGTCCGCAGCTCTGATACTCATGAACCAAGGCTTTTTATCTAATTTTCTAGGCTGGGTCTGCTGTTTGAGAGCCTGTCACATGTACAGCCTGCTTGCTCCATGTGTCCAAAACTCCTCAGCCTCCTGCTTGTAGGACGGTGGCTGTCTGAGTGTTCAGTGGTACTTCTGTGGTTAGCCAAACATTTCTGACCTGGTTGTGTTGTAGGCGATTTAAGGTAAGAGTTTACACTGCTCCTTTGTGTTTTCTCTCATTTTGGACAAGGGTAGTCTTTCAAATTTATAACCATTGAGACTGAATTCAATAGCAGCCATATGACTCCATGCTGCATGTAAGTAAACTTTAATAGAGAAACTGATAACACAGGTGCCATTACTTTGTCCACACAGATAACTCTGATCAACTAACTGTGCCTGTGCAGAACTGAACTCCTATTTTCAAGACTTTTAATTTTCATGCTTTATTTTTCAGTTATGAATTTTTATTTCTTTTATTTTTCTGACTACAGTGCTGTTGGGAATAAATGCTGAAGCTCTGGAGAGCCATAGGTGGATACACAAGAATGAACAAGCAACATACACATTGAAATTTCTGTCTTTAGGAATTGTTGGAGTAAAAGGAGGGGTCAGGTCAGGACCTCCAGTTCTGCTGAGCCCCGATCTGGATCACATAGTCACCAGCCTCAGTAATGTTCTGAAACATGCCAGCTTTGATGGCAATATCAGTGTATTTCAGAGTGTTTAAAGAAGGCAGCCTTCCAAAAAAAACCCAGGTTTTCCGGTTTCCGCTTCACAGCCCCAGAAGTAGCACCCAGTGGAAGGGCAGCCCCCACCCCTAAAACAGCTTTGAGATGAAACAGAAACTTCTGTACAAGTAACATAGGCTGATTTTATCCTCTCCCCTGTGGCAATACTGAAGAGTTAACCTCTATTCCTGTTATAACTGATTATTTCCAGTCTTCCAAACTCTTGCACATTTATATGAATTTTAACACAGACACGCTGTACTTTTCAAGTACTATGGGAATACAATGTGAAGATGTGGGGGAAGGGTAAAAGTAATCTGGATCAAGTCTTGCAGCCTTGATCCAAACGCCATCTCAGTCACAATTTTCTTAGGAAGAGCTTTGCTTACTTTTAACACTGCTGAGATGTTTATGTGGGCGATGCTCTCGGGACTGGGAAGGCCATGCTTTCCCTCTGGGCTTCAGCGAGATACTGAAGAAGGTGAAGGAGCAGGAAGCCGATATCTGACGACCAGAGGAAGGAGCTCTGCTGACATAGAAACCTTTCTCCATATTGTCTTCCTCAGCTACAGCCAGCCTCCCTGACACTGCTTTTTAAGGACCTCTGGCACGACTCCACCCTTCCGTAATTTCCTACTCCCAAGTCGTTTTCTTGCCAGAAATGTAAGGAATGCATTTTACACACAAAGTAACCACGGGTTCATTCAGTAACTTTTTGGTTCACTTCCAGGGAGCATTGACACCGCTTAGACTCAGAGACGTCGAGGAAAGAAAATACTTAAGAGACGAAAGGTTAAAAAACCACATTACTACTGATAGAAAAGATGAAATGCGCCACGTCCATATGTGATGCAAAAGAACACTGGTACATTTGCTTCAACAGATGGAGTTACTGCCGCAGGTGTCTTTAAAGCACATGCATGTAGCTTTATGTACTCTGTGCTCAAGGGTCCAAGTAAGTGAGTAGTGTGGAAAACCCAGTGTCAAGGCCTCCTAGGGCATAGGCTGAGTTCCCTCTAGTGGCTTGCTTTGGCATGCCACAGGGGTGGCCTCAAAAGGACCCATTTGGGGACCAGCAGCTCATCTCTCCTCATTTACGGCCTTGCCCAGAACCCATGCTTGTATTAGGCAGCTGGAGGGTATAATCACTGAGTAATTCTTGGTGAGGGCCTAATTGCAAGTTAATTTTAAGTCAGTTATGTAAACAGATTAAATAAATTCTTCTCTGTATTTCTTTTTCATCACATGGAGACTCAACCACTCTTAAAAATTCTCTATCTGCTTTACTGTGCTGCTTCACTGAGTTGATGTCCACTGCTAATATTTGCTGCTGCTAATACCTGCGTTAGGCAGAGGCTTTGTGAGATGCCAGTGAGTCAGAATAATCTATGTGATGTCATCAGGCAGTTCGGGGAAAGGCTCTGCAGATGGAAAACACAGCCAGCAGCAGCTCAATCTGTATTTGTGGCTCAGTGTAATGTATTTATTTGTAGAGAACATCAGGCAGTAATTTATTAGGCAAAAATATTTTTGAATTATTGTTGTACTGGTGTGTCAGAACAACAAAAGAATAGCAACCAAAAAGGAATAGAAGAAAACAAACAAAAAAGTTAATGTTTTTGTTTTTCTTCAGCTCATGTTTTACCAAAAAGACAGCTGGAGATTAGAACAAGTGGATTAGGCAGGAAACCTTCATTTCTAAAAGAAAACATCCGGTGCACTTTGGGCACTATGTACACAATACACTAAAAATAGTGTCTTTTGGAAAACACAAACTCATGGCATATTAATGACTGCATCCCTGGGGTTTTAAAAATATAGAAAAATCACATTTCCTACTGCAAACTTATGAACTTTGGAGGAAATAACAATAACTAAAACTGTATGTTGTCGCTCTCTATCCCGTGCTTTTATCACAGGATAAATAGTGTAGAATACATATAGAGAGAGAGAGTCATAAATCAAGGGCCTAGAAGTTAGATACCTATGTCTAACCCTGGCTTCAACTTAACAGTCAGCAAACAGAAAGGGACAGGGACATGTATATTTCTGGCAACTATTTTTACAGGTTTGGAGGAGATTATAAATAATTCTGTTTTTCAGAACTTCACTAGTTTATCTAGGCCGGTACATATTTTCAGTACTAACCTAGTCAGAGCATAGAAGAGATAGGTATTAAGTCATATACTTCCAAAGAAATCTCCTGTAAGCTCTTAGAGAGTAGTATAAAGATAAAATAATGTGTATAATATAATAAAATTATGCTTTTTCATATCTCCTTCAAACTTTCTTTAAAAAATATTTGTAATTATTTTGGTTAATTATGGCATTCATAAATGTAAATAAGTTACAATACTTTTCAGGCCTGATGGATTTTAACTTCAGCAGTATTTTTCAGCAGTACATTTCATAGACTAAATGCCCATTAAGTGACAAATTAAAGATTCACTGCTACATGAATGTACAGGCAACCTCTACAGTTAATGAGAGCTATTACTCAATTGGCAAAAATGTTTAAGAAAAAATAAGGAGGCCTTTTAAAGTTCCTTTTTTATTAAAAACATTCCTAATTGTTGAAAACAAATTATTTGTAATATACCATCGCACTCTGAAGTTAGAACCAATCAAATTGTATCCTTGGACTGTGCTGATACTTTATAACTAACACCAGTTTAAACGTTTAGTGTTTCAGTTAAAAGCCTAAAAGCCGTACATTATCACAACTGAAAATCCTCCTCTACACAGAATAAAAAAAAAATATTACAGCTTATCAAAATGTCCCTAATACTTTTAACTGAAGATACTTAATTTTGACTTTTAAAATATAATTTCTATATGAGATACCAGATGGTTACTGTGTCTAATTTACCTGTGCATCACCTTTCACTGTGATTAACCTAAGCTTTTTAACAATATCCTATGAAACTAGCTCAAATTTCACCTGACCTAAATGGGCTAATTGAACTTCAGAGCATGGATCCTATTTCATACTCACTCAGCCTGGCCTTTTGTAGAGTTAGCTTTTTTTCTTTTTTAATTGGCAAAGCTTTTGACAGGTTTTGCAAGACTTGACGGTTTAGCCTCAGCTCTGTTCTGAAGGTGCTCATGACATCACTTCAATGTCACAGGCACTTAAACAGCATCTAGGTCCAGAACATTAGAAACTGAAATTCTCCTTCTACTCTGCTTCCTCACATGAACAGTCACTCTGATTTAATGGAGGTCTTGGAGTGTCAACGTGTCAGGACAGATTTTCTCTTGACAGTGGAAACACCAGTTCCTGAACCTAAGGACCTTTGTTGGGATCTTGACACTGATTTTTCCAAATTCTTTGACCTTTCCTGTAATGACTCAGACTGTGACTTTGTCCTGGATTGTCCTGTTAATCTACAGCATCTTGGAAATGATCTGGAGTGGAACTGAGACTGTCATCTCAGTTCTCAAATCTCAGCTGCGAAAGTGTCACCTATACTCTGACAGGCAAACCCAACACAGTATTATTACACCACTTCTTCAGGAAAACAAAAGTGTTTTTTTATAGAAGAAATTACGTCTTAGTCATGCATCCTTGATCTGTCTTGTCAATTCTGTAAACAGTGTTCATATATTTTGCTTGGTCTCACATCTAGATACCTCACAACACTGTTTTTCATATTTAAGAATAGTTTCTTTGCATTGAGTTTTCTGACAACTCTGGATTTGTGCTACCAAATTAGTCATGTGAAGAATAAAAAATATTGCTGTGAGTTGAATGATATAATCATCAGAATAAATATAAGAAAACATTTAAAAGACAGCATTATCTCTACCATCTCCTCAAAAGAAAATGGTGATGACAGATTTTTGTGAATCTATGGCTTGGTTCAAAGTAATTTCATAAGAACTTTTCTATATTCTGCATGCACACTGAGTATTCCTACCTAAGCACAGAATCTGGAGGAGATAAAAGCAAATGAGATACGTAACTGATGAAAATTTAGGGACATCCTGGCTAGCAAACTAAATAAAGCTTCATTAATGATTTAGTCCTTCATACTAATGAGATAAAGTGCCCCTCACACTGGGACATTTACCATATGTCTGGACAGTTCTCATTCTCTGGCCTTGTAACTAAGCGTGGGTCTCCTGTCCAGACTGCAGGACTTCTGCGTTACTAAGGAGAGGACATTCAAAATGCTCTGAGAGAAATTTCTGAGAGAAAGCAAGTACAAACATGCACACCATAGGCCATCAGTCACAGAAAATGTCACCATGGGTCTAAGGCCTGACTCTACAGACATGTTTACTCGCACGCTTATTTTTTCTGTTGGTGAGTGGACTTAGTGATGTGACAATCCAGAACAAAACTGAGCAGGTACTCAACCTGTGTTCCTGCTCAGGGCCTTACCAAAGGTCCATGTTTGCATGCTAACCATGAAGTTACTAATAATTCCTCCACAAACTCTATATACACCTTCATAATTTTCATGCCTCCTACATAATGTGCATCCCACAAAGGGCACTAAGAAGGCAAACGTGATAGATGGCGGTCACCCCACGGACTAGGGTGAGACCTGCCTTATGAGAAGGGTGTCATTCCTCCACCATCACCTCAATGATAAACTCATCCAAAGGGCTGTTTGTGTATCCTTTTGAGGCAGGAAGAAACACATCGTGTGCTGCAGGCCATCGATTTGAGAACTCTTCATGGTCTCTAACGCTCCCCAGCCAAGGAGGGGACATCAGATCTGCTGCCATGGGAGGGCAGCAAGGATTTGTGCCTACGTGATGGGCAGGTCTGTGCACAGCATGACATGGTTGCAGTGCCAGTGTGCATCCCTGGGACCTCCAGTGGCCATGGCTCATGGTTTGTATTAAGTGAAGGAGCAGAAAGAGATGTCACAGCTATTGTAGGAAGTGAGATGTATATTTTGAGGATATTGATGAGTTATAATAATTTCTTCTTCTCCTTCAAGGCAGGTGTGTGGCTCCAAAGTGGGATATCTGAGATGTTTCTCATGTAAGCTGAATACCTACACCATGGGGAGAGCGGCAGGTCTATCTACACATTTGGAGGTTTGGAAAGTGCCTTTGGCACTCCAGAAAAATTGCTTTGCTAAGGCTCACCATATTAAAGTCTAATGCAAACAGTAATTCCCAATATCTGACCATAAGGTAATTCAGGCTGGAAGGGACCTCAGGAATCTTCCAGTCCTGCCTCCTGCTCACATCAGGGGTGGCTGCAAGGTCAGGCCAGGTTACTCAGGGCCAATTCTGATCATCTGAAATGGAGTCTGGCAGAGGGTTGGATGGCTGAATGCCTTCAACCTTTCCCTGTCATACAGGATTCTCCCTGTCAGAGAGTATAAATATAGCTCCATAATGCTAACAGATTGGGAAAGCTTTAAAATCAATCTGTCCCTGTTACCTGTATGTTGAGTTAAAAGGGCTGAAAGATATAGAATGTTTAAGAATGAACCAGATTAAAAGAATAAGCAGATTAAAAAAATCACAATGAGTTGTGTGTAAAGTCTTTTGATTCTTCAATTGTCATCTAAAAGCAAACGGTTATTTAGTCTAGTGTCCCTTGAGAGGATTTGTCCCAGATTGGTGGGAAAGCAATCCTTATGTTACACACAGGAAGCCAAATATGCACACTGTATTCATAACTGAACTGAATGTTTATACATATTTAAATTGTAAAAGTTTGAACAGATGAGAAAAAAAAAAATTATCCATACTGCATAATTAATTTGTTATATTGTTCTACAAACAGGATGCTCAGCAGGCTTAAGATAACTCATTCTCTTTGCCAGGTAGCAAAGAGCAGTTTTGCATTAACTGTCCATAAAATCAAGTGAATACATGCTGGAACCATGAGCTTCACATCCATGTTACTCACAAGCAGAGCTCAGTAAAGCACTTGACCTGTCTGCACATTGTGTCTCACAATAGACAATGTTATACAGTTTATTTTTTCTTTATACTTTGAGAAGGATTTATATGCTCTTTTTTTAAGGCATATTCTGGAAAAGGCTGGATAGAATAATGAAGACAGGTGAAATCTAAAAAATAGCTGATGAGGAGAGTGAGGACACTTGATGCTACAGAAATAACACAATTCAGAGATTTTCCCACTGAAATTAGCAGTAGTACTAATAGATGGTGTATACCTTAAAGCAAATACAAGAGGAGAGTTGAAAAATCTGACTATTGCTTTTATGTCTGTGGTGCTGATTGAAAGTAATGGACTGTATTCTTTTCTTTGGAGAATGAAGTCTTTTTTTCTTAAGTATCCATTAAAAGTAAAAGGTGATACCATAGAATCAATACCCAGCCTGACTCCAGAAAAGACCTTGCTAGGGCTGGAAATTTAATTTTGCTATTTTGAGTCACTCAAACCTTGGACTTTCTGCCAATCTGCAAAGTAATCAGGCTAGAAAATCTTATGATAGAGGCACCTGCTGCTAGGAAACCCAGATTAATATTACCAGCACATATTGAGCAGGCTACTGAACAGCAAACACATACTAATGATGCCTGGGCTGCGAAGTCAGCTGGCAGCCTCGAGACTGCCCCATTGTTCTCCTGAGCTCTGCAGTTCCACAGCTTCCCAGTACCAGCACAGACACTTCTTGACAGAGCAACTTTACCCTTTCTTTTTTAATTTATTTATTCCAAAGTAGGTCATGCCATGCCATCTGTTGACACTTAAAACCCACTGAGGTTTACAGACTCCCTGTGGTCTCCTGCAGTTTAACATGTATTTTTAATACCCTGTTGCTCTACCTAGCTGCTATATGTACTGAGACTACTAATCACAACAACTCGTTCAATCACATAATGCAACTGATTGCAGGGCTTGAAGTAATATACTAGAGGTGAGTTTCGCTGAGAGGGGAGGGAACACAACAAGAAGGGCCTGATTTTTTTTGCTGATGATGAAGCCTGGGCAATACTGCTTTCGACAAAGAGGTGCTCATGTCCACCTGCTTTCTGCTTCTCCAGCAGCCTTGCTGAAAGCTCAGGAAAGCAATCAGTCCCAGATAAGTACATAGCGGGTCTTTTCAGGCTGCAGTTAAATTTGCTTCTCTTGTTCTCTAAAGGCGAGCATGTGAATTGAAGAGTATTTCACATCTACAATTGTCTTTAAGTTCCTTGCACAGCACTCTCAGTTCTCTGCCACATGCCTGTGAATTACCCACACACTGTAAGGATGATTTTTAAAAAAAAAACAAACAAGTGCTCCTGATTTTAAGTAACGACATTCCAGTTATCCACAGGAAGATTTCTGGAAAGGCACACGTCCACACAGGAGAACACTGGCATCACACACGAGTCCTAACAAGTGTCTTGGTATGTGATACAGTAAGCAGCATTGATAAGGAGAGGGCAGCTCACATACATGTCATATAAAACATACTACAGAGCACGCAGACATTGGTACGTGAACATTGTGCCTGAGAATGGTGGAGATGAACTTTGAATTAAAGGAACCGGCACTGACCACCTTGCTACTAACTGGATGTTAGTAACAGTAACAAGATTATAAAGTACCCCAACAAACTGCAGCTCAGGGTCTCAAAAATATGCTTTAAAAAAAACCAGCTTAACTCTAGGCAACAACAAACAGGCTGAGGTAACTAAAGATCAAGCCTTCTTGGGCTAGAAACAACTAGAACACATCACCTAAGTTTGCCAGATGTCATTGGGCAATGTATGACTTCACCTTGAAATCATCTTAACCATTAGTGGAAACCAAAATGGATTGGACTAGCTTGTTCTGTTATACAGTTCGACATCCACTGTTTCCAATTGTCAGTACTTGTTCACAGGTCTCTGGATATACTGGATGCCCTCATTTCCTTGAATTTTAAAAATACAAAAACATACTTGTTTCATTTCACAGTGATGACTGCACAAGTTCAAAATGACCCTGAAATTCTGGCAAAGTTCTGCACATGTGTTACATAGATTTGAAGAAATCCAACTGCACTCTCATGAGTTATCTGTACAAAATTAGCAAAGTTCTTAGTATTGTAAATTAGAAATATAATTATTTCAAGTAGTCCTGTAGACAAACATATTTCTCTCCTTTTTCACTTATCTGTTTATTTTTCTTCCCAGAAAACTGATATCAATTCCAACAAACCTGGAAATTCACTATACCTGTAAACATGTTTTTGTCAGCAGTAAACCCAGAAGTATACATGGTGAGTGCAAACATACTCTGTGTTTACCTATATTTGTGATACTACAAATTAAATTTTAAAAAAGACCGAAAAAGTCATTGCATGCATGCTATTAAAGTTATAGCCACTGTGCTACTGCTTTGTATATTCCCACTGTGACTAGATAAAGTATGGTTTTGAAAGTATTTTTTTGAAATTAATGTCTTAAGCAAATAATTACTAATGAACACCCTTAAGGCTTGTTGTGTTTGTATTTGCATGATTGGTACAAATCAAGAACAAAAATAATTACTCTTTTTAATGTAATTTCCCAGAGTATTATGGAAAATGTCAACACTTCATACAAGGGTTTTTATTACTATGCAAGATATACTTCTGATTTTAAAAAAATAATAACAAAAAAGCTTTGAGGGTAAAGAGATTTTCAATTAGACACAGTAAGCTGCTGGTTTTCTGTCTTAATAGCTCCTCAGTACCACTAAATCCACCACAAAGTACTTAATAGTAATTTGTGATGTCTAACAGATGTAATCCATTTAAGATTCCTGTGGATTGCAAATATATAATAAATTTGCTATCTATCTGCAAAATAGTATACTCATATGAAACAAACTAGAGGCTTTCACATAAATTTTGTGAGAAGAAAATGTCCATCTATATTTAAATACAATTTTAAAAATAGAAAATTGTATACTGAATTGTTTGAGTTGAGTGGTCATCTTCTGTCTGTTTAACCCAGAAATAGACACTGTCTGTGAACACACAGCTGTAATACTTCAAAGGCTTAATGTATTAAAAATACAGAACTTAAGAGCTGCAAAGTACTTTCTTCCTCCAAGGGAATAAAAGAGCTGGGGCCTAACTGTGGTTCTGTTTGAAGAGACAGCAAAATTAAAGTATTTCTAGCAGCATAGGATGTAAATAACTAGTGGCATATATATGAGAGTGAAGGGTAATTTTAACATCAGGAAAGAAGACATTTTTTTATTACTTTGAAAAGTTTAACACAGTCTAGATTTCATTTTTCACTACATTTGCACTGTCATAAATATGAAAAATGTTATCAACCATTTTTAAACTGGGAGCTGAGAGAAGCAATTAAATGTGTGGAGATTTGTGTAACAATTTTTGACTTTGTTTCAGCTCTATCAGGATTTAACAGAGAAAACACTTGGTTTTACACGTGCAGGGCTGGATTAACTCTCTTTGAGAGGTAGTGGGGGGGCAGTTAACACCGATGGACAGAGTGGCTGCAGTTTGTGGCCCTTACACACCTACCTGCTTTCTGCGTGTTTGTTTCTGTGCTGTGGTCTATGAGTCAGCTGGCGCATGTACAGTGGGAAAGCTGCAGTCCCTGCTCGTTGCCGTTCTCCTCTCCTGCCCAAAGGTGAGGTACCTCTTTGCTCAGGCTTTCGAGATGAGTTGGCAGCCATAGAAACTTAAGCCTTTCACATCTCATCATAAGTTTTCATTCCTTCCACTCCGGGCTGTTTGTGTTTGTTGCCCAGTTAGTAAGTCAAGCTGATGCCAGAATGATTTTTGCTTTTATATTTCCTTTATATATATTCATAGCTCTGTAGATTATTGTTGTATAGTTATATAGTTCCTAGCTAGCTCCAGTAGTTTTCTCTACCTTTTCCCTACCCTGATAGGCAGAAAGACAAAACACATTCCAGAGGCTCCAAGCCCCAGGGGGTCCAAGGCCCCTAGCCTATCTTGGTTCTTGCTGGGAGCCAAGGTTGAAGCCAGCCCTTCGAGACACATTTTCATAAACAAATTTAGTTCCTGTCTCGAGGGGGGCTACATAAGAGGTGGAACCAAAAGGGGGCAATTACTTCATCACTTGTGCTTCTAATTGGGGATCTTGTCAATTATGCTAATTTGCTAAACTTATAAAACTGTATTCACCCTTCACGGGGTGGGCATTTTTCCCTATCTGCCTCTTAGAGGCCTCCAATATAGACCAACCTTTATATTACCTCTGATACTAATATTGTCTCAAAAGTGTGTAGTTTTATTTCTAGGTGTTTAAGGCATCAATGCTATGAAACGAACCGTTGAATTTACCTGACATTAAATAAGAAAATTCTGCCTTTTAGAGGAAGAAAGGAACTAAGCATCTAAGCTACAACCAAATATAATATAACAAATAATATAATACTTAAATAAATAAAACAAAAAAAAGGCTCTTATTGCCAGTAATGGAGCTGTTTCAGCATCAAGTGTCTTGAAGAGACATGTCTGTGATCAGGCTGTTTTCATCACAAATCTTTTCAAACTGGGATAGCAATATGACTGTAATGATGCTGCTACTACAGAAATTATACAAATATAACAATTGACATATAGTATAATGTGAAATAATGACCATATCACAGATTAAAATACATATGAAAATGTAACAGTGTAAGAAACAAAAGAGCATAGTTGAAGCAGGATTTTTTTTTTTTTCAAAGGAGTGAGAGGGATTCAAAAACATTTTCTGCTGAGGTAAGATCTCTGATATTTGACACTTTTCTTACTACTACAAAAGTGAAACTTGAGTATGAAAGAGAGAGCAAGCAGTCACTAAGTTTTGTGTGTTAAGAGTCTTGGATATTAGTAATTTAATTCTCTGTTTACATTCTGCTGTGTGTACTTCTAAGAGCTTCTTCATAGTAGCTGAGAAGTTTTATGTAAGTCTTCAGAGAGACAAACCAAAGAAAGAAATCTAAGTTCATCTAGCCCTGTCTTTTTTACTAGAGCTATCTGCTCTAATTGGCAATGATTAAGTCAGGCAATTTTTGAGCTTTTCTTGGAGTTAACTGAAGTTCCTTGTTAAAACAATCTCACCCCAGCTGGGAAAAAAAAAAAAAAAAAAAGCAAAAATAGCTACAGCTAAGCCCTTGCTGCATTCTTGCAGCTTTCAGAGTGCAAAGGAAAATCTGCATCAGATAGAAAAGTACTGTTTGTTAAACCAGCCTAAAGCTGGCAAAGCTTATACCAGCCTCTGTGGCTAATGGTGCATGAAAGTGATTGTTTTGAAAATAACTGTGTCAGTTTAAAATATTATTGCCTGTCTCTCAGAGGATACCACCCACATAGTGGAGTCAGCAGACTGAGAACATAGATAACTCTAAGCTGCTTCAGGATAAAATCCAGTGTTTAAAGCATAAAATGCCAAGGGGGATGGGGGCAGCTTGAATTAAGCTTTTGGACTTTGCACTGAAACAGCTCAGAGGCAATAGTGTCTCATTCTGCCACCAGAGCTGGGGCAGGCAGGCACAAAGAGCTGGGGGCAGTAGCAAATAGCCACAGCTGCCTTCTCAGTGAGGGTGTCTGAGCTCTAAGCACGTCTTTTACCTTTTTGGTACAGGTTCACAGCATTTGGGCAAATGGTGAGGTCTTAACCACTAAGTCAAATAGCTAGTAAAACATGCTGTGTGAGGAATTTCAGATTTAATTCCCAGTATTGTACATGATGTAACCAGATATTAAGAGGGAACAATAAGCTCATGTTTTCCATCTCAGTCTGCTCTGAATTTTCGACCACGCTGTGATGAACTCTTAAGTGGTGATAATGATATGTCTACAGGGAGATTTTACTTTTCTGAACTCACCTATCCTGCATTTTTTTCCCTTAATAAGAAATCTATAAGACATATAGTGGCATCCTTGTTCCAATAATGGTTAAAAGAGACGGTATGTTTCAGTGACTTAAGCCATTTCTCTTCCTGAGTTCCCTAAAATTCTTCTACTCTGCGTTGATATTGATAATGTGATCTGACCAAAGAAGCCCTTATCATGCTTTCTTTTTAAACATATAATAATATGCTAATTCCTAATATAAAGCTATTTGTAAACCAGGCTGGAATGTTATCTTAGGCAAGCCAGTGTATAGCTCCTACACACAGCAACAGCCTACTTCTGTTTTTAATACTCACTGTGCTATTGTTTTTAAAGCTTTGGATTTTGGCTTGAAATCCAGGCCACCCCGGAATTTAACACCAAAACTTTCATCGAGTTCAGTCTGAACTGGATTTCAACCTCAATGCCTAATGTTGCTAATGTGGGATGTGGTAAATTTGATCATCCAGTTTTTTATGGCCACAGCAGATGTTCCTTCTTTTAGACCAATGGAAAGCTACTAACTTCATCCACCCTCCAAAACAAAAATACAACCATTTGTTTACAGCCTGATTCCAGGAATATGAATTGAATTAGCAGCTGTGAGGTTTGTTCTTGTTTATTTATGAACAAATATATGCACAATTCTTGCTTTTCCCAAAGAAATGTTGCCTGGGTTGTATTTCCTCTATATAGTAACACTATTTTAAACCGTCTAATACTTCATTATCATCTGTTTAGCACAATCAAAATATCATCATAGTATTTTTTACCTTGTTTTTTAAAAGTGGACCAATATTTTTCCCCTTTCTTAGAAAACTGTATGTTACAGTTATATGTTTTTCATTTTGTAGACTTATAATTTAGATTGACTATAATATAACATTCTTGCAATCACGACCCAAGGCACAACCTATAGAAAACAAAAGTACTGAACACAAATGTTTTCTTCCTCCTGAAGATATTCAATGAATTTTCAAATCAGCATAAAAGTTTAAAAGACTGGTGTGTTCTCCTAAATTAGAAGAAAAAACATGATAGTGTAATAACTGAGAACTGAAGTTTTCTAATATACAGAGCAAGAAAATTATTGTTAATTTGAAAGGTACCATCCCATCTCTGGGGTAAATATCCAGTGGTTCTTCCACACAAACAACACACACTGACAAAGAGACAGAATAGGAACAAGAATAGGAGTGTAGAGGCTCTTTATTAAAGGAATGGAAGCCTCATTAATGTGCATCTGTTGTTTATGAATAAAAGTACTTTGCAACTTTTCCTTTGTCTTTCCTGAACTCGTCTGATTTCAGGAGTCACAGTACTGTTTTTATTGTGCCAGATTAAAAATTCTTGTGGCCTTGCTTAGTCTTCAGCTTATGTGAAGATGTTTCTTTGCTTTGCTCACAACCAAGCCCCTCACTTTGCTTTAATACCTGCTGCAGCTGTGTTTATTTTTAGTTCTGTGGGCTGTCCTTGACAGTGATGCTCCCAGCAGCTCTGTCAGGGTAGGATTTGTCAGAATGGCTGAGCTGTCTGAGAAGCTCATGCTTCCACACACCTAAGTCTAACTACAGCTTCTTTGTCCTGGCTCTTTGTGGATCTTTGCTCAATTTAACTCACTAAACCAACAGGAAATTACCCAAGTTTTTAAATAAGCTATTTTCGTGCCATTTTAGTGAATTGCGTCAGCTCAGGTAAAGGTCCCACAAATACCAAAGGCAGCCTAGCAAGTGGCACAAATTCTTGTCTGGATGAGGGAAAATCATGGTGGAACTGTGAACTTTCAGAAGCAGAGAACTATTGTGTGCCTTGCAAAACGATTTCCAGCTGAAAAATATCCATTTTTCTTTTCTAAGCTGATTTTTACTGACTGAACTAGCTCATTGAAGACAACATGGTTGCTGGACCCACATAAGAGGAGCAGAAGCAGGAACACATTCCAGGAGGTATGGAGGGAATCTCTCCCGGTCAACAAGCCCCTTTCAAGGAACCACACTTGCAGGTTGTACACAGAGCTTGCAAATTATCTGGGATTGTGAAATGGAACATACCAAAATAAGATACCCATTATTATGTTAACTGATGTTAGCACTAATAATAATACATATTGCCAGTTTTCAAACATGCAGATTGGAACTTTCAAGCTGACATAAACTCTGTAACGCTTAAATTTATAAAATTATTTGATATCTTAGTGCTGCACGCTTCGCAAATCCTCACAGCAGACAAAGAGGATCCCAAATATATCTTAAAGGTTAATTTAAAGCAAATGAGACAGTGGTCACATTACTAATTCAATGCTCTGATTATCTGAGATGTCTCAGTTGGAAAAGAAAACCGCAAGCTGTGAGCAGATAACATAATCCCTAAAAGTAATTTAGCTGTTCCCCATGAGTGATACATTTTCCTGGAGAAGCCAGAGCTAACTTTGTTCCACTTTCAGATGCTGGCATTCTTGTGCAGTCTCTACTCCTTCTTCAGCCCTCCAAACAAGCAGCCAGTTTGTTTGGAGGCAGCTGCCATAGTGCAATTTGCTCTGTGGCCAAGCCTCAGCATTCCTGTTAGCTGTGGCTCTGAGGCTCGGCATCCCCAGCTGTAATGCCACACTACTGATCAGGTATGTAAAGCTATAGAGTGTCCCGGATGAATCTGTGCAGGTTCAACAGGACACTGTGTTTTCATTGGAAAAATACAAAACTATTTAGTGAACAGAAGTGCCTCAAGGAATCAGGTACTTGGGAAGAAAAAATACTTGAGGGGTTTTATTCCCCTCCTCACTAAAACTTAAAGTGGGAGCCAGCTTTTTCCATGAGTGCAAAAGTGATTGAGCTTGAAGTATGCTGAGAGTGATTGTTCCTAAAGAATGCTGACCTGGCACTATCCTCAGGAACATTCTGCCTGCTCCAAAGGGTTTCCAGCCCTAAAAATCTCTTGGCAAACAGACGTGAATTATGTGACCCTTTGCTGAGTATGTGCCCCCTCAGCTGTTGACAAATTCTTACTGCATGTATCCATTAAGATAGTTCAACATGTATCCATAGTTCAAAGTAAATTCAGCACGTTTTGGGGTGGATGGCTTTGTTCCACTTGGAAGAATTTGGGGGTGGAGGGAAAGAACCAGCCATAACCGTAATACTTGTTGTAGTATGTCGCAAGGGTAAAAATAGCTCATGACAAATGTAAAGCATGGGAGCCTGAGCTCTTCTTGCAGTGACCAAGAGTCCCGTAGGGTTTGGGTGTCACTAAGAAAAGAACCTCCCCCATCTTCTGTGGAGAGGGGAAATCTGCGGTCCAGCACACCAAAGCACCTCTCCAGGTGACAGAAAAGTTGTGGAGAAAGAATACAGTGGATAAATTAATAAAAAGGGAATTTCTGTTAATTAAATGCATAAAGAAAAAAAAAAACCAAACCAGAATTTGTCATTTTGTTCCTGTTGACTTCAATTTTTGTCAAGTGTTGGTTGGTTCAATAGGCAGGTTCCTTGCTATGTAGCTTGTATCTAAAACCTCCCGATCGGCTGGCTCTCACAGGCCTGGACTGCAGAAATCCCAGAGAAATGTAAAGATGAAACCCAAATCCAGTCAGACAGGGCTCCTGGCTGAAAAAGAATTTAGATGTCGAAGAAGACAGGATGTTTCCAAGCCCAGGAGAGCCACAGCGCGTCTTGCACTTGAATGGTGTTGCACTCTGGGCAATGTGATGGTAACACATGTATGTAACAAAGCAATGTGTCAGCATGTTGTGCCAAATTAGGTTCTTTCACCCACTGTGCAAGCGGCCAATCCACACACAGAGTCAGGTATTTGATTTATTTACAGTTGTGCACAGAAAGGGGTGCTGGGTGGCAAATCGACTATCAAAACATTTCACTACTTATACATTTTAGCAAAGGCATTATTGTTTCTTGGCTACAAGTTACATAGTTCTCCTATTACTTAGTATTCTATTTTTTATCGGTTAAGCGAGTTCCTCTCTTCTTGTGATGTTAAGTCCACACGCTCAGTCTTTCCCTTCTTTTGAGTCCGGGGGCCATAAGCTAGCTGGTAGTTACAATCTCCCTCTGCCAGAATTACCTTTCACCCAGTTGGAGCTGATTTCAGCACAGTTGCTGAGTTGGCTTTGTTAGTTTCTTCCTTATCGTGGGAGTTCTGCCAAATGCCCTTGTGGCCTGTAAATTCCGCATTCTTTGTATCCACTATCAGTGGGACATCCTTCTTCCCAAGCTTTTTTAACGCTGCCCTGTCCCCACCAGGTCTGAGATCACTGAAGCACACCAAGCCCTAAAGTTTAACAAGGCAATTATTCCAGCTAGTAATTTATCTTTCTAATATCTTATGCTGGTTTTGGCTGGTGTGGAATTAATTTTCTTCACAATGGCTAGCATGGGGCTGTGTTTTGGATTCGTGCTGAACACAGGGTTGATAATAGCGAGATGTTTTTGTTATTGCTGAACAGGGCTAACACAGAGCCAAGGCCTTTTCGGATTTTTGTACTGCCATGCTGGGGAGGGGCTGGGGGTGTTTGGGAGATTGGGAGCCCTGGACAGCCAAGATAGGTGACCCAAACTGACCAAAGGGACACTCCAAACCATAGAACATCGTGCTCAGTATATAAGGCAGGGGAAGAAGGAAGAAGGTGGGGACGTTTGCAGTGATGGCATTTGTCTTCCCAAGTCATCGTTAGGTGTGATGGGGCCCTGCTCTCCTGGAGATGGCTGAACATCCGCTTGCGCATGGGAAGGAATGAATTCATTCCTTGCTTTGCTTGTGTGCGTGGCTTTTGCTTTCCCTATGGTACTGTGTTTACCTCAACTCGTGAGTTTCCTACCTCTACTGTTCCGATTCTCTCCGCGGTCCCACTGGTGGGGCAGGGAGCGAGCGGCGCTCGGCGGCACGGCCAGCACGGGCTACGGGCGGGCCCGCGAAACTCCGCCGGCTGGCCGGGGGCGCCGCGCCAGGCACGCTGGGGCGGGGAGTTCTGACTGGGCGTCGCCTGCAGGCCGGGCCGTAATAAAGAACTACATTTCCCAGCGTGCCCCGCGGCGTGGCGGAGGCAATAAAAGGGGGCTGCAGCGCAGGTGTCACTCCTCGGGGCAGGTGCGGGCGACAGATTCGAGTGTGCTGGGGACTGGTGCTCCCGAGGCCTCATGAAGCCGCAGGAGCCGCCGGAGAGCGGCCCCGCCGCCGCGCTGGAGGCGCTGAAGCAGCGGGCGTGCGAGAGCGTGGATCTGAATGCTGCGCGTCTGGGCGCGCTGAGCCGCGACATCTGGAGCCGTCCCGAGCTGGCATACGCGGAGCACCAGGCGCACGACGCCCTGACCCGCTTCTTCTCCGGCGGGGACCTGCCCGGCGCCGCCTGGGCCGTGCAGCCGCGCTACAAGCTGGGCACGGCTTTCCGCGCCGACTGGGGCACGGCGGCCCCGCAGGACCCGCTCCGCCTCGCCTTCCTCTGCGAGTACGACGCGCTGCCCGGGCTCGGGCACGCCTGCGGCCACAACCTCATCGCCGAGGTGGGAGCCGCCGCCGCGCTGGCGCTGAAGGCCGCCCTGGAGAGCCTGGCGGAGCCCGTGGCCGTGCAGGTGGGAGCGCTCCCGAGGGAGCGGTGGTGAGCTCTTCCTGACATCCCCTGACTCTCTCTGTGCGTTTGTGCTGCAGATCACGGTGCTGGGGACGCCCGCGGAAGAGCAAGGAGGAGGCAAAATAGACCTGATCAAGGCTGGAGCGTTCGATGGCCTGGATGTGGTTTTCATGGCGCACCCCTCGCAAGAAAACGCTGCTTACTTGCCCGACGTGGCCGAGCATGAGTGAGTGGTTCAGGTGGAAAGAGGTGGTTTATTATTAGCCTTTTGTCTCCTTCCTGAGAAGGGGACCCGCTTTAGCAGCGGCTGAACCTGGAACCTTGCAGGTGCCCTTCAGACAAAGGTGTTTGCAGTCAGCTAAGGAGCCAGGTTACTATTAGGGAACGGCACTCTCAGCCATTCTTCCGAAGTGCTGTGTTCAGCCTAGTGCTCAAATCCCTGACTGCTCTGAGATAATCTTCCATGTATCCCAAAAATCCGTTCTTTGTTCTGATGTTTCTAGGCGTTTCTTTTAAACATGCATGTAATTATGCCATCTGTTAAAGCAGAATTTAAAGATGCAACTGCAGGGTCTCAAGGGTCATAGTTCCATACTTTCCTGGATGCCAGTCATGTGGTCCTCTGTGTGTTTTAGTTAGTTAGGGAGGTGTTTCAGGTTTGCCTTCCTCCTTTTGAAAAGAACTGGCAAGCTAAGCCTGACTGAAGTTTGGATCTGTAGTAACTTCCGCACTAAATTTAGTCGTGGCCATGTTGTGTGTATTAACTCTCACATCAACTTTTTGGTTTTGATCCAAAGTGGTTCCTGTCTTTCCTTCATGTTTGCCCCTAGTGTAAAGATGGACGGCAGTCCTACCCTCACACAGCTGCCTTTTTTGCCAGCCGTATAAATCTTTGAAAATTATACCTTGTCTTCTTCTGATTAGCCCTGATGTTCGGGGACCACAGTGGCTCAGTTTGAGTCCCTTGAGTTGTCCTAAAGCATACCTTGCTGGACGTGCATCTCCAGAATTGTACACAGAACATGAGGTGCAATTTCCTTAAATCTTACTCAGCTGATGCAGGGACCATAGTGCTTCTTTATAATTATGGAGACAGCTGGCATGTTTGGGACTTCCTCTTCAGTCGTTTTCAAGCAATCAACTCTTAGGCAAATGCTTGGTCTTTAAGTACATGATTTTTTAAAAATACTTTGGAGCTTCATTCTTTTCTTACTCTGCCAGTCTGCAAGGCCATGCTGTTCTTCCTTTGGAGTTAAAAACGTCTGTTTCCACAGTGTCACAGCAGTAATCTACCAGCAGGTTTTGTTCTTATGTTTTATGTCATGTTCTATGTATTATGTGATTCCTGATCCCAGGGTCTTACCTTGCAGAGATCCCACTAGTAAACTCCCTCCAGTGCAACAGTTTTTACAAGTATTACTTCTGACTGTCTCAGACTAAATTCTGAATTGTTTAAATAACTAACTTTCCAATCATTTATGACTTGATGTACTGGGAACTGTTTTCAGCTTGGTTGTGCTACCACCCAGCTCTGATATGCTTGATCTTACTCACCACTTTGCTTTTACTGGGGCTGTTTCCAGTGGATAATTTGCTTCTGTTAACTGCCAAGTTTCATGGTAAAACAGACAGGGTTAGTCTTCATTATCTGGCCAGTTCTCTGCTATATTCCTTTGTCATGTTTCTGAAGAGTCTTAACTGGTTATTGTAACGTCCTTCAAGACTTAGCCCAGCTTGAATTGCTTTACCTTAAGACTATATTTATAATCTTCAAGATGTAGTTTTAAATGATAGTTTTGTCTTTCTGCTTGCGATAACCTTTTGAGTTTGATTCAGTAAGATGTGGAAATCTGCCTTCAGAGGTTGAGGTCTGCAGTAGGATACAAGCCCTAGATAGCCTTTAAACCTTTGAATGTGGAGGAGGCATGGAATTGAAGTGCTGAGTGAAAAAACTTACTACCTCCAAAAGCTTGAAATACTGAGTTTGTCATGTTATATGTAATTATGAGGTTTCAAAGGCAGAAAGACAGTTTTTCTAATTTGTAATTGATCTTTGGTTGTTTGCAGGGAGTTTAAGGACTGGTGATCACTAAGTTGCTAGTATTGCTTTGTCTGCAGTTCTGAAAGCCGGCTTGTGCCTGAAATTAGATTAACGTATTGGGATAACTGGTGAATACATGCCAAAGTTCGCTGATTCTTATTCACTTACCCTTCACTTAATCAGCCTATTTATTTTTGGTCAAACAGGATCCACATTCCTCTGCTGATATTCTTAAACTGGCTAAGGGTGTTATTATTCTGCAGTCTGTTGTGTTTTTCTGAGCATCTGTGACATTTGTGTAGCAAAAAAAGCGCAAGTAAAGGAATGCTGAAAGAACATTTTTTCAATAAGAAGCACATGTTTCTTGTGGAAAAGAATACTGCAGCATGACTTTTTGCTATACTTTGCCTTCTTTCTATTTTTTTGAGAATGTCCAGGGATTGTTGTGAGTTGGTTTGAGGGGTTGCAGTCTAATACTTGGTATGTTAATGGACAAGTTTCTTACATCTCTTAATGATAATAAATTTTAAATAAAACTCATAGTCTAGAGAATGAGTTCTTCTATGATTGTCTTGGAAGATTAGTGGGGGTAGAAAAAGGCACGCTTAATTTGGATTGCAGCAGCAGTAAGAGATGTTTCCTGTTGCAACAGTACACTGCATTGTGTCCCTCTTTGCCATCCAGAATTTAAGTGCTGGTGTTAACTTGCAGCTGTGGCATGGTTCTGAGCGCAAGGGGTCACTTCAGGATAACTGGTTAAGCTGGCATTTGCGCAAGACAGAGGGCCAAGCAAGTTAGGTTGGTCATGGCTGGATAAGAGACAGGTTGTGTCTCTTGGGGTGAGAGGAGCTATTTAAGCTTGAAGACTGAGTTTTTTCTGTAAAGGAGTGGGTTTGGAATACAAACAGATTTAGTTTTGTGTATTTCATAAATAGTGAGACCTTATATGTAGATGTCAGTATTTAATATTTTCCTCTTGTTTAAGAGTTTTCATATAGTCTGAAATACTAAGTTATTTTGTAAGGCTAATATTAATGGCCCCCAGATGAAGCAAAGCATGAATTTTTACTGGATATGTTAAGATGCAGTATTTTCTGACTTCTGTGAAGTTGGAGGATAGCCTTGGCAGTAGATTTCCTCCTTGTTGCAAGCCTTTCTACCACCTTTTTTGTAGGGTGCAAGGAGAGAACATCCTTGCTGTAGCAGAATAATGTGTATTTTACATTAGGCTGTGCTTTTACTATACTTCTAAAACTTGATTTTTGTTATTTAGATGTGGGTTGTATGTGATCTTATGTGCTTTTGCCATCTTACATACTGTACACATTTATTTGACAAGAATTAGGACATGCAACTTCTAACTTTGAATCAGAGAAAAGGATTTGTTATCCTCTGAGAAGAGTGTTAATAACTTTAAGTCTTAGAACAGTCAGGTAGTATAAAAAATGCATTGGGGAAATTTAATTAATATGTGAAATGTGTACTCTTCAGGAAAAGGCTGTACAATGGTGTGTTACCAGTAACTCCCTTGCCTGACTGCCTCTTGGTATCATTCTGTTTTATTGGTTTTCTAGAAATCTTCCAGTGTTTTTCTGCACTCAAAGATAGTTTAACTATGCAACGGTTTAGTGCCAGGTGAATTGTTTGGTGTTAATGCTGCACAAAATTTAAATAACATATATTTGTGTGAACAAAACAAACTTTTTTATTTCAAAGATTTTTTTCAGTGAATGAGAAACAAATAAGCAATGCCTTTTATTTCCTAGTGTGACTGTGAAATACTATGGAAAAGCTTCTCATGCTGCTGCTTATCCTTGGGAAGGAGTTAATGCATTAGATGCTGCTGTTCTTGCATACAACAATCTGTCTGTTTTAAGACAGCAAATGAAACCGACCTGGAGAGTTCATGGTGAGATCTTCATTAAACCTAATGTCCAGCAAGTAAGAGTTTAGGCTGTTGAAGTACTAACATAGAATATCACACATTCCAAAGCATTGCACTAAAGCACTAAATTAGCATAGTCACTCCAAATATTATGAAACGGCACCATTTCATTTAAATGGTGTGTTTGCAATCTTTAAAATCATGTCAGTGTCCAGAACTAACTGCTGAAAACAGGCTGAGAAGTGAGATTTGAAAGGGGACTCCCATGCCCGGGTAGAGGCTAGACAAATGTTAAGTCTTGAAGTTGCAGTTCAGAAAGAAAGAAAAAAGTGCTGAGTTTATTTTGGTACATGGCCTTGAACTTCTTAATATATGTGGATTTGCAAAGGTGTAAGATTAAATGCTTCAAAAAGTGAAGTATTACTTACTGCATCACTTTTTTAGTAGACATTCCATTAATTAGATGTCATTTATTGGAAAGGTCTAGTGGTCTGGAATGAAATTTATTTGGTGAAGTACAAAAAATAAGTGATGGCAGAAGATTATAGTTCTGGTTAGTAGCCCAATCAACTAGATGTTCACTGGATTTTAATATTTAATATCTAGAAGGTTTTGGATTAGAAAGGCCATTTTGCAGTAAGACATGTTAACCATTAAGCTTGTGTCATCCTCCTTCAATATCATGCATTTCGATCTGTAAAGTGAGAAAAGTTCAAAAGGTGAGGTGAAGCTGCCCTTTATCTATAAACCTGGGTTTCCTTATTACACCTAACACAACTTTTTCCAAGTTGAAATTAAGAAACTTTGCCAATTCTACAGGACTTCTGAATGCAGAGCTGTTTATTTGGAATACTTGTTATGAGCTTAAAACCGTTCCAGAAGTTCTGAGCTAATCATTATGTCTTGGCTGCTTGTGCTGTATATAATACAAGTGTGCATTTCTCTCCAGGATATCTGGATGGAGTCCTAATCCTTTTGACTGTAGATGAAGCTGTTTGCAGTTCTGCTGTGCAGCATGCCCAAATGAATTTCAGACAGCAGGCACAGCCTCTCCATCCTATTTCTCTGTAGAAAACAAGGCACATAATTAAGAGTTTTGGTGTCTGCAGCCCATGTGTTGCAACGCTGAAGATGCCTAAGTTTTCTGTTGAATCTAAGCCTAAACCCCTAAATGCTGCTTTCTTTGTAGTTTCATAAGGCTACATGGATACTGGTGGCAAAAAAATCTAAGTACCTAAACAAGCCTTCTAGAGTTAATGCTTCCTGAACAGCAGCAAAACTGAAATTACTTTGTTGATACAACTGCTGTCATAAACCTGGTTTTTCAAAGTGGAAATATTTCAATTGCTTCTGGGAAAGGACAAGCAGCCAGAATGAGATTTAATTTTAGGAATGCTTTCTTTACAACATTGTGTAGGAGATCTCATGTTGTAGACTTGCAGTATAATCAGTGGCTGAATTAAGTGATCCTAAAAATAGTAGTGTTAAGCCACTAACAAAAGCTGAAATAATTTCCATTGCTTGAAGTTTAGAATTTCTAATCCGTGTTTCATGTACTGAAATATTGTTGTCTTGAGTTCATCTGAGATTTTGATGTTATAATTCTCTGCTTATGAATGGAGTATATGTTGCCCCCTTGGAAAACAGGAATGTAGATTTTTATTTTCCTGCTCAAGAAGTTGTATTAAACAGGTTGTAAAAAAAAGTTTCTATCCAGAAGGGCAAGTTGGTTGCTACTAATAGTGTTCAGGCAGCCTACTTTTAATTCAGGTCTGCTGTCCAGTCCATATTGCAGTGGTACTGAAATTTAACTGTAGACCTACTTAGACTCTCTCCAGTTCTATTTACAATTGTGCTGGACAAGACAAGTGAAAACTGTTTATTCATGAAGCTAATTGTTCTGAGAGAGCTTGTTATGGGTATGTGTCATGCAAATTTGCAGGAATACTTACTGCTTCCTTTCCTGTGATGTCTATCCCTCTCATCTGGGCTGTTCCTATTGTTATGGACAAATACTGATACTGGATTAATTCAACACTTTGTTTTTTATTTTGACTGTATTTGAGACTGGAGGTGAAGTTCATAATCTTAATAGATGTTCTGCACTAAAAGAACCATTTTGTTGTCTATTTGCATCCCGTCAGTGCTGTCTCTTCAGGCCTCAGTGACACACATCAGTAACTTCTGCAATATTTCCATATAAGGTAGAAGTTTCTCAGGTTCTACAGAAAACAAATCTAATTCCATACAAGACAAAACTAATCAATCAAATCAAACTAATCAACCAAAACAAATCTAATCACATACAAGAATTGTGGAGGCCAGGGCAAAAGCCTGTTGGAAGCAACTAGCTGTTAGTGCAATGAAATCTAATGTGGAACTGGGATCTACAATGTGTTCTTGTCAAAATATCTAAATATTATTGTCTTTTATGGTAATGCCTTTGATGCCATAATGGTAAAAGATGTAGTTAATCACACATTTCCTCGAGGGAGCACTTTTAACTCAAACTGCACTTGTGAATAAAGCTACATGTATTATACATCCCAATATTTCTGAAGAATTAATATGAGCAGTCTAACAAACTTTCTGTGCACTGCAATACACACATTATTCCAGTATAGCTGAGAAATGCAACTTACTCAGTTTTTCTTCAAGCTCACAAAGTAAGCTGGAAACTTTCTAATTGAGGAAACATTTAAAAGTTGGAATCCAAGTTAGCCCTTATAGCATTTTTTTTCTTGTTGGCAGAGAAATTGCTTTATGACTCCAGTGTATTGAATTTTAGGGAATTAATTAGAAATGCTAGTTTTGGTTGACTCTGGGATTTAAAACAGTTGTCTAACCAAAGAATGCTGTGAAATTGTGCTGGAAGACATGTACATGTTCCACTTAATCTCATATGATGAAGAAACTTTGTCCACATACTGCATTTTTTACATTTTTTGTATTTCACAAATTGTTGTTTTGTATTTGAAATTTTGAATTTGAATTTGAAATTTTGTATTTCACAGCTGTATTTCAGCTGATGTTTGTTGGTTTTGTTTATATATTTATGGTTCTTGACTGAGGAATTTCATGACAGGGCTGAAGATCAAGCAATTGCACTTAACACTGATGACACGACTTTTCCCTTTCTACAGGTGTAATAAAAAATGGTGGTGTGAAACCTAACATCATTCCTTCTTACACTGAACTAGAGTTTTACTTGCGTGCTCCTTCAAGGAAAGAGCTTTCTGTTCTGACAGAGAAGGTTGAGAACTGCTTCAAATCTGCAGCACTGGCCACAGGATGCAAGGTAAGAGTATATTCATTGTCATGTGTTTCTGTTACGCAGACCAGAATAGGAAATCAAGGTTTACTTTATTTGTGTGCATAGTGTTTAGCTGAAGTGAATCTAAATGACTGTGATACTTTTTGCTGTTCTGTTGCATTGTGTCCTGAAAGAAAGCTTTGGTTTATAAATAGAATGCCACAGAATCCTGTAAGAATCTGTATTGGGAGAGACCTCTGGAGGTCATCTGGTCTAATTCTCTTTTCAGAGCAGGACCAGTTAGAGCAGCTTGCTGAGTGCCATGTGGACTTTGAGTACTTCCAAGGATGACATTCTACCTCCTCTCTCCACAAGTTCTCCACCCACCTCATGGTGAACAAGGGTTTTCCTAATGTTTATGCTGCAATGACTTGAGCATTGGAACAGGTGTCCTGCAGAGATTGCAGTGTTTCCATCTTTGGAGATATTCAAAAGCTGCCTCAGTGTGGTTCTGGGCAACCAGCTCTAGGTGACCCTGACTGAGCAGGGGAACTGGACAAGATGACTTCCATTGGTACTTTCCCACATCAACCACTCTGTGATTCTGTTTTATCCAATGGGAATTTCCTTTATTGATTCTTGTTGCATCACTTTGACATCTGAGAAGTCTGATTCTGCCTTCTCTGTACTCTTCCCATCTGGTAACTCTAGACAGCAGTAAGATGCCCCGCTAACATTCTGTTCTGTGAAGGCTCAGCAGATGAGGTTCTTTCACCCTGTCCTTGTACATCATGTTCTCCACCTAATCATCTTGGTGGCCTTCCTGTGGCCTAGCTCTAGTCTTAATTTGAGGAGAAACAAAAGAAACACAGCACCAGATGTGGTCTCACAGGGGTTGTCTATATCAGTAATAAAAATACTAAAACACTAATGGCACCAGTCTCAGTTGCAGATAAGTGCAAGTACACTTGTTACTACAAGTAACAGGAAGCAATGTGGTATTTTGTGCCACTGATTATAAAATACTTAGAGCTTGCATGTCTTGTGTCATCTGAGCCAGACATGTTGTCATGCAAAGCTAGGCTTGGTCATGCACTATTTGCTCTTAAATGAGTTCCATTTTGTATGCTGGATGTTCACAATCACCTTGTGATTCATGAGCCTGGGCATGAGTCCTAGAAGGATTTGCTCTGTAATCCCTCTGGGAACTTGAGAGTAGGATGGTTTGAGGAGGGTGTAGTTTTCAAGGACCTCCTCTTGGCCCCTCAAGAGGATTTGACCTTTCACTCTTTTTAGTGAGCGGGAACATCCTTCTGTTTCAGTGACACTTAAAAAATGTCAGCTCCCAGACTGCATTTCTGCTTCTCTTATTCTGCATCCTTGGATGCATCCTGCCTGATCCCATGTACATACAATTTCTTTAAGTGCCCTGTAATTTCTTTTTGTTTTGCTGTGGGTGATGCTTCTATCCTACAGATAGTGCTGCTAGGCTCAGAGACCTGGAGGCTTGATGGCAAACCTCACCTGTAGAAACAAGCAAAACAGGTATTGGGTCTTCTGTCTGTTTTTTTTCCCATATTCTTGATCATTAGGTCCATTGCCCCATTAAACAGCAGGCTCATGTACCAACCAAATGTGAAAAACCGAGTGATTTTTCAATTAGCATTCTAATTTCTTTTGCTTTTAGTAAATGGAAGTGTGTCTAGCTGGTTCAAGCAATATGATTGCCTTGTGTTGTGTTGCTAAAATAGATGGTTCTACTTGCTCTGTAAATTACAGGCTTATGACTAATTCAGCTGTAAAAAGAATGTACGTGATCATCAAAACAAATAGGTGTGGGATATACGAATGTTAGTATGTCACTTTTATAGTCTATTTGATGCATTAGATGTTGTTTTCGTACCGTGTCCCCTTCACTATATCTAGAAGAGGGTTTCAGAAAGTGCACTTTATGCAGAATGAAAGTTAAGATCTCTTTTGAAATTTGACATTGATAGGTTTTTTCCATTTGTTTTCGAATTTCTTGCCTGTATGAAGCCATTTCATGAGTGAGGCTTTAGTTATTGTGGAAGCATTCTAGAAAAAGGTAAAATACAGTTTGATAAAAGCTTACATTTATTTTGATGTATTTTAGTAGTACCTGCAGGCGAAATCATTAGACACTGTTACAGGAAACATTTGTTTCCTATTTTTGGGGAAAATTTTGAAATCCTTGCTTCTGGAATTTGGCTCTCTAGTGCAAACTGAACAGAACACCAGCTGTGTTTTGATCAAGAGTAATATTTGACAGAATGTTTTATTTTTGAAAGAAACTTAGCACTTATGTCTGTTTTGCCTTGGGCTTGAAATCTGGATACATAGGGGGTTTTTTTGCCTTCAGATTGTTTATATTAAAATGGATTACACTGGAGAAAGACTGATAACAATTTGGGGTTTTTGTCTAGGTGGAAGTAAAAGGTGGTGAAAATGATTACTACAATGTGCTTCCAAATAAGATCCTGCAGAAAATTTACAAGGAGAATGGAAAGAAGCTTGGAATAGATTTTATATCAGAAGATGCTGTCTTGAATGGTTTGTCAGGTAAGTCCACCTGCATTTTTCATTGTGACCTAAGCTTAGGTTGATCAACCCTCAAGTGTATAAAATAACAAAATAGAGCTAAGTTAAACACAGTTTAGTTAGAAGAAAAAGCCAAATTACAAAGCTGAATCTCTGTAAAAGGTTTATATCTCTGGCCCGTGTTTCTGTATTTGTTGTGGAAGCTAAGAAAAGGTAAGAAAAGCAGTAAACACCTTCTGATAATAGTTCTGAAAATATTTGAAAAAAAGTTTGGTTGGGGGAAAGGATGGAAAGCTAAGAGCAGTCTTTCTGAGAACATGAGGATGTGTAATGAATTGTGTCTCATTCTGTGGCTTTAAAATACAGAATCCTGGTTTGCTATGAATGGGGATGAGACATTGTTTTTAGGAACCTTATTTAATAATATTTTCCAAGCTTACATATAGACAAATCTACTAGACTCTAACAATTATTTTAGAGGGAGTTTTTGGAGAGATTTATAAGTGAAAGTTTAAGTATCTCACTAACCCTAATTTAATCTTTTCATTAACAGGTAATTACATGGTTCTAATTTTAGTTCATGAGTTCAGCAGATTAGTTTTCCAAAGGGTGCTCTTCAAGTAGGTGTTCACTTTTGGGTCTTGACAATGTCTCAAACGATTTAACTTTTTTGGTCTCAGAGCTATAACAGGAATGGGAGTTCTTGAATGCTTAGGTGGGTTTCTCGTTATCCTTAACATTTTTTTTTTTTTCAGAATCTTCCTACAGGAGCTCTGTTCAAGTCTCAACTTCTGCTCATACTTTTAGCCTTCACTACTGATCTTAACTGTATTTATGAACATTTGTATTCCATTCATGCTAAAGGTTTTTCTCTTAGAAGGAAAATACTGTTCTCAGTAAAAAGTTATTCTAATTAGTTTGATTGTGGTACTTATCTTTTCTATATTAAATGCAGATTATCTTTGGAGTTTGGACAAACTTGGTGCTTAGGAACAGCTCTCTAAACTTCTTTTTGTGGGTAGGGGAGACGTATCTAATGGTGTTCTTGGTATCTAATGGTAATGGGTTTTTTCTGTTTCTTAGTTCCCTTCCAAATTAAACACTGGTTCATTGTCTTGTGTTTAAAAACAAATTATAACTTAAGGCAGATTTCTTCCTTCTTTCTTCTTTGTAATACAGATAAGATTTACTGCTTTGTTTGTTTAGCCAAAGAAAGGGGCTGAGAAACCTTAAAATGTTTACTGTAGTGCAACTTTCTGGAGCTCTGCTAGTTGGTTCCTCCAAACCATTGTAGTAAGGATGATCATGAATATCGGTGATCTTGCTTTTGTTCAGAGGTCTTGAAGTGAACTTTGCACAGACACCCAGCTGCAATAGGGCTTTCATATGTAAGTTACATGACATGCTAGATGGTAACCATTAACTTGCTTAAACCAAAACTCACTGTATGACTGTCCTGTCCTTGAACTGCGTGTCAAATGTCAAAATGTGCTTGACCAATTGCTTTTGTATCTCACACTGCAGTAGATTTCACTGAATTTTCTTTCCACAGCTTCTCCTCTGAATTTTTGCAGTGGGAATTCAGGAGAGATAACAAAGGACAGTCTCCAGAGCCATAGGAATGGAACTTTGTATGCTACCCTTTTCTGGGGGAGGGGGTCGAGTATTTTGTGTCATCTTTTTCAAGACCTCTATTTCTGTTTAGTTTTCATGTGGTTTTCAATGTTTTCTTTTAGGATATCAGTTTCTTCTGTTGAAAGGGAAGGAAGATAGCTCAGTTGCTTCTCCATGTCTGTGCAGCAGAACAGTCGTTAAGAGCTGAGCGTACTCGCTGCCACCTCTGCATGGGTGTTAGTGTCGGTCTGCTCCCAGGTATCGCTCTAGGCAGATAAGCTCACCAAGGCTTCCTTGAGTACATCAAACCGCAGACTCCGGCTGTACCCCGCGCAGCTCTGCTCGCTGGGCACGCAGCCACGGGGTTGTGGCATAATGTGAAACTGAGCTAGCTTGGACTGGGTGCCAGGACCTGTTTCTCCTTGTACTGTCATAGGGTAGCTTTATGCAGGATGTCCATAACCTCCTAAAGTAGATGGCTTAGTTAAACATGTCTTAGCTGAGGCACCCACACCTGTGATAACTTAATCTGGTCAAAATGTAGTATTCATGGGTTTCATTGGCTTCCTGTGCACAAGACTGATAAAGAAAATCTTAAGAAGGTCTAGTATATTTGAAGTTGCCACTTTTGAAGCTTGAGACTGTATATAAATGTTTCCTGAAATCTTTTCCCCTCTGTTCATGTTTGTAGTAATACTGACTCCATTAAATAATCAGTGACTTGAAGAGGCTTCAAGATATATTTTTGAGAGGCTGGAACTCCAATATCTCTCTGTTGAAGATAGTGCAGGATTATGTGTATTGCATTGATAACTGCAATTATTTATGCTTCCAGAAGTAATCCTAATCTGTATGTGTCTAGCAAGCATACAATTTCAGATGTTCATATGGAAACTATTGGAACACCTGGTGTTCTAAACATACCTCTATGTTATTCCCATAAAGGGTATAACATTTTTTCTGATAGAGGGGAAGATTTAGCTGTCACATTTTTATTAAAAGCTGCCTGGATTTTGCCTCTCCATATTACTAGAAAATACCCAATTTAAATCTCTTATATTCAGTGAAAATAAGATGTCAACTGGTAGTACATTGAATATGTATATAAATTTAGGAGGAATGACATGACTGAGGGCTATGATGCAGTGAAATTTCTAATGTTTCGTTCACTAAGTGAGAGCAGAGAAAAGGGTAGCACAGTCTTTGCAGCAGTTTGTGTATAGGACTTAGTAAGGCAGGTCTAGAACCCTTGGTTTAGTCTGGAGTATGCAGAACTTCTGGTTTGTCTGTCTAGGTTGACCGAAGATTGAATCAGTAGTGCAGACTACTGGAAATTAAAACAGCTTGTTGCTGTGCCAAGACTTGGATTTTCTTCAAATGCATCCTGAATTTATGGGAAGAGATGTTTTTGAACAAGCCTTGCTGTTTCCATTGTCTGTAAGCAGAGTAAATAGAGGACTCTTGTCCTCATAATGTAGGCTCTGTGGACTCACTTTCAATAACTACAGGCTTCCAAGTAAAATCTGTATGCTTCGATCATTTAATTACTATATCTTAAGGCATTAGCAATATCTTGTCTTCATAAAGTATCACGATATAGAGGCTACCTGATGTGTTACAATTAATTTTAAATCTTTGGAATAGTCATTTTATACACCATTGCTAAAGAAACAAATTCTTGCATCTCTGGCCCTAAAAAAGTTAATTGAGATCTTAGTGGGTCATCTCTATTTTTCCCTCCTACGAAACAGTGCTTCCTCTGGTTTCTGGATTTCACAATAACTGGTATGTTGATTTCTCCAGCTTCAAAATGTCATTTTAACAAATAATGAGTGGATTGCTTGTTTGGGTAAAAAAAAAAACAAAAAAAAACACTTGGGATGTAGTTGTAGACTCTTGGATGATTTACTATGAAGAATCTTCTACTTTGGGGTGATATCATTCAGTAGATAAGGCTATGAGATAGGTGCTAGATAACATACTGAAAGTGATATGCATGAAAGAATCATCATTAAAATCTTCAGCATTGCTATCAGGTGTTTGTCTTACAAAGCCCTAACATTTTGTCTAGAGTTTAGTTCTGATTTTACTTCAAGGGTGCTTGTGCCATTGAGATTTCCATAACTGAGAATAATCAAAACACATGGGGGGAAAAACAGTTACCCTCAATCTGTTTTTGTTTAAAGATAAATAGTTTCTGCTTTAGTCTCCTACAGAATGCTGAATATTTGCATATTGGTGAGAGGCAGGAATTGTTTGGCCTAGTTCTAAAGGGCTCTGACAGGGAAATAGCTGAACTGCCTGAAACTCCCAAGGTTTGCAGCTTTCTGAATCAACAGCTTACTATCAGGAGATGCTTGATAAAAAGTGAGCAGTAAAAGGAATAGGAACATGCCGATACATCTTCCTTGTAGTCTGGTAACTGATCATTGATCAGAACCGCACTGGAGAGCAGCACCTGAAGATGGCTAGTTAGGGAAAACACCTTGATGACAGCAGATATTTGCATGGATAATGACTCATTAGGCATGTTTTTATTTTAGTATTTGGGGCAAAGTATATTCCATTTTAGATACAGGCTGAAGAGAATGTCTATCATGCATTTTCTTACAGCGTTCAAAACTGCCCAACACTTTTTCATTAAGAAAATCTCTATGCTGCTTCTAGGTTCCACGGACTTCGGAAATGTTACATTTGTGGTCCCTGGGCTTCATCCTTATTTCTATATTGGCTCTGATGCATTGAATCATACTGAGCAGTACACAGAAGCTGCAGGTGAGTGGAAGTGAAAAGGGTTAGAGGTTTATATTTGGAATCCTTAAGCATTGCATAGACTGCTTGCTGACTGCTCACTACAGCAAATCTAGAAATTAGAAATATTTCAAATTACAGAGAATTTAGGCTTTCCCATGTTTCACTGGTGTTCAAAGCTACTGTGTAGTAAACATTTAAAAGTGAACTGAAAATGTTTAAAAGTGATCTGTTGCTAGATCTCAAATTGGCTGCATGTGAATACTTTACAGAAACAAGGTTGCTTTTGTCAAGCATGATGTGGTCTGAGCTGAATAAGGACCCTGAAACAATTAACATTAATAGTAGAGTTGCAGAAAAAGCTGACAAATGTAGAATTTCTGGGTTTGTGTTTAAGGTTACACGTATATGGGTAGGACGACCACTCCTCATACTAAAAGCCTGATTTGATAATACCATCTAGACAAAAGAAATTAGAGGGATTATCTGTAACAGCATATTCAGAAGAATTTCTAAACATGAGCCAAAAGATACGTAGTTTTTACTCCTAAAACACAGTACTTCAGAAGCGTAATAGTGCTAGCTTATAAAGCTCCACGTTTTCTAGAGAGCACACTGTGAACAGTCACTTTCCTGTTCTCAGTCTTAGTTGTTTATATCAGCAGCAGAAAATTAAGTACTTGCAAGGGAAAAATATTTTAAGGCATGGGAAAATAGGTATAGTTCATGCAAGTAGATTTTTAAGAAAATGTTCTTGCAGCTGAAACTTATGATCTTATTTCATAAAATAAGCCTTATGCAGTAAGCAAGTGGCTTAATATTGGTAATCTAACCTGAAATTCCTCTTACTTTTTTTTCTGCAGGGTCACAGACTGCTCAGTTCTATGCCTTGCGCACAGCAAAAGCTTTGGCTATGACAGCACTGGATGTCATTTTCAAGCCAGGTCTGTTAGAAGAAGTCAGGGAAGACTTTAGAGAAGTGAAGCTGAAAGAAGACGAGGAAATAAATCCAGTAGAACCTAAAAAAGAATCTGGTGTTGGTATAGGAGCATGTGCATCGCACTAAACTTGATTAAAACATTCTCCGTAGGATTGACTTAATGGAGATGTTGTATTTAAATCCCAGTAGGGGCTGGATAAACACATAGCTGAAGAAATGATGATTTTATTTTATTTGGACTTTAGGAGAAGCAAATAGTATTACTGCTTTCAAAAATGTGAAATTTCATCTAGCTGTAGTGTTTGTGTTCAATATGGTAATGAATTTCATACAGAGATCTCATATATGTTGTCTTTAATTTGCAGTGTTGAATAAATTATAGAGTTTAGATCCCTTGTCAGTGATTTTCTATGTAGTGCTATAGTAATATTCCTTATAAAGGAAGTGTGGCAGTTTTCTGTTCTAAAATAAGAACTTTTCATTCAGTGATCATATGCTGAATCTGATCTGTGAAGCTTTTATGAAATTTCTGGTCAGTCACTTTTCCTGGGACAAGATGGAGGCTTAAAACATGAGCTGGTTTCACTGGAGAGAAGGGGCTATGTTTGGAAGTATACCTGGTTTTGATAATAGCAGCTTCTAGCAATGGAAGAGAACTGTTTGTATGGAAATGCAATCTGTAAAGCTCGATTGTCCTGAAATGCATTGATCTTCCTCCTAATAAATTTTGGAGGTGTTGTGGAGAAGTCGTGGATCACAAAACTGGAAAGCAACTGTTTATTTGATTAAATTAACCCGTTTAAACTACTGCAGGAATAATTCTGCTCTGAGGCAATACAGGTGTCCGCACAAGGTGTTGCATTAGCTTAACTGATCTGAAGGAGGTGTATAAATTTAGCTAAACCAGTGGAAATCTTTGTCACAGAGCTACAAGTGTGGTGCCATGAAGCAATAAATGGTTGTGTGCAAGCCCCTCTAGTAAGCTCAGAGGAGCTTGCAGTGAGGACTGCTGGTGCAGTAACTGGCTTCTTTAACGTGTTTGTTCCCGTGCCCTAAGCAGCAGATCTGTTAAGTCTTGCCAGTTTTCCTTTCTGTGTGTTGCGTGGTTAGTCCGTTTAGTCCTTGTTATTTTGCTTCCCAGAGATGTTAATACTGCAGTTTTATTTAGGTGGTGTTCTGTGTGCCCAAACATGTTAGAGTGTCTTTTAATTCACTGGTTAAAAGATCTCGTGAGTACACAGAAAAGAAGTCAGTGGACAGATAGAGTGAGAAAGCAACTTACTGATTAAAGTTTTCCTAAGCACAGGTATTATTGTAAGCTTCAGAAAGGAAGGCAGGCAAACTGTATTCCCTAGGAAGTCAGAATAACTGACTTTCAGAAACCTTTTTTTTTAACAGTCTCTAAATGGTAAACTCTAAAATTCTATTCAGAATTTGTGGTTTATTGATTTGTATATTCTCTTTAATTTTACAGCTCTATCCTTTCTTTCATTAGCAAACAGTTTTCACAGATGGATGTGTGAAACAGATGAAGGTGGGACTCTGAGCTGTAGGTATGTCCATACTAAATCAAACTGAAATTTGTTCTAAGGTTTGTCGAAGGAACTTTGTTCTTAACTTCTGATTTACAGTCTGCCTCGCCAGTTCTCGGGCACAGTTGCAATTCATTAAGATCTGCTGGGTTAACAGGCTAGTGCATCGATTTCCTTAGCACATGTGACTTTTTATTTCCTCCTGCAAGAACTGCTTAACTCATTGCTTTGCTGTTTTTAAGGTGGAGTGTTTGGATCCCACATAGATAGCACATGCTGTGTTGTTGTGTTTCCTACAAGCTGATGTGCATTAAAGCCTTCTCAGTTCTCTTTGTCCAGACTTCTTGGCTGCATCATATCCAAGATCAGTTAATTAAACCTCTCTGAACTAAAAGTATGTCTTCATTTTGTTGTAATCATTGCTGGAATTAAAATGGAATTGAAGTACTGATTAAAGATGAGTTGATATTAATAAAGGAATTTAATTGTGATTGAATTTTCTTGTCCTTTGCTTAATATTGGGATGCTGCATGATTTTTATTTGAGTAGCATGTTTGATTTTTTTCTTTTTCCCCCCTAGTTTGTTATGATTATGTAAGATTGAGGGTGTTTTAAGCTTTCCATTTTGGTATGTGTTTGTGAGGGTTAATGCTTTTCAAATACAATATTTAACGTTAGTCTTTATCATCTCAGGGCTGTTTTAACTGTTAAAACATGCTGGAATTGATGGAATAGTAGGAATGTGAGCTTGTGAGTGATCACTGAAGGATCTCTGTTAGGCTAAAGCTGGTCTAGCCTCCAGCTTGAAGTGCGATTATCACCAACACTAGGTCAGGTGATCGTGGTTTCATTTGCCAAATCCTTGAATCCTTGTTCAACCTCCTTTCTCAGCTCCCCATGTGAGCTAATTCTAATTTGTCTCAGAATGTTCATTCTTGAGGTCCAGAACTAAAGCAGTTTGTGATTTAACCTTGCGATTTTACTATCACAGTGATACTATGTATAGGAGAAATTTAGTTCCTGTGGAAATAAAACTTTGATATTCAGTCATTTGTGCTCATAAATCACATGTATATGAAAATATCTGGCATGCTTTTTAAGTTACCCTAACTGCAGTCTTCCCCAAGCTGTTTGTAATTTAAGAATATTGGAATATTTGTCAGGAATAGTATTCTCAGTATTGAATCAAAATGTGTAGGTAATGGACTGTAATGGCTGAAATTATTCTGAACAGCTGATGGCAAATCACAGCTGTGAAAGGATGAGGTGATTATGTCCAGATGTTGTGAAAGAACTTAAAGCCTCTGCCAGCCTACCTGTATTTCCTTATTTAGTATCTGTCTTGGAACCTGAGTAAAAGATACACCTGGTTTAAAGCAAAACAAAAAATAAAACATGAAATATGATGGGTTTATTTTTTATGAAAAGATTTGAAGGTGAGAACTTGCAACCTGCTGTGTTCTTGGTATAGAAGAGCCCAGCAGCCTTTCTTCAAGCCATAAATGGGAAGCAGTTTAATATTCTTGTGAATCTTATTTCTGTAATTGTTTCTCCCCACTGTGAGTGCTCTGTACTTGCTGCCATTGCAGTCACAAGGAGCAGAACTGTGTTCTTCTGAGGAAGAGTCACAACACATTAGCTGTTGTAGTCTCTCTAGCATTCATTGAGTGATCTCATAACTTGCTAACAGCATTCCTTAAAACAGGCTTTTATTTAGAGCAAAATATTTAGGAATAAATAATGTTGAAGTAACAAAGAAAAAGTCAGTCTACGTTATTTCCTTTTTACCCCTGAGGTTTGCAATTTCCTTGTCCTGCAGGTAGCAGCCCTCCACAGAGCCTTTGTCCACCAGATTGTTTTGTTGACTGCTGCTGCCGCGCACATTTTGTTCTTACTAGGGAGCAAAAGTGCATCCTGCATAAGTGTTCTTACCCAAACTCTACTAAGCCAAAGTTGGATAATATTGCTGCTGGTTTAGATTCCTTTAGGCACTAATGGAAGCCAAAAGTATCTGACAAACTCACTGAGGATTTTTCTCAAGCTACAACTGCGTCTAATATCCTTATTTAAAAAGGAAGTGAGCAGCCAAATGCTTCAGTCCTAATGAAGTCCACATGGTTGAAGAGAGTGTAAAAATATGGTGCTCTTGTTTATGATAGCTCTGGAGTTTCAGAGAATCACAGAATGGTTTGGGTTGGAAGAGAGCTTAAAAGACCATCTAGTTCTTCATGCCTTCTCACTACTCCTAGAATCATACAATTTCTTTTCCTACTCCAGCCTGGTCTTGAACACTCGCAGGGGTGGGGTATCTGCAGCTTCTCAGTTGCAGACTGAAGTTTGCCTCCTTGCTGCTTCACCCTATCAGTAATTATCATCATCCTTGAAGACTACCAAAGCCTTCAGCCTCCAAAGCTAGAACCTAACTAGATGTGCTCGCAGGCACAACCTGTGTCTATCCACAATGCACACAGACCTGCCTTCTTTAAATAGCCTCATTCCAGGCTGGGCTTCGGGTTAATCTCAAAGAAATTGCAGATTCTCACCCAAAGCAAGAGGAAGGAGGACTGTAATGCACACAGTCTGAGATGGAAAGCTGAGTGTCATCATCATGGTGATCTGAAGTTTGCATGCAGGCTTCTTCTCAGAGCTCTGCCTGTGCAACCTTCGGACTCTCCAGCCCTACCAGCATAACCAGATTTAAGGATGCATTTGGTATTCATGTGGATCAGGTCCTGAGCTCTCCACGTACAAACTCATGAAGATCATGCTTTTGAAGGTAGAAAACACAATGCTGTACAAATGTGTAGTTTTATTGTGATTTTGAGTGTTTCTAGAAATAAACAAAAGCAAACAAACCTCTCTGATTTATTGTGGAAGTGGAAAGGAGCAGAGTGTTAATGACTGGATACAAAACCCATACAGTGAAAGGTTAAAAGCCAAAAAAGTGTGTATGTAAATATGTTTAATGAGTACAGTTGCTGATAGCAAACACTGACTGTATATGACATATCCTGTAGTTATAGAATAAATGTATATACACATATTTATAGAAGACTGAAAAGGCACTAGAGTTTCCCAAATAAATCACAAGTAAATTAACAGTGTAAATCCAAACACTGAGGTTGGGGAATCAGTTTAGAGAGTTGTGCTGGAAGGGAAATTTTGAAAAATCACATGGGAAGTTAGAAACCAGGTTCCCACTGAAAGCCAGGGAATTCAAAAGTCTAGCTCCCATTTGTATCTTCAAAATCTCCTTTAATATACTGATCAAATGCCAAATAATGTATGTAGTACGAGATTAATGAGTCTATAAAGGAATGTACTGTACTGCAGCAAACTACAGAACATTAAGCTTCTTATGGAGCTGAAGAGCTTACTATAAAATCTGGCACTCGTGTTCATGTTACTCTTAAATTGTAGAAATAAACGGGTTCTTGCAATACTGAGAATCTAAATACATTCCTGTGCAAGTTTGCCCAAGAAATCTTGGAGCTATTTGTGGGGGAAGGTACCATCAGAATAAGAAATAAGTTAGGGTGGGAAAACCTGGTAGTCAACCTTTCATCTGCTTTTGCCAGAGTGACTTTTCTACTTTCATTTGACTGAAATATTTACAGGTTTTAAGAAAAAAAAAAAAAAGGCATTTTTTTAATCTCTTGAAAAAACTTACAGGAGAATAATATGATATGAAGGGGACTTGATAAGAAGAAGCTATGATAGTATATGTGCATGTGAAAAAATACTCTGTGGAAATAAGTAGTAGAACTATCTTATGGGTGGGTGTGTCTTTCAATGATATTTAGCTTTTGTGATTTTACTGTCTTATCTATGGAGTGTAGGCTGTAAGTGTGAGATGAGTGTAGGTAGTTTTTCAGGTCACAATTTTAGCGGTTGTAAGAAATGCTGAGTATGTTTATGTAACATTTATTTACATAGGAAATAAAAACAACAACCAGCAGCGTTCAAACAACTGCAATGACTGTGTCACACACCTAATGGTAGACTGACAGAACAGGCAGGCCAGGGCAGGTGCCATGCAAGAAGATTCACTCTTCCTTAGGAGTTACAACTGCTTTGGTCTGATGCTCAGAGCAGCTCCACCTGTAAAACACGACAGTATCTGCTGTGCAGGCAGTAATGAATTCTGCAATTGTGTGCAAAAGCGTGTGTGTGTTTAAAGTCCTGTGAATGCAAACCCTCAGGTAGCTTTGTGAACACAGGTGTATATCATGTAGCAGCAGAACAACTGAATGATCACAATTCTGAGACACCTTTGGTGCTGCTGGTGTTGTAAAGGCCCCTGATTCCATTCAACTGATTCTTGTTTTTCTGAACTATTTCATCACTTCTGTATTACAGATTCTGCTTTTTCCATATGGAGTATTCACACTGACTGGCTGCTCTGCCAACACTGTGTTGGAGAGTTGGGCCTTAGTCAGTGCCAGCTGCCCCCAGCTCCAGCTGTGTCCCCTTGCTCTGCCTTGGAAGGTGCTGAGCCTTCTCTGAGGGCATGGCGAGCTGCAGGATGCTGGGGGACCATGCAGCATGAAAGCAGATTCTGTTAGTTGTACCTGTGTCTGCAATGGAGATGCTCTCTTATGGTGGAAGCTGTTTTCTTACTTAATTCCAAAGTTTTTGGCGTGGTATCTCTTGTAAAGTCCTTAGTACTGCTTTGCCAGCTGTTGAGCACCTTTCTATTATGCTTTTACTACAAACAGATGAATCTGGGTTTTCCTGGAAGCGAGTATAACTACTGCTGGCATTGCAGGCTGCAACAGGTTTTCAGGCTTCTACAGGCTAATAATGCCCAGACTATACCAGAGGAAAGAGGCTTGTCCTGAAATAGTTTGGAGTTCGTTTTGTAGACCACAGATTGTCTTCACTGGATCATTTCGCAGAGAAACCCGTGCCCAGGAAACTCAAGAGCAAAACTACCAGTGACCCAAATAAGCAGATCCAAGGAGATCTCCTATGTTTCCCAGAGGATTTGGCTAGCATAACAGGAAGTCTGGCTTTCATTCATTCCTTATTAAATGTACATTGCAAGTCATATTTTAAAAACTTAGTCAAGAGAGTTTGGAAATATTTCCATGTTTTAAATACTATTAAGACAAAGCACAAGTCTGAAAGGATTGCTACGTGGACCTGTCAGTGCAGTACTGCTGAGTCATGCATTAAGCTGTGAAAGCAAGATGTAGCCATCAATAACCTTGCCAAAGCGTTTCCCAGTACTGGATATTTTGTGGTCACATTTCTGACCTCATCCTGCAAATATGCAAGTATTTGCATATTCTTGTATTTATTGGTATTGAATGTGGTCAGTCTGCTGAGTTGAGAGATGTATGCGTGCACTCATGTACTCAGAGAATTAGGATTTCAGGGGCACACAATGGAGGATGCACCATATATAAGCAACTGGCAATTACAGTCCCTTGTTAAAATAGTTTACAGTGGCCTGTGAGGCACAAGAAGGAACATAGCACATCTTTAAATAAGTATAAAATTTTAGATTGTATATCCTATATTTTGCTGACATGTGAAACTTCCACAATTATTTATGCCACAGATGAGTTGCCTCTAATAAAAAAAAAATGTAATCCTGGAAAAAACCAATCTTCCTTCCAGTTAAAACAATTCTCTATTTTCTTTCTGTTAGCCTATGAGACTGTACTTTCATTTAATGTCACAATGCTCTGTGACTACAGAAGTCATGAATCTTTATGAAAAAATGGACCAGTATATCAAATTAAATAGAATGTATGCCCCAGGGAATATTATCCTGGAGTACTTGTCGATGGCATGGGTGTCGATCCGCATGCTGACGTATCTCTGGTTTTTCCTCCTGGCCGAGCCCCTCTCCGAGCCCAGCGCCAGCTGCACCATCATCCGGTCCTGTTTGTCCCCGTTCTCGGACATGAAGTGCCCCAGCTCGTTCACGTCCCCGTCGTTGTAGCTGCCGTCCACCATCATGGGCCGGGGCTGAGGTAGGCTGCACGCACAGGCAGGCTGTGGGCACAGACAGGGGCAGGAAGGGTTTGAGCTGTGTCCACATAGTCACAGACATCCCTTTCTTTTCTCCTTCCATCCCACAGAGGTGGGGAAAGTCCTATGGGATTCAGGCTGCTGGGATGCAAAAGGGAGAACGAAAGGGTGGAGCTGGGCAGCGGCTTTTTCCATCTCCACTTCCATGTCTGCAAGGCACAGGTGCAGTCAGGAAGAGAGCAGGGCTGTCTGTGGAAAAGCTCCTTTGGCTTAGGCACAGGTATCGGGGTGTAAATAAAGGTTGGACCTGTGCCTTGCAGCTGAGAAAGTCAGAGAGGAAGACAGAGGGAAACCACAAGAAAGAATGTATGAAGTCTGCCCCATTTGGAGAAATCTTAGGCTGAAATTTTAGTTAAAATTTAATGTAACAAGGGCAGAATGGGAAAATTGGGACCATTGTATAAGTTTAGATTGTGCATAGACAAAAGTGGGGGATATCTGTCACGTCATCTGAAACCCAAAATGCAAAATCCAGCTGATTCTATCCACAGGTTTTAATCTACAGTATTAAAAAAATACATAAAGATAAAACCCTAAGACCCATCCCATCTATACAGGCAGCAGAGGACTATACCTAGAGGGAGTTAGCCCGCCCAGACTCCAATGAAAGAGCAGTGAGTTTGGGTGTGGGTTGTGTGCAGCAAATCTTTATAACCCGCAGTGCCTCACTGCTGGTGTCCTTTTGCACGCACTGCATTTTCCACAGGCAGCTGAGAGCAGCACACTGCAGTTGTAAAGCTTTGAACATTTCCAGACTTTTGCCACACCTTTTACCAGGGGCAATAAAATGACATTGGAGATAGAAAAACTCACCTTGTCCCGCAGTTTCCTCTCCTTCCGCTCTTGCACCGTTGTCAGGTAATTCACAGCCGCGTATTCCAACACCGAGAGGAACACAAACACAAAACTGACCCACAGGTAGATATCCACTGCTTTGATGTAGGAAACACGAGGCATGGAGGCATTCACCCCAGTGATGATCGTGGACATGGTCAGCACAGTGGTTATCCCTGGGAATACACCAGCAGAAGAGACCATAAGACGCTTTCAAACCAGACTCTTCATCACAAATACAGCAGCTGTTGCAATTTCCTGAAATCCAAATTTACCTTGCAATATTTTTTTTTACTTTTGGGTATTGGGTTTCACTGCCTGAGGAGGGTCCAGGCAGCCCTGATTTGTAACTGGGGTTTTCTTGTCTATTTGGTGAGCACAGCTCTAATTCTGGTCTGAGGGTGTTGCTAGTCTGGCTCCTCACCACACCACCAGCCTCCCACCCCATGGCCAGGCAGCAGCACTTTGACCCTGTGCTGGCTGCACCCCATTCCAGGCTCAGGACAGTTCCTGGAGGGGTACAAGTACATGGATTTGAACTCAATGATCCTTACGGGTCCCTTCCCTCAAGGGAAGATATCAATGATATTGAGATATTCTGTGACTCTACGATTCTGAGTATCTCGGCTTCTAGTTCAACCACTCCACAGCATGGACACAAGCAAAGCTGCTGCTTTTACCCATTTCCCCTGTGTTTTCTGTATGCTGGACTTCTCCTGGGAAGTCCTGCTTCATGGGAAGTCACAGAAGTTCCCAGCTGACTCTCACACCTGGTTTGTGCCTTCACTGGAGCAAAAGCAGGGAATAATGGTGCCCTACAAGGCAGTGCTGTCCCACGTTACACGCTGGGTGAGCACAACGAGCACATGAGCAAGGGCAGGAGCCCTTGTATTTTCAGCATTACCCTGGCTCTGAGAGACCCTCTCCACGGCTCTCTCATTTCAGGGGCTAATTATGTCACATTAGTGATTACTTTGGAAGTTGAAATTATGTATATAAGCACGAAGGACAGAATTCACGGGAGTATCTAGGTGCTAAAAATACTGCTAAGGCAGTGCCTACATCTTCTGAAAAGCCATGGCCCAAACCCTTATGCTTCTTTTAATGATGTCTCGAGGCAATGGGTACTGTTTCTAAATTCAGACATGAAAAACTACCCTATTGCCATCTCTATTATGTGTCTATATATTCTCTCCACTGAGGAATATGATTTTAAGAATAAATAAAATCCTGAGGCACATTGCCTGGAATAAGAGGAAGCAAGCTTAAGCTCAGAATCTGCAAAAAAACAAACAGCACTTTGCTGAGGGCGAAGCATCCACTTTAGAAGAAGATTTATGTCCATATCATAGTTCTGCTCCTATGGTGACTCCTGTGACATATGGCTTCATCTCTCTGAAAGGTGCTGCAAAAGGTGAAGCTGAATTCCTCACACTGCAGTGCAAACTCATTTAACAAGTTAAACTGTATGGCACAGTTCGGCTGTGTTACCTCCACCCTCCCTCCTCTAGCAAAACTCAATAAACTGAAATTTTGTCAGGGCTGCTGGTACTGATTTTTGCCTTCTTGCTCACTGAAGTCTCTGAAGGATACTGACACCTTGGCTGTACACATGCCCTGTCTCTGTTTAGAGCAATAAAAGCAGAGTGGGACGTTTTTTCTCTGATTCATTCCAGGTGCATTTTGTGCAAACAGGGAAAGCAACTCGCTCAGCACTGCAGGACATGTGGAGAGTTTGCACCATGAGGGGACACATGTTCTGTCCCTGAGGCACAAGTGTGTGGCATAGCTGATTTCTGTGCCTCAGGGCAACACAGGGGCAGTGCATGGCACCAGGGATTTCACCTTGATGGTAAAGGCTGTGGTTACAGCCTTTGTCTCTTAGGTCTGCTGACTACAAGATTGTTTTTACCTAACGGGACTCTGGCAGGAACTGCTCGTCGGTCGATCCAGAAGGACACCCAGGACAGCATGACCATGAGAGTGGCAGGGAAGTAGGTTTGAAGCAGGAAGAAGAAGATGTGTCGGCGTAAAGTGAAGTTTATATAGAGGCGATTGTACCACCCTGTGAAACAGAGAGAATGAAAAAGGGAAGTTACACCAACATCCGACTACTTTCAGATAGGGTGATGCTGCATCAAGGGAAAAGTGACCAATTTTCTTTTATGAAAACACAGTTAATGGCTGCAGATCATTGCAATTTACAGAAAAAACTCCTTACTGAACCAACTATCAAAGTCAAAACATCTCTTGGGCTGATATTTTCCAGAAAATATAACCTATGCAATCAGAGAGTTTAATTCAAATTAAGACTTGGTGTGACCTTGCAGAGGGATTATCCTTCCTGACTACATGACCATTAAGATGGAAGTGTGTGGCTGGGACAACCAACTTGGTATAGAAAAGAAGCAGGTCTGATGGGACACAGAGAGAACCCCCAGTGGACAATCCTCCATGGCCAAGGTCAAGAGAGAGTTTTCACCCCTTCTTCCCCCAGCCCACTCTCTGGCACAGCCTGTGGCTGCCCACCTGTGCTGCTGTAAAAGGCAAGCTTTGTGGTGGTGTGAAACTCCTGGATCAGGAACTGGGACAGCGATATCCTCTCATCTGTTTTTAGGGAATCGTTCCCATTCTTCCAGTAGAGCATAAGGTCATCTTCAGTGTAGGCATCTAGGGAAGCAGAGCAAACTCAGGACAGTGCACTCAGACAGCTGCTACCCACAGCCCAGGGCATGCCCACACAGCCCTCCTGGCTCCCTCCGAGCTCCCAGCTGAAAAGGTCAGATTCCTGAATGCCACCCCCCTAGGTGGTGGGTATGGCTGTGACAAGGAGTGGACCAGCTCATTGTCACAGCTCTCAGGCCTGATGCCTGGTACATTTTGTTAACTCTCCTGGTTTCTCTAATCATAGTTTCACACACATAATATGAGTGTCAAGTAACCCACTGCATCAGAACTTGAAAAATTCTTTCTTGTAAACCTCCTAAAATCAGAAGCAAAGAAAGGGAGCCTTAGCAGAAAGAATCTGCTTGGGGTGACGAGAGGAAAAATCTATCAATGATCTGAGGCATGCAGGAGGAAAAACTCTTGGGTAAACTTTCTGCCTATGATACACACATGAACATTACTTGGTTTTTTAATACATGTGGAAGTAACAGTAATGTTAATCCTTTCAGATGGGTTTAGTACCAGCTCTTTTCTGACAGGGAAAAAAAAAATCACATATAAGTGTATTAAAACAGAATTGAGATTGTAATTTCTTATTGCAAGCTTAAGAAGGAGATGAAAATAACTTGAAAAAGCCAAAATTTTAAAATGTTGCTATATGAAATCTGGACAATTCATATATGCATCATACTTGGGACAAAGGGCATAAGCTGAATTTGTCTCAAATAGGACTAAGAAGCATAAGAGGAAGGCAATTAATGTCACTACCCCGTTGTGGTTTCTACACCACAGATGAGCAGATGGTGCCCGTGAAGGTTGTATGGCCATTTATCCGTGTGTGTGGGGGCACCTGGGCAAACAGGTGCTGTTGGAGACTGCTGACCTGCAGGCAAGGAGCCCAGGGCCCGGGGGGGCAGGGTGGCAGTGGGGCAGCCTGGCTGGCATTCAGGGGCACTGGCAAGACAGTGCTCACAGCTGGTTTTTAAAAACACTTGTTGCAAACACCAGCTAATTCTAGTGAAAAAATATGGGCAGGGAGCTTTTCTTAGTGTTGAAGTCTGATGACTTTGGTTAGAGGCCCCATGAATGTAGCAGCATTTTAACTATTGGTGTGATTAATTATTGATATAACACAGTTTGGGTGCCCATGGGGTGCCCTTGGCTCCCCTACACCTCCACTTTACTTACAGCTTTCAATCTCAAGGGAACATGTCTGTGTGTCCAGCGGAAAGCGACTAAAATCCATGTTGCACATTGCTGTTACTGTAACTCTAGGAATAATAAAAATCACTCCATTAAAAACTCGTCTCCTTATGTGACTGAAAAATAGTAAAGTTGTGAGTTTGGTCTTTCATTAGACAACTACAGCCAGTACCAGTCAACTGAAAATAAATTCCTTCCATTCAGCTAAAGCCATTCAAATTTAGTTAAAGCCATTTCTTCCTCTCAGCAAACTACCGTTAAAAAAGGTGACTAGAAAATTAGGCCACTACAAATTGCTACTAGATGGCAAAAGTTTTGGAAAAGAAAATGGGAAAGGGCAAAAAAAGGACACTTTTGCCCCTGACAGTCAGCAAACATATCTCTGCAGACATCTGTCCTTTAAGCAGATGCTTTGTACCATAAAATAATTTCCATTTATCAAAGCCATCGTAGTGCCATGAGGGATGCAGGTAATTTCCTTGCACACCGTGAATTTCCAGCTGCTCAGTGGGAACCTGGTGATCACACATGGGAATCAGCCACCAGAGGGCACAGGGCTGGAACTGGAATGCGACACTGACCACCAAAATGCTCTGGCCCACCAGTCAAAATCTCTGGCTTTACTATAATCTGATTATCACATTTTTAACAGCATAATTTGGTGTTTGAACCAGAAGCAACCATAAATCTGAACTTGGCTGGTTTGGACCCTGGACGAGTAAATGAAAATAAAAGTATAAATCATAATGGGGAAAGAATTAAGAAGTTACAGAAGGGTTAGTGGTAGAGAGACATCTGTCACATAATGATAAAAACACAATGCAATCCCTTATGTTGGTAGCCCTTCTGCACAAGTGGGTTCCGTCTGATGTTGCTTTCCTGTCTGGATTTAGCCTTTGAGTGAAAGTGCTTGGCTCAGATAGAAGTTTAGGTGCCAGTGGTTTCCAGGATGAGAAAATAATGTCTGGCAAAGAACCCTAAAAAGGCAGACACCAAGGAAAAATATAATCTGCAGGCAAAGGCATTCAGCAAGGCAGAGAGGCAGTAAAGACCTGTTTGTTCTTACGGGGAGCCTTCGTCCTTCCCCAGCATTCACAGAGCATTGCAACCTGCACTCACCACTGAATAAAATACTGAAACTCTGCCAATTTGCTATTGAAGACATTCGCCACCATTTTGTACTAGGCAATTGTTTAAGCACAAGGCTGTGCAGGATCTGAGTAGTTTGATGTCCTCCAGTTCCCGTCTTCTTTAGATAACCATAAATGCTTTCAATGCAGATGACTGGCAGCTAAATAAGTGTGTAGGCATGCATGCTATAGTTGAATATTATGTCATATTATTGTCCTTTTTCATTGTACTCAGGACCTGACCAAACTTTGCAAAGGCCTAAAGAATACCTGAACCTTGTCTAATCTGCTGAGTGAAGAAAAAACTTTGATAATGAGAAGGTAGACTCTGTTCAGGCTATGAATTCAAATGAACTGTAAGATAAAAATACCAAAGAACAAAAGAATTCTTGTCAAACTGATGCCCCCAAGGGAATCAAGAATTTCTTTGCTTGACTTTTTTGTAGAATCATAAAACACCTTGGCAGGCTGAGAAGTTACCCCCTCACCTTGTGGCAGACTCAGCTTCACCTCTGCCACTACCGATATTCCCTAAAGACCTCCACAGCCTTCACAAGCAGTGTATTCTGCAACTCTCTCACTAGTTAAATCTGTGAGTCTTGCTGATACTGACCTCCTATCAGTCAGGTTTTCCTTCTTTTTGTCCTTCAGAATACATTATCTATCATCTGATGCTTTGTTTATTTATCAGGTATTTTGTTATTTCATTTCTGTGGAGGTGATGTTGACGTTCTTGCATCAGAATATTGTACAGAAATTTCCTCTCTAATAGGTTTTTGTGGGTCCTTTGGCAATACTTGTTTTCTAACTGGATGGAGCTGCAGCCAAATAAAACAGAAGCACAGATTTTAGTTTTCTTTTGGAGATTGACAAGTCATGCTTGATTGTCTGGGGTAGAGTTAATTTTTTTTTCACAGTAGCTAGTGTGGGAATATGTCTTGGATTTGTCCAGAAAACATTGTTACTAACACAGGGCTATTTTCATCAATGCTGAGCAGGGCTTATGTGGCATCAAGGCCTTTTCTGCGTCTCACCCCAGTCCAACAGGGAGGAGGCTGAGGGTGCACAGGGAGCTGATCCCAGCTGACCAAAAGGACATTCCCACAGCATATGGCATCATGCTTAGCATATGAAGTGGGGGAAGAAGAAGGAAGGGGCGGAAGTTTGGAATAAAGGAATTCGTGTTCCCAAGTGACTGTTATGTGTGATGGAGCACTGCTTTTCTGGGGGTGGCTGAACACCTGCCTGCCCTTGGGAAGTGGTGAATGAATTCCTTGATTTGCTTTGCCTGTGCATGGGGCTTTTGCTTTACCTAATTATCTGCCTTTATCTCACCCCACGAGTTTTTTTGCCTTTTACCGTTCCAATTCTCTTCTCCCTCCTACCAGGAGGGAGTGAGCCAGCAGCTACATGGGGCTTAGTTACCAGCTGGGGTTAAATCATGGCACAGATGCTCCTCACTTAGCATCTCCAAGCATGAGTGTTACTTATCAGAAATAAAAAAATCCCAGTTTAATAGCATTCAGACTAGCCATGCTCGCGAGGTGAAGGGGCACTGGTGGAACCAACGTGCTGGCATAGAAACTGGCTTTCTGCAACAGGCACTTAAATGTACTCACACAAGCACTTAGATGTCTGTGGATAGTCTGCACATTCATTCTATTTTATGCTTTTCTTTCGTATGAAGTCATGCAGAAACACGATACAGGAATCAATCAAACCGCTTTCTCTTTCCACTAACAGCTTGCATCGACCAAATGCAGTTTTACCTGAGGCTATAAAGTACCTTCCCATCTGGCTGGACCCGCAGCATGACATTGTCTGTGGTGGTGTCATGGATGAAGGAACGCTTGGAGTGGACAAAGAACATGTCAGGGACCCAGATCTTCTTCACCAGTCTGCCATCAAAGGTCATGCTTTGGTTGTTGGTGCTGGGGAAGGACAGCCTCTCGTCTTTCCAGTAGTGCCTCAGATAAAGCGTCATGGTGAAGTCCTGCAGCAAACAGGCTTCTGTCACAACTTACACCTTATCAGCATAGTAGTGATTGCTCCTCTCTGGGACAAACCATGAACTGTGAAGCACCTCTTCCAAGGGCACAGCCACTCCCCGAGCTGCAAGGGGCATCACCAGCTGCAGCTTGTTTATTCATCAGGTCAGACAGATTTACTGGGTTCAGACACAACTCACTTCTCAAGCTTGAACTTAGTACAGAATGAATAACTCTGTCACTGATGTGTCTTCATTTACAAAGCAAGTAATGATCTTGCTAAGCACCATGGCTTTTCTCTATAAAGCTGCACGAGTTAAAAAGAATTGATTCTGAAAATATAAAATCTTCTCCATTATTATTTTGCTAACAGCCAAAATCGACCCTGAATTTTTTTTTTAACCCAAGGCCATCTAGTGGTTTTCCCATGTTGCTGAGTGTTGCAACACGACATTAGAGGAGGAACAGGGGCAGTATTCAAAAGCTATGGGAACTAATTCAAAATTGTTATGTTTGCTTAAAAAAAAAGAAAAAAGGAATGGATTTGTTGTTCAGGTTTTGTTTGGATTGGGGTTTGTTTTGGGGGTTTAGGTTTTTTCTTTAACTTCTAAGTCCTTGGTGTTAGTTCTTCCACTTTGCTTTCCAGTCCCAAGGCTTTTTAGGGGATTTCTGGCCACCTTCACAAGCTTTGTCCTCAGCCACAACCGCTGAAACCTCAGGATACCCATGGCTAGCTGTAGGGGTGCCAAGAGCACTGGAGTCAGGAAGTCAGCTGGAGGGGTCCCCAGTTCTGGGGAAAATGCTCACCCAGATGACTGGAGGTCAGATGACTGCAGATATCTCAGCCCACTCAAGAGCTGAAATAGCTGCAGTGAGAGGAGCCTCACGTGCCACCAGTGTGTCTGCCAACCACCAGCTGTGCTGCCACACAGCCCTGTTCCTGGCTCAGGCATGGGAGCAGGTCCAGTGCAGACTCTTTAACCCTCTGTCCATTAATTTAGGAGCACAGAGAATCTGGGGCTTCCCGTGAAACCTTCAGAGCTATTCGATAATTTTATTGAAAATTCAAAACATTTTGAAAAATATTCTGTATTGGAGAGGGATTTCTCTCTCTTCCAAAGCAAAGCCTGAGTTACTGAGAGACTCTGTGGGTCATAGAATCGTAGAATGGTTTGGATTGGAAAAGTGCCCTTAAAGACCATCTTATTCCAACCCCCCTGCCATGGGCAGGGACATCTTCCACTAGGCCAAGTTGCTCAAAGCCCTCTCCAGCCTGACCTTGAATGGGATAGGGCACCCACAGCTTCTCTGGGCAGTCTGTTCCAGTGCCTCACCACGCTCCGAGTAAAGAATTTCTTCCTTACATCTGATCAAAACCTACCCTCTTCCAGTTTAAAGCCATTCTCCCTTTTCCTTGGGAGCTCTCTTGGCCCCTGACAACCTCAGAACTTGTCCAAAGTGACACTGTGTCTGCAGCATGTAAGTGCCTTAAAACAAACACATTCATTGGTCTCCTCAGAGCTTTTAAGTGTGTTTATCACTATTTAAGAAAATATAGAAACCCAAATCCTTTGAGACAGTCTTGGCAATGTTTTATCATTTTGTCCTAGAGAAAAGAAAATGTCAGATTTCTTCCTTCTACTTCAAGCGACATGAAATGGTAGCATGAGGTCAATAGAAATAATTGTTGGCAGATTCAGATCAAACCTGAATCTGCCTTTGGAGGCTGTGGAATGTTTGTCCTTGGCAGTACTCAAACCCCACCGACACAAACCCAGGTAGCCTGCAGAGGTTTGGTGTCCAGAGGTCCCATCTGTGATTCTTACCATGTCCACCTCAGAAATGCTGTCCAGACTTTCAACCTGGACATCCACCCCAACAGGAATTGCAGGGCCTAGGGAAAAGAAAAATTAGGAGCTGACAAAGTACAGTCCTAGTAAGACGAAGTAATCCTCTGGCTTTACTATCTTAGAGATAGAAATAGATGCTCAGTCTGAAATAGAAACAACAGTAAACCAATAGAAAGTATAAATTATTGGCATTCACAACAAAAACATCCTAATAACCTGTTAAGTCAGTAATAACACTGACTTAGTAAGAACTTTCTGGTTTTATTGTGTCATCCTACATGTGTCCCTTCAAAATTTAAAAGCAATTTTAATTGTTTTTAGCTCTAGTGCTTGGGCCCAGGACTGGCAAGACAGATTACTGGAAGAAGATCCACTCACAGGGCAAGCAGTGGCAGCATAACTAAGGGAATGTGGGAGATTTTCCCTCACTTCTGCTCCCCTTGCAGGCTAATAATATCCATGAGAGCTACTATGTGTATTTGACTTTCACAAGACTAGGTGCTCAGCTGTGGAAAAGAAAGAGTGACAGGAGGGGATACATCGCAGGACACAGGCATGTGCCACTGAGCCTGAGGCTCCTGAGGGGAAGGATCCAACGGTGACCCCATGTAATAGGGATTCTGAACTTTTTTCCCTCCTCCAGGCTTTGACTAGTCCCTCATATACCTCTGGCAATTACAGTCCAGGAGAGCTGTCAAGTAAAATAATGCTCACATTAGTGAACTGCTATGAAACTGAAATGTTTTTAAATTAATTGAACATGTTGGTATTTGGTATATTGAGCATTTAGCGATAAAATCTTCTTTCATCAGAGTATATAATGGTATCCTGGATTTGAATGACCATCTGTCAGCCAGAAAGGGTAGATAAATTACAACATTCTCTAATCCGATGGGCTGAAAGAAAACGTGTTCTCCTTCATCCATTTCCCTGAAAGCTTAGGTTGCTCTAGCACATAGCCACAAAACTGTGAGCAAGCATTAACACAGGCAGTCAAAATATTTTCTTTTGGGTTATAAATGAAGTAAGTGTGGTATGCCATTTGATTGTGCACACACATGGCCATAGCAAGACAAAAATCTTAGAATTTCCCCCATCATCCAGGAATAAACATTACGTGCATTTGCAGATTTTTATCAGAGGAAAGTGTCGCTGAGCACCAGGAATATTATATTGCCTGTTAATCACATTTCCATGCCTTTGACTATGCTTTTTGCTCATCTGGATGGCTATTTCACTGCACCTCTGTTCCTCCGAGTATGCCATGAATTCACAACTCAAAATAACAGAAATTAGAGACAGAAAAGCCAATCTGCTTCTTCACTGTCATATATGTTACAGTATAAAGAAGTGACAGGGTAAAACAGGAACAGTGACAAATGTGCATGTTTCATACCTCCAAAGCCTGGTCTCATGCTGAAGTCATGGTCATCTATTCGCAGCAGCTGCTCTGACTTCGTCAGGGGAGATTTGGTGATGTCAGGGCTTCGTTTTAAGATTGGGCTACCAGGAGGAGAGAAGCACAGCTGTGAGCCCTGAGCAGTGCCCGCGAGGAGTACGCGCTTGTTCCACACCATTTACTCCTCGGGACATCCACCCCTTAGACCGTGACCCTGTGACTGTTGCAGCGGTTGGCAGCACGTCATTAAAAACTGATTCCTGCACTCAGCACACAGTTTAGGCACCTGTGATAATTTTAGCACTGAGAAAACATTTGATTGGTGGCTTTTTGTCCCTGTAAAATTCTCTCTGCATACAGCAGTTTGGGGACAGTCTCCAGACATTAAAAAGTGTGGGCTGGAGGAATAGTATGTGTGGATAAGTGGAGAGGGGGAGGCATTCCTGACATTGAGTTATGATGGAGTGTGAGGCCAGGAATCAGAAAAACAATATATCAAATCAGCTACTGGCTGTTGCCCAGGAACAAAATGGAGACAGTCTGGGAACCAGGCCAGGAGGCAGGCCACCCCCTAACTTGGGATAAAATTATTAGCTTCTGCCCCAGATTTCCATCAAGGATAAAAAGCAGCGTTACAGACCTAGGAGGTCTCTGGGCATTAAAGAGCCTGGGTGGGTAATTCCAAAAGCTGTTGGAGTTGCACCAAATGCTGGACAGAGGAGACACTGATCCCCTTCCACATCCAAAATACAACTGTTCAGTGCCCCTGTGCTGTGGCTGGGGTGGTGGTGGCAGCAGCTCCTTGGTCACTCCCTCGTGCAGGGGAAGCCTTTGCTGCCCTCAGAGCCAGCTGCACGCCGGCCACTTGGGTGGCAGGAGGGCTCAAAAAAAGGAGGAAAGGTTTTACTGGTTCTTGATTTTAGAAAAGATGGCACACTCAGAGAGGCACTCGTCTGAATACACACAAGACAAGTAAGAAATAGATTAAAGGAAAACAGATTGACAAAGAAACTTGATGAGGAATATGTTCCTGAGATAAAGTTTCTCCTAAATGAGACTGCTTAGCCATGCTGTACTTCTCACAGACTTGTGGGCAGCTTTATCTGGACTACAAAGTATCTTAGAAAGATACTTAGTCTGAGTTCAATGGCTTCCAGAGGAGGTGAATTTTCTACTTCCATCAGTGAATTCTAGTCGTGGATCATCCCTCAGGCATTTTAAAAGGTGGCTCCTGCTTCTGCTTTAGGTTTAAGTCGGCCTCTGAAAGACCTGTGAGTGTACATTAGGGAAGGTTTATGCCTGTCCGAGACAGAGGAGCAATACTAGCAGTCCACTGGCAAAGCAAACATTTGTGAGCAGGTTTGACTGTGCTCAGAAAGGTGCTTTCTCCCTGCCAGCAGCAGTGGGAAGGACAAGGGGCATGATGGAGAGCCCATGGAAGGGGCTCAGCTCTGCAGAAGGGATTCTTGGAGGGAAGGCACCCACTGACACAGCACAGGCAACACAAACTGCACATCAGCACCACATGAAGCCTGAGGGGATGTGGCAAATGGCCATGGCATCACACCTCACCCACATGAGGGTGTCAGGCAGCAGAGCTTCCTCTGGGGCCTGCTGGACCCCGCTAATGGTGTGACTAGTACCTAAAGACAACTGACTCGTCCAAGTTGTGCCCCCTTCCCCTTCCCCTGCCCAGCCCTGCCACGGCCATGTGGCTGACTGACCCGGGCCAGCAGCAGCCTCCTGAGGGTTTTGCTTACCTGCCTTGCTTGTGCACCTCGCCATGGGCTTCTCGTCTCTGCCGCTGCGGCCGGCTGCGTGGAAACAATGGGAAAAGGGAGAGCTGAGGCAGATGGACATGGCCAGGAGGGCGAGGATGTCAGGAAGGAAGCGGCAGATCCCTGCAGCATTACCTTCTGTCACATGTGAGAAATGGTGCTTTCCATTTTTTTTACCCTTTCACCAAAGGCCAGTGTCAGGCTGGGCATGGCGGAGGGTGGGGAGGGTAGGGATGCTTGGGCTCACAGCGGGGACAGGGCAAAAGGAGGGGAGCCACGATTTTTGTAAGGTGGGATACCCCTGTTTTTTGACAAAGTACCCGGGCAGGCAGCTCAGGTCCCACCTGCCCAGCTTTAGCTGGCAACACCAGGGGCTTTGGAGACAGGAGCTGCCATGGGACATCTGGTGGCAGGGGCACAGCCATTACACCTACAGATCAGAGTCAGCCAGGTATGTCCATGAGAAGGAAATAATTTCAAATTATTTCAGGGGGATAAAAAAAGAAAAAAAGTGTGAAAATTGTTTCTGGCTTCATACCATCTCCCATCTGGCTGTCAAGAAAGGTCTTCTCAGGTCTTTGGTCAATATTTGATTTAATCATTAAAGGCAAGAATATTGCTTTTGGCGACGTAAGTGCTAGCTTGAGCAAAAGTAACATTTTAAACATTTAACAGTTCTAAGTCATCTTTAACTAAAAGTCAAAAAATTAGCTTCTCTCTGTAATAAACGCTAACTCCAGTCAACTCTACTATTGAGGCTTTTTGCCCATTAGCATATACTTCAAATCTCTCTGTAGAGATTTACAGTGGCAAAACTCCTTTTGCAGTGATGGTTGTCGGCACCTGCACACCATCATCCCTTTGGTGTGTGGTGGAGGAACCTCAAGCCTTGTGGGACAGTTCCTTTCTGGGCTGGGAACATTCCAGAAGCCAAGAGTATCAGAGGGAAATTCATCTTGCTGCTGCCACAGAGAAGCAGACAACCAGGCCAGGAATGGGCAGGTGGGGCTGTAGCATTGACTCACCCTGAAGTGAAGCACTGGATGAGAAGGACTTTTTTTTCCAGAATCTGCTCTGTGCTTCCCAGAGGAAGTCTAGGAATAAGTGCACAGGCAGACCAGTGTTTGGAGGAATCTTAGGGCCATGCAGCACCACTGCCATTACAAGAAGCAGCTTCTGTGGCACTGCTTGGACCTGAGCATCACACAGCAAAACACTTGCAAATGCAAAATGCACTTTCTGGAGTCTTCTGCCTTGCTCCACACCCTTGCTGATATGTCTCACTGCTGCCTGCTTCTCATCTGCTGGCTGTCAGGAAGTAATTTCTCGTGTTTTGGGGATAAGCAGATTCTGGCAACAAGCTGACCGATTTACATGACTTTAAAGTGCCCTAGTAAACTCTTGGCTGTTCAGAAATAATGCTGGTATTTGAACAGAGATGAAGCAGGCCATGTTCTTGCAATTTCTAATTTTCATTTCCTTTGTAGGTCTTATCTAATGCTTCATGGTGGCTCTGTCCCTATTCTGCTTGTCAAGGGAGATTTCAAGGCATGACCATCAATGATTCATGGCCAAATCAGCCCCAACCTCTGCACTCAGCAACCCCAGGCACTTCCTTTTATCTCTTCCAGGTGTTTCTTCATCTTCTCTAAAATGAACTTTATTTCCTTGTCACAAACAAGCATAAAATGTCCCCTATGCTCCATCCACTGCAGGGTACTGTGTTCATTTGAGTTTTGGTTTGGGTATTTAGCTTCTTTTTGCCAGTCCTGATCCCCTTGTTACGGCTCTGTGGCAGCAAAACATTTTTACCTGTTACCCAGTTACTTCAATTTGAAGCCCCATTTCTTTCTACTCAATAAATATCTTTTCTGCTCTGGTTCCTGGGGGAGTCCTCTGCTGTTTCAGTGATCAACGGCAGCTCCATCATGGGACCCCATTACCCTGCCTGTCTGGGCTGTGGATCGATGGAAGGCTGCTGTGGCTTCCCCTCTCACGTCCGCTGTTGCTGGGTGTTTGCGGTCGACAGCCGCACCCGGGAGATTCAGCCCAGACGCTGCGCACAGATTGCTCAGCACAGCTGGCTCTGAGTGTCACTCCTGCCTTCACTGGGGTGACAGGCTGTCGTTAAAACTCAACCACCATTCCTGAGGTAAAACATACTGAATAATGAACAACCCTTTTTTCCCTCTGCACAATGCTAATATTTATCTCCTAGCAGTTACAATGCCAAAAGGCATTTCATGTCTCATGAAGCTCACAGAGATGCTTCGTGAAAAAGCAACAACTGGAGCAGAGTGGCATTTATTCACAGTGCTCCCTGTGCATTGCTAGAGTAGCTCTTGGGCCCCTGACGGCAGTTGGGGTGATGCAAGCTCTTCAAAGTCATTGTTATTGCCTCAGATCTACCCACTGCTTCAAGGGATCTTGAGATGCCTCTGCCTCAAAGTCTGAGGCTTGCTGGGGCTGGGAGGCAATGAGGTGGCTGAAGCTCAGGATATCTGGGGAAGAAAATCAGACAACTCAGATTTTGATCACTACTGCTACAGACACAAGGCAAAAAGCAGTTACTCTTTTTGTATTTTAAAGCATGATATTTCCTATGGCTCTTATAGTCACTCCAACACAGAAAAAAGATTGCAGGGTTAGGGTTAACAGTGTCTGATTTTCAGAAGAAACAGTCCAACCATGACATCTGAAGGTCCCAGCAGGCATTTCCAAATGCCCAGCTTCATAGGATGTGTGCCAGAGGAATGTCAGGTCCACATTTGCAATGTGCACCAGAAACCCCACAGTATTCTTCATCTTTGAAATAAGAGCTTTTGGAAGCAATCAAAACAAAAGTGCGAGAGGTCATTAGCCATCGTAGCATTTTAGTTTGCAATTACTTCTGCAACATACATTTCCCACCTATAAACTGTGCTCTCTTTTCTCTATGGAAGGCAACGTACCAGTAGTAGACAGAGACCTATTTTACACTCTTAGTAGGATAATCTAATTATGACTTGAGAACATTTCTGCCTTGAGGAGTTAAATCAAATTACAGTTTCAGTTCTTCAGGAAAAAGCAAGAGCTAATGTATTTTCCTCAGGAGAAAAATGAAAGTTGCTGAAGTATTGCAGCCAGTCTTTCCTGGGTGCAAGGGGTGACATCCTGGAGGAATGGTGCTGGTGGGTTTGGCAGACTGGTCTAAAGCTAACATTATTATTATCAGATTTCATTAAATTCTGGGACAGTCTGCTCTCTCCATCCCATTTGGTGTTCTTAATTCTGCATGGAAGACCTCAGATCAGAGAAGAGATGTCAGAACAGATCTTGGCTCAGGAAATACTGCTGAGATGTGGCTGCGGCAAAATCTTTGTCACTTTGTATATTTGTGTCATCAGCAATATTTTAGCCTTCTCCTTGCTCTTCCCATCAAATTACACCTGGGCAAGGCAGGAGAGGGCAGCGGCGGCTGCACAAGTCCCTGCAGGAAACAAAGTCTTGGCAGGATGGACATGGGATTGGCAAAGGGGTATTGGTACTACAGGGATCTGTGAGAAGTGTAAAAGTCTTATTAAATACCTATTAAATACCTACATATTTGACTAGGCTTTGCTTCTCCCTGTTTTATGACCAGTTAGTGACTGGGGTTCATACCACATCAGCATCCTGTTAAAGGCCAAAACCAGACAGGGGAATGCTGGGTTAGGGAACAGGGGAGAAGAAAAAGGAACTGGGGATTGTAGGGCAGAGACAAAGGGAGCTGGGATCCGCAACAGCCCCTCTGCACTGGGTGAGACTGAGGAGAAAAGAGGCTGGATAGGCAGAGGTAGGGAGGGAAGGGAAGCACTGGGTAATGCCAGAAGGGAAGATATCAGAAGGAGCAGAGAAGAGAGGAGACATCAGACTGAAACTGTGCCTCATCATTTTGTGGGATGACTTCTGGGGCTTATGGAGCCTGGACAGTCCCTCATGAGTAGTGGTGTCCCCTCACCACAGAGTGGTGCTGGACAGATGTAATGTCCAGCTCCTGGAGACATATGGGACTTGCTGGGCTAAAGAACTTCCCAGCCTGTGTCCCAAAGGAAGAAAAGAGTGTTTGGAGCAGGGAGTTCACAGAAAGTTACTCCATAACACGCTTTTGGCTTGCAAATGAATTGGGAAGGCCTTCTCAGCAAGCAGGAGATGCTGGTGGATAGGTGGTGCAGCAGGTCCAAGTGAAGACTGAGAAGTTGTCCAGAGCCCAGAGCAGAGCTTTGCAGGGGGAGGAAAATGAGGTACTAGATGGGAAGAAAACCAATTCAGCACCTGAGGGAGGAAAGAGCAAACTTGAAATGGGAGGAAGGTGCTTTTACCTGGTGACATGCACTTCACCAGACATCATGCACTGTGTAACACTTTAATTCCCCAGGGATAATGTAGGATAGAAACCCACTAATTTGTACTCAAATTGAGACACTTGCAAAGCCATGAGCTGTAAACAAGACTCTAAGAACTGAGGAAAATTTATCATGAAATGTATATTTTTTTGCATTTGTCAAGCCCTTGTTTGTTTGTAATTATGTTGGGCCATGTGTCCTTATGATTAATAGGTTTAAAGATTGTGAAGAAAGGTGATACATTGCTATTATAATATATATTGTTAAATATATGAAAAGAAAGGGGGAAATAGCACTATTTTTGATGTTTACATCATGAAGTCTGAGAAACAGTGGGATTCAGAGCTCTTTTACCATCTTTTTTTTTGAGTGACACAGAAAATTCAATGAGAACCTCATTTTAATCCATTACTTGAATACAGGTCAGTCTCAGAATCCAAAATATGCAGAGGCAGGAGACCTTCTTTTGCTCTTTGCCTGGACATAAACACTGACTAAAGAAAAAAAGGGAACATACATACACATATTGATTACTCACAGAAAAGTTGTGCCACCTGCGGTCTTGACGCTGTACCTGACATTGCAAAAATGGAAGTGCCCCTATGTTGCAGGAATTGCATCCAGTGCGTGGGTGTTTGTTGAGTTTTGTGTTATGTATGTTGAAAGGAGGAGTTGGAGGAAGCAGAAGGTCCATCCTGCCAGCTAGGAGGCAGCAGACATCATGCCAGGGCTCAGCCAAGTAAAAAAGAGAAACAGATGAAGGGAAGGGGAGAATGCAGAATGGGGCAATGCAGAATGCGCTGAAAGGTTTCATGTCTGACCCAGTCTCAGAAGAAAAGTTGACTTGCAAGCAGACATCGGCACAGTGTAGATCAGGGAAAAGCATTTTAAGGAGTATTTAGATAGTTGGAGGTATTTAAGTCAGCAGAGGCTGATGGCACTTCCCCCGGAGCACTGGGAGTACCAGCTGCTACAGGCTCTGAGCTGTAAGCCATCACCTCCAAGGACTCCTCAGAGATGGATGATGCCCCTGGGAGAGTGTGAGGGTGAAAACAACACCTGGTTTTAAGAAGAGTACAAAAGAAGGAAGTTGGCATTTTGAGATCTGAAATTAAATTGTGACAAACTCAAGTGATTCACTGGTTTGCCCCTCCCCCAGGGCGTAATGAGATTATAAAGATCAGTCAATATAAATCTTTGCAATAATTGACGTCAAACCAGTCTAATGTCCTGTCTGACAGTGTAACTGGCTGCCTTAGTGCAAGCAGGAGGAAAAGTAGATTTGACTGAGGTTTTTTAATATTTCATTACTAAACAAGGGAAATGGGGTTGAGACGAAACTGTGACTTTGAACACGGTTGAAAGACCATGGTTAATGTAATGCCATTAATTTGGTGCTGAGAGACATTAAACAACATTTCACAGATTTCATCCTGGAAATAGCTGGTCAATATTTTTGATAATAAGACAGATGACAGAACTATGAAACTCAGGCAGAAGGGCATGCTCGAAAGAGAAACAGGTATTTGGGGATCTAGGGTCAGAATTCAAAGCAGACACAATGTGTTGGAGAAAAGGTCTGATGTCAATGCAATGAATAGCAATAAAGATACTACTAAGAAATGCGTGGAATATGGAGAAATAATTGTATAAATGATGAATGGGGAATAACTAGCTAAAAAAAATAGAATTGTAATAGAATAGAACAGAAAAAAGCAGAATTGTATCAATTCTGCTGTTGGGGCAATGTTAAGAAATATTCATATTGACACAGGACCAGAGATAGATTTAAAGTAAATGGATTGAACAGTAACAAGTCAACAGGCTTTTACCCAGAAGAAAGCCAAGTAAGAAACTGTTGAACCAATTGTCACTGGTGTCACAGGAGTGGAAGGTGACAGCTTTCCACTTCCTTGGAACTCTAAAAAGCTACCGACTGTTCCACTGGACTAATTAGCTACAAAGACAGTAAAAAACAGCAAATGTAGACACCAGATAAATACAGTATGTATTGAAGAAGAGCAAGAGGCAGTTTGACTTTTCTTGAAGGGTATTATGCACTTTAGAATCATGGAATCATTCAGTTTGGAAAAGACCTTTAAAATCGCCAAGTCCAACCATCAACCTGGGACCACCACCACATTCACCACTAAACCATGTCCTCAAATGCCATATACACATGTTTTTTGAACATTTGCAGGGATGGTGACTCCACCACTTCCCTGGAAAGCCTGTTCCGATGCTTTACAACCCTTCCCATGAAAATATTTTTCCTGATGTCTAATCTAAACCTCTCCTGGTGCAAGTTGAGGCCATTTCCTCTCGTCCTGTCACTTGTTACCTAACAGCAGAGACTGTCACCCACCTCACTACAACCTCCTTTCAGGCAGTTGTCGTAAATGTAATGGCCTTCTCTAAAAAGTTAGTCACCTTGTAGACAAGAGTAATCGAGATGACACATTGTACCTCAAATTCCAAAAGAGTGTTGACAGGTTCTTCTTATAAAGAAATCAACCGGTCAGAAAGAAGCTCCCCTCGTGTGAATGGTTGCAAAACAAGAAATGGAGGAATAATGGAGAGTTTTTACCACGAAGAAAGTTTCTCAGTGTAGTCCCATGACACCTATGATAGGATCACTGTTGCTCAATAGCTTTATAAATTATTTTGGATGAAAGAGTAATTACTGGAAACAATATTTACTGAGGATATGTAACTGTTCAAGGTAGTTAAAATCAGAACTATGGGTGCAGAATTGCAGCAGAATCTCATGATGTCAAGTGACTTCAGAAAAATTCAGTGCTAGCAACTTCAGAAAAGTGTACGTTCATTTCTGCTTTGTATTTTTAATTTTTTCCATTGTGCTTTCAGAAACAATGTTAAAACAGTGATGGCCACCAAACCAACTGTCACTGCTAAGGAAGGAAGTGTCAGTGTCATTGTGGTATTTCTTGGTAAACATCAGCTTAATGATGCACAGTGCTCAAGAGGACAAACAGACAGTTCAGCATTATTGGCAATAGAGCAGCACACCAGACAGAAGACATTTCAATGCTGTTAGCAACACCAAGGCATGTCCACATCTCACATACCCAATGCCCATAGCTGGAAAAAATAGCAGAGCAAGAGAAGAGATCTTGGAGATGGAGAAGCCTTCCATGCAGCCTGAGCAGGGCTCTTGGAGAGGGAAAGGAGGAGTTGGCCAAGTGATATGGTGGAAGCGTATAAATTCAGGAGTGGCTTGGTGCAGGTGAACAGGAATCTGTCACTCAAGACTTTCTACAATGCATAGCAAGGAGAAGGAATTTGAAAGAAAGTACATAAACCTGGCATGTCGTCACACTGTGAAATTCACTCTGAAAGCTGTGAGTGCTTTCACACAAGTGAGTTTGGAAGGTGACTGAGCATTTTTCAGAAGAAAAACCATCACCATTTTCAGATGTGAACTCAACCCCAGAACAAGAAAATCAATTTATATGCACTCAGGAGGGAAGAAATCATCTTGCAGTATCTTTGAATTGGTTTGGGGTTGGTTTTTTTTTGTGGCTAGGCTGCACACAGCCTGTTATGTCTCCTCACACCAGCTCATAAAACACATTGCAGCAGTGGTGGGCCAGAAGACAACATGAAGCTGCTGATCCTGAGCGAGTTGCAATATTGCCTGGAGCTTCCATCACTAGGGGCCAGGTAAAGTTGCAGAGTACTTGGGTGTATGAGCATAGCTACAGAAGTACCAGTAGAGACTGTTCTGCCACAAATAACACGAATAAAGGTAGGAAGCTGTGTGACACATAGACCCAAAGTAAGTTCTAGAAGGGATGAAAGGAGGCTGGTGATAATGATGCAAGTAGAAAATACAGTTTTCAAAGCATCATCACTTGCTATGAGAAGCAGAGGGGGGACACTTCTGGCTGGTCCAAAGAAAGGTGTCGTGCACGATTGAAATTTATTGAAGAACAACAGGGGAGAAAAGGCAAATGAGAGAAACAGCGAAGCAATAACAAAAAAAAAGCTAATGTATAACAAGGTAAAGAAGAGGAGCACTTTTGGAGGGAAGAAAAGGGTTTGAAATAAGCCACAAAGTAATATGAAGTTAAAAGCAACAGGGCAAATCTTGGTAGATCTGTATGACAAGGGCAAGAGATGTGGCCAGGAACAAAAAAAAATTAGGCAGGTGAAGCAGAGGGCAGAGAAAGGGGCGAAAAAAAAAAGATAAACAGCTTATTGAAGAAGAGGAGAAATCTTGAATGAGGGAAAGAAAAGGAGTGAAGGAGATGAAGATAAAAGGAGGAAAGGGAAAGGCAAATTACCAACTGGGGAGATGGAGAGATACCACTTGCACTGGCCTGGAGTCCACTCTGGGCCTCTTGCTCTCCTGAGACCCAGCACTGCTGGAGCAAATGGTGTCCAGACACAACTCAAACTGAGCCTCAAAAGCAATGTCTTGGGAGCTGCGGGCTCACTGGATCTGGCTTGCCACTGATAATGTGGCGATGCCTTCAACAGGCATTTTATGGGCTCACCATGCACTCCAGAAGTCTTATCTAAAGACAGCTTGCATTAGCAAGATTTGTTTATGCAAATAAATGCTGTCAATATCAATCCTGGAGATACAAAAGAAAACTCTAAGAGAAGAGAACAGCACAAGGACTGCTGGGAGGTAAAGGAAGAAGTCCTGTTATGGATGATAAGGCCAGAAGAAGCATTAGGAGGGCAGGAAGATGGGAGCTGCCATATTTTTAAGGGACACCCTCAGGGAAGGTACCAGGAGAGCCACACGTGACTTGCAGACCACAGACAGCTCACATACAGAGGAGCTGACAACACAGAAGCCCCACCCAAATTCAAAAAAAGCAAGGGAAAGTAACTTTAATGTTGAAAATTTTCATTATGATGCAGGGTGACTCCTATTACTTAGGAAGAGTGTCACTAATTGTAATAACATCTGAAAACATCATAAAGAGAAAGGTCTTTGGCCATGAGAGAGACACTATGGTAACAAGCCCCAGGCTTATTGTGGAGGATCTCATTCAACTATTGTAAAAGGTAGCTCCTACAGAGAGAAACATGGACAGGGTGCTCTAAAGGAGAAGAAAATGGGTTACTATGTGAAAATAAGATTGAGGCAAAATTATTACAACATGGTCAGGGACATGACTAACAACATGAAGTGAGTCTCTTAGGTAAGATTAAACAAACATGATCTGTAGGTCTTTTACAGTGAAATCTCTTCTGTTGAGACCTGTTTGTCTGAAAGATGGTTTTAATGCTGTCCAGGGAGATTTTAGTGTTAAAAGAGACTTTTTTTTTCCCACAGCAGTTAGCTCTGGCAGAACAACATGGCTCAGCTCCAGGACAGTTCTTTTCCTATTGCTCATCCTCTCTAGCAGATTCTGCAAGTCTAATTAGCAACACAGGCTTTGGCCCTTTTGTTGGCACAACGATGTTGTGACTTTTAGTGAGCCTTTGCATCATTCTAGCGACCCCCCCCCTGCAGCCTGGTGGCTTTCCAAGAGCCTGAGCAGTTGGGAAAACAGCAGACAGCTCCCTTGCCAGTGCTTCGGAACTCAGCTCCTTCCTGTAGGAGTTTTGGCACTCTGACTCTAACAGGCACAAAAAGCCTTGCAATCCCTGCTGGTTTTGCACACGGCTGACTGCAAACTGCGAACAGGTCTGCAAGGTGAGAAAGCTTTTATTTTTGTATTGCTGCTCTTTGAAGCGAAATTACTTTGAGGTGATTTGTCCTGGAGATTAGCAAAAATAAGTAGTTGAGTCTTTGACTGGCACACAGACATTTTTACAGTGAATTACAATATTGGAGGGTTCTGTAGTAAGTCCCATGCAATAAAGCTATCTACTATGCTGCTTTCACTGTGACTATCTGCATACTTTGACCTAGACTGATTTGCCATTTTCTTGTCACACTATGTCCTAAAGCCTCAGCAGCTTTATTTAAGGAATTATTTGGGACCTTTTTCAAAATTCCTGTCATGCAAACCTAGTCCTCATAAGACTGTGGTGCATGCATGAACTCTCATGGGGAAAACCTCGCCTGTCTGTTCACTCTTCTTCACAGCTCTTGTGTCTCATGCTAGAATGCGGTACCTGCAGTGACAAAAATTGTGACAGAGAAGGTGTCTGACCCTGCAGCTCCCCATTTACTCCATTCCATCTCTAGAATGTGAAGGCTGCGGATGTGAGCTCAGCTGGATCTGAGCAGGTGAAAAGACAAGCCCTGGAGCTGAAAACTGCAGATCCAGCGGTGAGTTTTAATTTGAAAGTGAGTCTCCTTGGAAGAAACTAACACACCATCCAAAGAAACAAGCTGAAAGCCTATGTATTCCTCCATTAGCTGCACCATGAGAATCAGGAGCAAAGCCGGACACGTCTGTCAGGGACAGCAGGATGCTGGCAGCCCATCCAATGTGGCAGGTCTTTACAGCAGGTGCCTCTGCCGTGTGCCAACACCGGAGGCTGGCGCTGAGCCCTGGCAGTAGGGCAAGAGGATGATCTTGTTGTCCCAAAGGGATTCTGGGGGCTAGGGAGGCATGGGTGCAAATCAAGCCATCCTGAGCATTCTGTGATGGTGTGGAGCCAGCCTTTTCCACTTCAAATAGATTTTCCTGTCAATCTCCACTAAGGTCTGTGCCTTTCTTCAGAAGGAAAAGGCTACATTGAAGGGATGGATTTCCATCTTGGTCCTTACCACAAGGCTTATGGAGCAAGAGATAAGAGAGTTCAGAGAGGAGTAAAGAGGTCAATAACTTCTCCTCCTGCATAAAGGCTTTTCAGAGCTGGGTGTTGAAGGGAGGAGGAAACAGAGTCAAACCCAAAATGTTCAGGAGCAATGCTCTCTGCAAGTTTTTCTAATGTTATATAGCTCTGTTTTGCTTCTTCATTGCTCTGTTTTGAATTCAGGATCTAACTGTGATGAAAAAAGGCATGGACTTTGATTGAAGTGCTAAGGAATCATGCCTACTTCAAAACTGTTTTCTATAACCAGCATCTTAACGTATAAGGATCCTCCTCATGAGAGCAAAGAGACTTGGCTGTACCTCTGGGATGAGGTGTCCTGCCATACACAGATGCCTGGTAGTGTTGGGCAGGCATGATCTCCCACTGAAGGATCCTGACTGCAGTCCCAGAAGGTCAAGGGGATTACCTCTGCACACAGCACCTGCAGGAGGGCTGTACAAATACTGCAGCTAGTCCTGATGTCAATCCTGGAAAAGCAGTGAAAGGACAGAGGAAAACAAGCAAATGGCTGAGTCAAAGCTTGGGAAACATCCTGCATTGAATGTAAGAAGCTTAATCCCCTGAATGTATGTAAGTAGAGATGAATGGGTCCACCTGCAAATACCTCGGTGGAGAGGAGATAAGATAGCATAGAACAGAACCAAATGGATGCAAGTCAGAGTTAAAAAATACTTGCAACCCCATTCTGAGTTTGACATTGAAGGTCAGGGGTTTGGTACAGAAGGGGTTGGTGTTTGTGCTTAGGAGGAAATCCTAAGGTCCTAAGGGATGCCTATAATCATCTTTTTCTACCTTACATGGGTGCCTCACAGGCTGTGCCATCACAGGGCAAAGTGGGTACTGTACTGGGCACCACGCTGCTGATGGACAACTGTACAGCCACAGGCCAGCTTTGTTCCTCTCTCCCTATCGGCTCTCCTCAATATCACTGTGCCCTACTGAGGAAGAAATAGGCCAGAAACGACCTCCCAGGCCAGCGTGGGCATGCTGAGAGGGCAGTGGAGCCAGCTGCCCCGAGCCACACCACCTCAGGGCTTTCTGAAGGGCTTACCCTGGAACAATTACACCTTATATACAAAGTATGGGTGAATAGCCAGTTCCTGCATTTACTGAATAGGTATTTCTCCTCCATTTTCACACATTTTTAACACTCTTCTGCTTTGATTTGATATACTGTCACTCCATTGCACTAACACTATTAAGTATTTATGCAGCGTAGAGCTTTCCTTAAGGATGATAAACAAGAACATGGCTGTGTGTGCACATTCCTCTCGTCTGGATACTTCCCAGCTCACACGGTGGTACCTTGCTTCTCACCCGTTTAATTTGCCACAGCCAGCACATCACCTCTGCTGTCACTGTCATGAAGTCTCAACAAAAAAAGGGATTTTGTGCCTGTCTTGCACCCATACTGCCTCTGGTAATGCATCCCCTGGGGGCTGGTCGTGAAGGGAGCACTGCATCCATTTTGCCAGTTATACCTCCACGGAGGTGGTGTCACTGCTAAAGCCACTTCCTACGTATAAAATGGTTCATGGATCCCCAGGTGCCAACTGGGACACTGCAGCCACGCTGTAATGTATCCCTCACCTGCTACAAGGGGCCGCAGGAAAATAAAAAGGCACACCACTTTCCATCCCTTCCACCTTTTAGTTACTTTTTCTGAAGGCTAATAGGAGTGGTTTGAATTCCTCGGGACTGTGACATGCCTGAATTTCCATCTCTATACGCTTTACAGTACTGATGATGATACAGAGCCTTAACAGAACAGCACTGTGGCAAAGCAGAGACAGGACAAGTTCAGGCTGTCACAAGCAGAAGTACACAGCATTTAAACAAAATTAAATGTGTCAGCTATATTCTTACAGGAAAAAAAAAAAGTATTTTTCCTCCAGGTGTACCTTGTTTTGTGCCTGAGCATAAAAATCCTCACACAAATTTCCAAATATTTCCCAAATAGAATATAAATAATCAGTTGTAGCAAAAAACCCTTCCTCAACTCAAATCCTCCTAAAATGGCTGTCTACAAGACAGTGAGAGCAAAATATCCCATAGTCTTTTTGTAAGAGAGATAGAGAGACAAAGAGAAGAAGAGACAACATTTTAAATAATTTTAGTTCCTTAATTCAATACACTGAATGCTCTTTCTGTTTCTTCTGATAACTGACCATCGCCTTGCTGAGAGACCTCAATTTTTTCCTCTCAAAAGCTTTGTAAAACAAATTACATGGGAACAATAAAACAAATTCTGAATGTTTTCATCTGAGATCTCAAGTCCATCTAATCTTCAGTGAATGCAACAATTCTCATGGACCTAAATTTCATCTTCACTTTCACGTAAATATTCTACCACATTTTAACCACAATAAATGTAAATACTTCTTTTTTTGTACCCTTTCAAACTTTGAGACACTTCAGAAACCTATTTTTTGAAAGAAGCAGTGATTTTCACTGTAGAAAATGCATTAAAACTTACTCATTGGCAAAAGAAACAACAGAACATATTTTTGCCTGAGAGATCACAATCTGCAAATGCAAGCTCAAATTATTTTAGTCATTTTATCATCACCTAAAACATTACAGTTGTCCAAACTGTAGCTACTTGAATTTAAAAAAATGAGACTTACCTGCCTTTTTTGTATACCTCATGTATTTCTTTTCCTTGTCGGTGGGTTCTGCATTCAGTGGATAAAATCCATCCCCACAGCAGGAGGAAGATGCTAAAATGCATTTTATGGACAGTCAACATGTTACTTGAAGGTGTTGTATCCAGAAATAGTCCATACAAGAAAGAGAAAACCCAAATGTAGATCCTGTTTCTCTTTTTAAGACATTATCGGTCTGATCGTTATTGGAAGGATGTTTACTCATACAAAAAATCATCCTGCAGTATTTAATCTGGACAGTGGGGAAAGCAATTTCCACTAAACCTATAAATCCTTCTACGTCAGATGGCAGGGATTTTCTAGCAGTGTTGAATTCACGTATTCTCAGACAACAATTATTTTTAGTCCAAACAGGCTATTTTACTAATTGGTTTAAATTGAACCCTATTCAAATACCTGTGGCACATATACATATATTTCTGCCTTGTTGAGTGAGGTAGTGCATTTGGTCAGGTAGGTGTCATTGGTAATTCTTTAATCACCAAACTTATCTGTGTAGCAGTAATGTTTGTTACAATCATTGCAATAAATTGAAAAGTATTAATAAACATAGATCAGTTTCCAGAAAAAAAAAAATTTGGCTCTACAAGCAGCATTTGACCCTGTATGTTCTTCTAGTTTACTTTAGTATCCAGTGGTGCTGTGGCCAGAGTGGTCGGTGCTTTCACGACTTGTGCTCTGCTGAGCACCATGTCTGGAAAGTGTCCAGTGTTCAGAGAAACAGGAGAGGACAGAATCAGGGAGATGGCTCTGCCCTCTGCACAGGGATGTTTGGAGAGATCCTACCAAAATCGAATGGCAAGCACCCACCAGAGCTGCAGGAGAACTTGAGGGCCTGGTGTGTCATGTCTCGTGTGGCTGACAAGATCCTCATTTGTGGTAAAGAAAATAAAATGGTGTGAGCAGAAATAGGAGTGGTTGAGCCTGCCACATTGCCCATCAGTTTGGAGCTCACACCCTCCCTGCACAACCCATAGCTCCGTGTTTGCCCTCCTTCTCCTCTGTGCCTCCCCACAAGGCCTCACAGCTCTGGTTCCTACTTGTGCCTTGTCATGGAGACCTCGCCTGTGCTCTGCTGACACCACCAGCCTTGTCCCACCCCTTTACTGACAAAGCTCTTCTTCCTCTGCCTGTTACCCATGGATTTCTATTTCAGAGCAGTTTGTCAGGTCACCCATCTCTTTCTACAAACCCTGGGGAGCAGATCTCTACCTGGTCTCAGCTGCTGTGGCTTTATTGACTTCAGTGAGCATTTACACTGCCCTGGGATCCACGGGAACGACACACTGAAAGGCACTAACATTTCATTCAATCAACAAAGATTCAGCTTCATGATTTGCAGGGGTAAAACGTTTCCTACACACACTCACGCAGGCTTCAAGAGACGGGCAATCAGTCACCAGCAGTTTGTTGCGATGATTGATCAATGCTGCTGTTCAAAGAAATTGTACGCATTTAACTTTGAAAATCACCTGCATTCCATTTACACTGATTCACATATCCTTCTCAAGGAGAATAAAAACCACCTTAATAACTGTTATTTTCACCTGTGGCGTGATATACTCCTCTCAGTCTCAATAATCTATATAAATACATTTTTGATTTATACATATTTAAAAAATACTAGTCCCTTTCTTATGCACCAGAAGAGCAATGGGGATGGACAAGCAATGGATAACTGTGAATTCACTTAGCTGCCCTAGAACAGCTGGAGGTGCCTTGGTACACATGAGACGAGGGAAAAAATAATTCTCTCACTAACAGATGGAATTTGCTAAAGGAATATATGAAGAAGGCCAAAAAATATGTTCAATTTCCCTTTTTTTGGATTGTTGTTCATAGAAAAGTTCAAATATGAGCAATTCATAGAAAAGTCCTGGAGCTAATCATCAGACAATTTCTAAATTCCTTACAGAAAATGTCTAGATGAAGAATAGACGTGGGCTCATGAAGGATAAACAAGTGGAAGAAACTTCTTTCCCTGACAGGCCAACAGGCGTCAGAGCTGCGGGAGAAGCAGTAGATTTAGATAAGCTTTCAACACCATCTCACACAGCATTCTCATAAGCAAGACAGAGAAGCACGGTCTTGCTGAAATATCTGTAGGACTGATGCAAAACGTTGCAAGCTTTAGCTCAGTTTATCTTGCTGTACCTCAAAAAGCAGCCATCCATGGCTCACTCAGAGCCTGCAAGGTGTAACACGTTTTGCAGATGACCTGCAAGGAAGCTGCAAACCACCTGGGTGGTAACCCAAAGGGAAGGCTGGAAAGGGTAAGAATGGCACAGTGCAAGTCTCCAGGTATGTAAAAGTCACTTCAAACTGAAAGATAGTCTGCTCCAAATGGCCATGAGATACAGAACAAAAAGGTAACTGAGAGACTGGTAAGGGAAAAATGAGGTTAGATTCTAAGTTAGATACCAGGAATATTTTCTAAGGACAGGGAAGCATTGCAGCAGATTACATGGAAAGAGTTTGCAATCGCCATCACTAGAAATAAGTAAGACAGGTATAGCAGATCTTGTCTTAGGACCAAAGGTTAGACTACATTACTTCCCAAGGTCACCTCCAGCACTATTTCTTTCTGGTTTTCCCAGAGAAAAAATGATGGAAAGTTTGCATATCAAAATTAGAAAAAAACATAAAAATTCAAACATCCAGGGACAAGAAAAGAGATGTCCAGGTGCCTTATATATGAAAAATAAAACAGGAAAATTGAACAAAACAACTTTTAAAAAGTTTGTCCTCCAGTTTTGCTTAATCTTGATCTTGAGCAGATGGAGAATTAATTTTGCCCACTTTCTCCATGAGAATGTCTAGAGATTAAAGATATAGCACTATTTTCATTCAGTAGGTAAGACCCCCTGGATACCAAATATGAAAAGAATGAATAATTTGCGGTGAGCAGTACTTTTAACAAGTTCATCTGTTTCTATATTTTGTGGGCTAGCTGTGAGCTGACTGCAGTCTCCTCAAACAACTTTACTATTTATCTTATTAGCAGTTAAATTTGGTGGGAAGACCCTGGAGATAAGTGTTGAAATATTGGCATTTTGATTTATTATTTAGTTTTATTTGATTTGGTGATCCCTTGGCATTTTTTTTCTTGTTGACCCATCAAATGAGTGTTCACAAATATAAAATTTAACATACACTCTGCTTTCCAGATATCCAACTAGTAATAACGTAAGTACTAACTTTCCACCTGCATCTGATGTTCACCAGACCTCAGAGCAAATTTTAAAATGGAAAAGCTACAATACTGTTGACTTTCCTAACTTTAACACCAGTTCTATGGATAGGAGACAGCCATTCAAATGTGAAATGATTGCATCAAATCCCTCAAAGCCAGCCAGCAGCTGATCCAGGAATAGACCAAGAAGTGGGGATGGACTGTAGCCATGAAGTCAACTGAGCAATGTAGTTGTTTTTCAGTAGGAAAGACCAGCTATTTCCTTTTTATAGCAGAAGCCACCTTTCCTGGAATGCTTTTGTGCTTGAAGCCAGATACCAGGCTTATTTGGGTCAGAGCAGGAGCTGAATGCAATTGATAATCCACAAGAAAAATGTAAAAGCATCTCAGACAGATGAAACAAATGATCCTGAACAAGAAAGGGAAAAGAAATCAGAGTTCTTGAGTAAGTAGCAATGAATGAGGTTTGAAGTTGTGTTGGAGGGCAGTCCCCAGCAGCTGCCATCACTTACAGCAGCTTGATCTCCCCCCAGGAATGCCACCCCCAACTCGGGCTCAGCTCAGGCCCTGCTCGGCACCTGCCAGCTGGTGATGCTTTCCTGGCTCCAGGATTTTATCACTTTGATCACTATGTTCCTCAGAGGAGTTCAACAGGATCTTGGGCTTTTTCTTAGTTACTGAGGAATAGAAATGCAGGTTTCCCAGACTGTTTAGGACTTTAATCCTGGATTTCCTGGATTTTCATTAACAAAGGATGATAAGAAATGTCACAAAAATAAACTTTTCATTCAATTTGGCCCAACCAAATTATTATAATTTGTTAAATGTACACATTTTCCATTTGATCCCAAAAGAGTAAACTATTTATCCAGTTCTATTTATAACCCAGCTATCTCCAAAATGAGAACATAGTCAGAAGAATAAATTGAGACGTATTTTTTTGCTTTGGAGTCCACAATATACTGAGATACTGAACTTATCAGGAGAAGAAATCCAGTCTGGAGAACAGTCACACAAGCCACCAGACACCACAGGAACCCAGGAGTGCTTTCAGTGCCTTCAGGGCGAGGCACAATGCAGTGAAAGTGTCTGACACAACAATAGCTCCAGTCAAATCACGACCTAGCCTTCTCTTGTTTAACTAACTACCCAAAGCTTCAAGAACTGCAGCAATACACAGCACGCTCCGTGTAAATACTCCTGCAGCTATAATCAAGCTGCAGCAGACACACATAAAAGAGCATTTACGTGTTCTAACCTCTTCCCAGAATGTGTCTGCCTTTATCTAAAAGCTACTGATGCAAGCATGGACAACTGTGTCACTGTATCTCTGTTGTGATTAACGTTTGCGGGAGCTGGAGGAGCACAAGGTAACAGATCAGGTGCTGCTTGACTTCTGGAAAGTTATTTCCCCTCTGCAGCTCTGTTTCTTTCAAAAATCGTACTCTGTGGCTCAGGACACAACGGTCAGAGAATAGTTTTTTACTTCTTTAGTGTCTTCTGTCATGAGTGTTGTCAGAGACTTTAAAAATCTGGCTTAATATGAAGTTAGTGGGGTTTCTGCATCCATTACTTGTGTCCTTTTTAAGTATGTTTCCATTCTGGGGGACATTCAAAGGAGATCCATGCTCACTCCGTGTAAGGTGCAATATGTCAGCTGGATCCCCCATGTTTGTTGGATTATAGGACCATATCCAAGGAGGATGTTAGTACAGATGAGGAATAGAATTTGATCAACCTGGGGATAAGTGGCGTTTCCACTGAGTTTCACTATGGTGGTGGCAGCAGAACTGGTGGCTATTCCTAGCATTCCTAGCTCTTGTAGCTCTGCTCTTCGTACAACTACAAATCAAACTCTCCAGGAAGCTGAGAGGATGAGAGAAGTGTGAAGATATGTATTTACACCGGAATGGTTAAAGCTAAAGAAGCCCACACAGAAAGGGAAAGAAGATAGTAGTATTTCCTCTGCAGGCACAAGAGGCAAATACACTCTTTTCCTTTTCCAGGCTGTAGCTAGATGTGCTGTGATTGTGGAGAGCAGAAGTCGGGAGCTACTGGCCAGAGCAGGGCAGGGGAAATGTCCAAACAGGAAGATTTTAGTTTTCAGTGTTAAAGATCATTATATGATCTGGCATAAGTGTGCACCAGGATGGGAATCACGTCACTTTATACCAGCCAAGGTTTTCACCAAAAATAGCCTTTGCATGTTTTTATCACATTTGTTTTCATGCTCCTGCTCCTCTCTGGTGTCTCTTGCAGCCTTTGCTTATAACGTCACATCAGAGCAGATTCACATGCTTTTTGTGGCAAAGCCTGGAACTTCTCCAAGTAGTGATGAGGACATTGGTGGACCTCAAGAAATCATAAACACTAATAAATAATTAGATTTCTGTGCAGCTTGAATGGCAAGGAGGAGCAAGTGCCAATGAACCTGTGACCCCAAGCCTTCTTATCACAGAATAAAAATCAGATAGAGACAAGGCAGTGTACATGGGCCTCTAAGCCGCTATAAATCCCTAAATGGATTGTGCACTGCATGAAAGAAAAGGGAAATAGGCCAAGCCCGCACTGAGCAGAAACCTGAATGGCTACAGCAAACAATTCCTGAGTGAATTGCACTGCTTGGGGACTAATGCACTGAGCTGCTGTTCCTCACTGCAGAAATGAATAACAATGCCACAACACCCCAGTGAGACTCGTCTTTAATATCACTCTCCTTTCATTAGAGCTCTTCCCTCAGGGATGTCCTTCTCCACCAAATGTGCCTTTTCTCCCCACGTGATGTGTCTCTGTGCCCGTGGAGGCATATTGGAGTTTCCAAGTGCCTCTCCGTGGCCCTGCACTCTCCCTGAGAGATTATGCACGTTGCGTGCTGAGCTGTGTCCTTTTGTTTCAGCCCCTTCTGCAATTCCCCGGAGCTGCCTTAGCTGGATTAGGCGGCTTTGTGTTTACTTGGCAGTGGGGCACCTGACCTTTTGCGTGGAGGTTCTGCTACTAAAGCTGAAGAAAAGATACAAAAAAAGAGTAAAAGATAAATGAGAGATAAAAAGACGCTTTTAGAAGTACACTTTGCTGTTAGCAGTTTAACAGGGTTGAATTAAAATATCGAAACTACATAGCAGTGCCTGGTGCAGCCTGGTGGAAAGGATTTTGGTTTGCTACTAGCAGATGTACTAGGGAAGGCAGACATGGGATACTACGGATGTCAAGGATTCCCCTGATGCTCCCCAGTATGTCGTAATCCCCACAGCACACAGCATTCATTTACTAGGAGGGACTGCTCCCTTAAAGGGAGTTCTTTTGGAAGATCCAGAACTAAAAGATTTGAAAGCATTCAGAATGAATCGAAGTTATACTCTGAACATCGTAGACAGGGACTAATTTCACTCCAGTTACTAGATTCTGGTCCTTAATCCCCCTATCCAGCCCATGCCATTTTGCTTTTTTTTGCAATAAGTACATTTCTTACATATACAACCCTAGCTAAAAAGGGCTCCCCAGTTTCCTCTGCTGCTCTCACAGCTCATCTGCAGCGCTCCATGGGGAATTTCGTCAGCAATATGCTAAGGGCCTCTGCCTGTCGAGCAAGAAATTGTTCCAAATGTTTTTCGATAAACAGCAACAAAATGGAAGAAGAAAGAAAGGTGATAAGTCTGAAATTCTTGCACGCAAACACTGAGACTCCAGCAGGGCCATCTCAAGGCAAAAGCTGACACGGGTATGAGTAACATCTACAGAACTGTCAATAGCAATTCAGAGAAGGCAGTAGTGCTTAATAAGAGAGTTGTTCTGCCAATATTCAGAGGGGATTAAAGGAACAACTGGACTAATTACAGCCCTTAGCCTGACAAAATATTGGAAAGGCTGATATGGCACTCAATAAATGAAGAGTTAGTGAGTAATTTGATTAATGTCAATTAGCATGGCTTTAAAGAAAAATAGATCTTTCCAAGCTAATCCTTTTTTGATTAATTTAAAATGTGTTTGCCAGAGGAAATGGAGCTATGTGATGTGCTTCTGTAAGGCGTTTAACGTTGCAGCACACGGCATTTTTATTAAGGGACTGCTACAATACAGTACCAAGAAAAAATAAGGAAAATATTTTAAAACCGGATAAACTCCCTCATATTGAATATGACTGTAAATGGCAAATCTTCATCAGGAATGCAATTATCTCCCCAAAGAGACTGGTTCTTTGTCCTATGCTGTTCTTGACAAAAAGCAGGAATAAAACACAGACTGCTTCCTGAATAAGCATGCAATGGCATGAAGCAGATCAGAAAAACTGAAGGATCACTGACAAGGAGGAAATGGAATATCATAGGGGAAGGCCCAGAAACTACTAGTGTCATTTGACTACAGCTTACTACAAAACTGTCCTCTTTGTAGATACTAGACTGTATCTAACAGTCAAGAATGTGGCTCATAATTTTAGGATAAGGGGGAGAAATTCTGGACACCAATGGAGAGTATGAGGTATGAAGGTTGTATTTCCTTCTTATGTGCTGATGCAAACTGGGCAAGTCTTGAAAGTGAGAGTTCTCTATCTATCAAGCTAAATATTTATTAAAATGGCATTATTAATTTTGTTACAAGATCCAGTGCCTGGAAGACCACGGAACACAAATTTGAAATAGATTTTTTTTTTTCTAAATAGCAATGAAGTTTGTTTCACTACGCATGTATTTATTAACTGAAGATAGTATGATTTTCTGTAGTATTTGGACTAGTTCTCAGACAGGGATGAATCTGGGGGAGTCCAATTCTAGGGCCATAACAAAGAGATGATTAGAGGATCAAAGCCAGGCTGAGAACCATCAACTATTGGCACCAGATAAGTGATGAATTTGAACAGTGCCTTTGAAAAACAATTTGTTTGGATATGACAACCTTTGCTGAATTTGGCAGCGAATTAACTTCAGATGGAAGGATATTATAACAGTTAATTTTTGTAAAATGATTGGCCAAAAAGAGTTTCCTAAACAAATAATAAAGGCTATAACAGTTTGTATTTTTTAAAATAAAGACAAAAAAAGTCACAATATTCTCCCTTGATAGATGTATTCTGAGGAACACGGTGATTGTCCATTAGGTCCTTCTTGGAGTCACCCCCTTTCATGGATGTCCATCTGGTGGACCCACCTGCCAGTCCCAAATGGTGTCTGGCCACTGCACATGGGACTCACACAGTTCATTTGTGGTTGCAGAGTCAATTATGTGATTAATGCCAGCAGGTCTCACCTTTCTAGTCTTGTTTCATTCTGATGGAGTCTTGTGTGCGCAATGCCCATGGGCAGCGTGTCCCAACGGCTTCCTACATATTTCTCCTCACTGGAGTCACTGCAACCTTTTAGTTTTGACACAAAGAAATCCAGTGGCTTTTGTTTCCCTCCGTGAACAGCTGCAGAATCTTCAGGTCTGTCAATTCTGAGATATTTCAGTTTTGCGCAAACATTTGATCATGACTGCAGATTGGGGCAACTCTGTCAAAAATATTCCTTGAATTTCTGTGTGGAAACAATTTTAGCTGGCATTTGGATATACCGAAGTTTCGTGAATTATACACGGTAATTTGGAAAATTTCTGGCTGGGTCCTTTTCCTCTGCTACTGATCTTCATCACTGTAAAAATGATGCCTCAAAGCAGCCATGAAAACCAAACTGAACAGGTATTATGAGCTCCACTGAAACACACCAGGAACAGAATATTAGACAGGAGCCACAAATCTGTCACATGAAATTCTGGTTTCAGCAGCAACTTCTAAAAGCTGCTAGGTGGTTATCACAAATAAACCTGCCTGACACAGCTTCACCAGCATGGCTGGTGCTGTTCACTGCCTCTGGATCTCAAACTCCTGCAGTCCTTCCAGGTCTTCAGACCTGTGATGAAACAGAAATGCCACAGCAGACATTTCTCACAGTCTCTCCCTTTAGCCTGCTGCCCAGAAGCACAACCCCACTGGTGCTCAGTTGCTCTGTCCTCCAGATTTGCAGAGATGAACTGGAGTTATTTCAGACCATTTTCTCAACCAATGAATTCCCTGCCAAAAATTCTTGTACAGGATACAGCTAGGATTTGCACGTTTTTGAAATTGTATTATAATTGAAACAATTGACTTTTTTATTGTTTCCTGGGATCTCAATTTAGCAAAATATTCATTTGCTCATTTTGTCTTACTGCTGTTGTCAGTGTCTTTATAGAAATAGTGGCCTGAATACAGTGGAATGCTTTGTGTTTCTCCACCAGATTAGCTTCTGCCTCTTGTCTGCAGATACCATATGGTGTAATATGGGAAGAGACAAGACCATTAGTCTGATTGCAATATTTAACTGAAATAAAATGCTAATAAGAGTTCTTGTTCTGCAGACATTGACTGCAAGTGTACAGGAATCAACAGATGATTGAGTAGCATAGAAATCACTGCCATTGGCAAATGACCAAGCTTAGAATGTAAAGATTCCTGAATATCAGAGCATCCTGCTTTCCCTCTGCAGAATGAGGGAGTTTATGACTTTTAATCCTGTCATTTCCCAGACTGCATGGTCAGTAACAACTATTATTTGTCAAGTCTTAGTGGCATAATAGATTTGTGCTTGGAATAGAGCTTTTATTAATTTTGGTCTTCATATAATTTACGATCTTTTATTGGCATCATTTTGATGTTCCTTTTGCAGCACAAATTATCATTGATCTCTTGAGATGTAACTGAAGGGTTTGATAGGCTCTTTTCACATCAAAGTCATAAAGCAATTTTCTTTCATTGGATGTGAGACCATCAGCCTTGGTATCTGGTTTCTTGCTATACCAAGAAATTGTCTGGGATCCAGACTTATAATGAACACAACCACTGTCTGGAGAGGATGTATTTATCCCACGCCATGAGTTTAATTTTTCCTTTTGGTTTGCAAGAATATTTGAATTTAGTATTTACTGTTCAGTTCAGTATGAACTGGGCTTTAAGAGTAAGTCCTGATGTCTTTTCTGATGGCCATCCACTGGTGAACAGGCCTATTTTCCTGTACAATCTACTAAAAAGTACTTGATGGTACTTTCTGCTCTTCAGCCTGAGAGATGCAATTAGACCAGGCCTCTCAGGACCCTGTACAGTTGAATTTTTTATACCTTCAAGGGTGAAGTTTCCACAGCCTCTCTTAACAGCTTTCTCCGTGTGCCTTGCTGCAGCTTGTCACTATTGCCACTTGCCTTCTGCCAAGCATCGCTGAGAACAGGTCTACACCTCACAGAAGGAAGATCAGCCAGATCAGCCCTCAGCCTGTACCCATGCTCAGGGTTATCCTTCCCCAGGCACAGGACCCTGAATTTGCCTTTGATGAATTTCAGAAGGTTCCTCTCTGCCCATCCCTCTAAACTGTCGAGGTCCTTCTGAAGGGCTGCACAGCCCTCTAGGGTATCAGCCACTCCTCCAGCTTTGTGTCATCAATGAACTTGCTGAGGAGGCCTCTGCCCCTTCATCCAAGTCAGTGATGAACAAGCTAACTCAGCAGGGTCAGAGATGCCTTGATGTGATGCCTGCTGTGAAGCAGAAGTTGCATAGGAAAAACAGAGTGCCAGATACCGAAAATGAGGGCGTACAGTGTTGGGCTTGTAACGTGCTAGGTGAGCTGTGTTAGAGAAAAAGCCAGCCCTTTTATTTTTTAACCTTTTCCATGTCATTTCACCATCGTTTCTTGTTTCCCCCTTCCAACTCAGGTCAATGCCAATTATATGAATCCATGCATGTACCGCTAAAGCCATCATGTGTGGAGGCCATTGAAAAGAGTCACTGAAGTATATGAGCAAGCATAAGACGCATCACCAGGGGGACTGGGGCACAAAAGATCTATCAGAAAAGTCTCAGCAGCTCACTGAGGTGGAATAGATAGAAGAGGCAGTCTTTACATGGTTTTATTTCCATATAAAATAGAGAAAACTGGATGTACACTTTGTTGCAAGCACACTAGCAGATGGCAGACTTTAAAAAGTATTAGACCATAGAAGAGGAAAGCCTTGACGAAAACACAAACATAATTAATACAGTATTTGCTATGACCATGTGGTTTCTCACATCATTGGTTTCTGCACATATTTCTTCTTCCACACATTTATCCTCTTTAGCCTCTCATGGCCAGCACATTCCCTTTCTAGTTCAACCTCTTGCTCTCATTCCATGGCACATCCAAGCCAGGGTAAGCAGAAGTGAGCAAGCCACAGCAGCAGCAGCAGGACTGCACAGCCCTGAGCAGCTGCCTGTCCCCAGGACTTGTGTCTACAGCTGGGCTGCCCCACTTTTGCCACCAGTGCCATTTGCTTGTGTCCCACCTGGGGACTGACCTCGGGGATGAGACAGGATGGGGGCGGGCCTTACACCCAGCACTGCACAGATGGATCAAGTCCTGTGCTGGCAGTCAGGGGAACAGAAGCATCTGCAATTTTTCTTTCCATTGGAGTACAGAGACATGGAGGTGAAGGACAAGAAAGGAGGAAATTTTGCTGTCATTCACTCTATTTTTTCACGTGCTTTTCCATCTGGAATACCAACTTGGTATTTTTTCTTTGCCAGAGACTCAAACACTGCAATAGGCAGCTGCTTTAGGAAGCGACACCGACCAAGGCTGGGTTTCTGCCTCTTGGAGCATAACGCGGGCAGTGGGGCTGGCAGGGACACGGGAAGCAGCGGGGACAGGGCGACAGCCAGGCAGGCAGGGGCTGAGGCTGTGGTGCTGCGTGGTGGAGGCAGCCAGCAAAGTCCAGGCAGGCAGCATCGGTGCAGGCAGGCTTCCACCTGCTGGCCACAAGCAGTTCCACAGATTCTTCCCCGAGCTGCCTGACACCACGGTTCCCAGCAGATGGGGGCCTCGCAGGGATGACCGCACTGTGAAGCCCAGGCATCATGGCCCAGGGGCCAGGGTGGGTCAGCGAGGAGGTCTTTGTCATGCAGTTTGGTGTATCAGGGGAGTTTACCCAGCATGAAAGAGACTACAAACAGGTGTGTATTTGTATCTGGAAGGAAATGACACCTTCCTGATAGCCTCTGGGGAAGGCAGAGGATTGGAGAGGATGCTCACTGCCCAGGGTGGGCGAAGTGTGAAAAAAAATCCAGATTGCCATAGTCCCCACTTGCTCCAATGTGTGGGTAACTGGAGGCTGCAGGAGAGCCAGCTGAGCAGTTCCCATGGGTGGTAGAATTCACCCAAAGATGCAAAAAAACCCCAAAATAAAATATATCTATCCCTCCTTCCTCACTCCGTCTTCAAAAGGCGTCACTGTCTAGCTATGGAAAGATGTCTAGCATTAGTAGGTTTGTTTATGGCTTTGGTTTGAATGACAGTTTTTCCTTGACTGAACTTTCAGGCACCTGAAAATGGGCTCTGATTTCTTAGGCTAAATCCTTCCCACTCCCTCTTTGGCAACAGTGAATTTGTTGTCAGAGGTTTGATACTAATAGCATTTGAATGGTTTATGTTTAAAGGAAAAAAATGTCATTATTTCAGAGAGGAATCAGAAGGGGAGATAGTGGTTTGAGATGCTCTGGGCAAGAACCCAAAAAGCAGACTATTAGCATGTGCAGTAGCAAGTTTATGGCTTTGCAGTGCAGCGTGATGATGTCAGCCCAGAAACAGCCCAGGAAAATCAGAAATCTTCTCCAGAAATTCAGTTTGTGGTATGTAGGAACACAATGGATGAGGTTTGTGCTGAATATATAAAGCATAACATGTATGGGAATACATCATACTCTTTCCATGATTGTCATCAGTGGTCAGTGCAGGGTGTCCTATGCTACCACCCAGAGCTGAGCTCTGAGAATGCTTCCTCTCCAACTTTAAAAAAAAAGGAAAGAGAAACCATCTTCTGCTTCGCAATAAAATATTTCTTTTCAAGCTTTTTCCTTGAAAGCTTTTCAAACTTTTTCCTTCTGTTGACTTGCTTCATTTCCCCAGCTTCTGAGCAAAGGCTGAGCGAAGAAACTAAATAAACCTTGAAAAATATAGAGCAGACATATCTAAAGCAGCGTGTTTTGAGACAGAAAATATCAGTGAACTTTTCTTTAAGGCTTTTTTCTTTTAAAATTGCAAAACTCAAGATTATATTGAGATTTCTAAAAAAGGTTGTCTGGGTTTTTTTGTCTTTTTCTAGTGCTGGAGGTTGTTATTAGTCTGTACATGCTTTTTTGCACATGGTTTGTGTTGCTCCTTTATAAGAGCTTATCTCTCCATTTGACATTAAACACATTGTCCAGTGCGCCAGAGCCAAAACAAGCCATTAACAATCTTCAGACTGGCATCTCTTTAACAGTAACTTCTTTCATAGCCCAGACAAAGTATTAGAAAACATTCAGCATTTTTGAGAGATGATTAGGATGATCTAATGGGGCTGTTTCATCTCTGATGTCAATAATTGGATGTTTTCATCTCGTTGCTCACTTGGTATTGGTGTCACGAATTTTCTCTTGGCTCTAAATGTGGCATGTAATTTCCATTACAGCACATGCAGGGTCATCCATGAGTAAAAGGCAGTTGGATTTTGCTTTGTGCTGAGAAGCATAAAGCTGCTCAGGAACTTTACTGGTGAAAAACAGCATGTGAAAAAGGCTCAGAGAGGGGTTGTTGACCATTTTGTCTGCTCACGTTAGAACCCAACCCGCATTGCTTGCATGGCGGCCTGCTGGGAAGCCTCCTTTGCACACCCCGGTACTATCAGCTGACAGACCTTTGGTTGTCAGGAACTTCTGGACATGTATTCCCTGGGCAGCAGCCCCACGGTGTTTCTTTCCACCCCTCCCATCTGCCACAGTGTGTAGCTTAAGCTGCAGAGCCGTTTGGGGGTGCTGCTGGCGGGGCTGTTGCCTTGGCAGTACAGTCCCTCAGTGGTGGTGCTCCTGTCCTCCCACCCTCGGGAGCTCGGGAGATGGGAAGCCTCAGAGGCAACATCATGCTCCCAGACATGAGAACAGGGCTCTTCCAGGTCCCCTTAACAAGAGTGTACATGAATGGCAAAAACTCTAAGGAGCCATTTAAATAGAAATCTGCAGAGTTTAGCCTTGCTCACGCGTACCTCGCTCTGGCCACGCTGATCAGCTGCAAATTCAATCACCTGCTGTGCCTCTTTTGAAGTCTCTGCCTATGACGGTATCTCTGCCACCAGCCTTTCTCCCTGTTTGAAGTCCTTCGCCTGCACAGAACTTACTTTGTTCTCACACTTCTTACAGATTTAATCTGCTTTCCTCAGCTTGGCATCACAGCAGAAATGCAAGGTGAAATGGAAAAGAGATGAAAGAAAATCCCAGGATCTGAGAGATCCCATTTTACCTGCTGAGCATCCGTGCTGCTCAGGAGATAGGGGTCTCCTTTGCCTTCTCCTATTCATGTGTCACGAGTTGTGGAGCTTCTCTTGCTTTGTATACATTTATTTTGTGTAAGTCCATGTTCCGTAAAAGATGCTTAAGTAAAATGGAGTAATTCTTGCTTTAAGACATTGTTGTAAAATTCCTCAGATCATCAGTAAATTAGTAGGAAGATTCTTACCAGATAATGAATAAACTAGATGTAGTGAAAAAACAGACCTCACAAGTACAAATCACATTCCTGCATGTGAAGCAGTTTTATTGTATCCATATCCTTAGGTCACAGGGTAATGATAGTGATTTTGCTTTTTAACTGGTAATTATTGGCACTATTTACTGGTATTCCAGGGGATTTAGCTTTTCGGTGAGTTTAGCTTCTGGTCCCATGACTTTGGTGGAATATCTCAGACATTTTGCTGAGGTGGGTGCAAGCATCTCTGCAAGTTCCCCCTGCAAGGGTGACACTGGCACAGCCTGGAGAGAAGGTGACACCGGCACAGCCTGGAGAGAAGGTGACACCTGCAGAGTAGTCCAGGAATCATCACCTAAGGCCTCATCTCAGGGAATGTTTTAAGGGAGGGAGAGGAAAATCAGTGAGTCAGTGGAATGCCTTGCTTCCTTGCAAGTGGAAATAAAGGTCCTGGGAACCTCCTGATGGCTGTGAGGGTGAAAGTGTCTGTGTGTGCATCCACCACAGCATCGGCTGCCTGGATTTGGGCAGCTGCACAGTCCCCTGCCAAAACCCCTGCTGCTTAAGCTGCCTTTGACCGCCTGCTTTTCACAGCCCATCTCACAGCCTGGTACAGCTGCACCCCTGCTCCTTGCACCTTCCCAGGGCGACTCCTTTGACACAAACACCTGTTAGACAGCCCCAAACACTCGTGGCTGAGGTCAGGGAGCCAGCATCATCCCTCCAGCTGTGAGAGCCCTGGTGTGCCCCCACAAGGCCATCGCCTGCATCCCCGGAGCTCAGGGTGCACGCAGTGCCCTTCTCCCGCCTCACACCACCTCCTCTGCCACATCTGCATCACCAGGCCGTGGTGTGACATATTGTACCCTTTAGGAAACAAGCTCAGCTCTCCTGGAATTAGAATCTGAGTGACGCTGGCTGAATCATAACCTTTAAAAAATAGCAGGGTTTGAGGTTTTTTTGTCTGTTTTTCCCACAGTGGAACAAAGCCGGATTTAAAGGTCTGCTGTGGGTGGATGATTGCAACCCTTGATCCCCAGCCAGAAGCATTACATTACATAAAGAGTTTTTTTCTTCATTAGGAATTAATCTGTGCTAACCAACTGTCAGCTGCTGGTAACGACCCTTTATTAACATGCTGCCCTCCCCGGACTAGGGGCATTTAACTGACTTATTACATTAGATGTAATATGAAAATGCACTTATCCATATCCCAGGCATTCGCGTGGCCCAGCTTTCCGCCTGTCTGCTCATGTGTGTGCTGGTGCAGGGGAGCGAGGGCAGCCAGGCAGGGCAGGGCAGGGCCTCAGCCATCCTCCTGCCTTGCCCCTGCCTGGCTGCAGGGTGTAACCTCAGCTCACCAGCAGCCGAGCTGATAAAAGAGACCTGTCTGTGAAAAGTCCTGCTTTGGATTATACTGGGGGCATTATTTGCCTCCATGGCAGGAACCAAAGTTTGCAGCAGTGCTGTAGGCATGGAAAAGCCCTTCTATGCATTCATGGAATGCATGAGTTCGTTGATGGTTAAGTCATTGGTTTATTCTGCCTGGTGGGGGTTTTTTTAAATGTGCAAAATGAGTCACTTTGGGGCTACCAGGTGATCTTAACAGGTGTTATGGAAAAGCTGAGGCTGTTGTTCATGAAAGAGTTACCGCCTCTCTGCAGTATAATGAAACATTTAATGAAATAGATGAAAAACATATACACAAAAAAACCACCCAAACCAAAAAAAACAGCCAAGAAAAAATCAAATTCCAATCTCAAATCATGACACTTCTTCTGCAGAAGGAAATGGTGGATGCAAGCAGGGCTTGATAGCGACAGGACAAGGGGAAACAGTTTTAAACGAAGAGAAGGTAGGTTTCGATTAGACATTAGGAAGAAATTTTTTACTGTGAGGGTGGTGAGGCACTGGAGCAGGTTGCCCAGAGAAGCTGTAGATGTCCCAACCCTGTAGATGTTCAAGGCCAGGTTGGATGGGGCTTTGAGTGACCTGGTCTAGTGGAAGGTGCCCCTGCCCACGGCAGGGGAGCTGGAACGAGATGATCTTTAAGGTCCCTTCCAACCCAAACCATTCTGTGATTGAAGTAAGGCTGTTGTGAGATTTCTCTGTAAACAAACTGGGGAACTCTGAGGAGGGCCTCAGACAAAGTGGAGGTCACTTAGTCCAGGGAAGTGAAGAGCACAAATCTGCAGAAATTTAGATACATAAACTTTCCTTCATACCCACAGGGCATAACAGACCCAGCAAGGGAGATTCAGCCAGGCTGCAGGTGAAAACTTCCTAAATTTAAGGCTGGTTAATCACTGGTAGAAACTCCTTGGTGAGGCTGTGGCATTGCAGGTTTTTAAGAGCAGTCTGCACAAGCACCTGCCAGAAATGGTTTAAATGTGGTCGATGATGCCTTCAGGCACGGGAGAATTGGCTGCCTGATCTCCCCACAGCCCTGTTTGGCCTGACTGTTGTGGCAGCACTTGGCATGGCAGCCTTGTCCTGGTGGTGGGGACATGCCCCACGGCTGTCATCCCTTGGCCTGAAAGGTGTCAGTGCTGGAGCTGGGTTGAGCCTCGCTGTGCTGTGCCTGAGACCTGGCACGCACTGAGCCCTAGTGCCAAGTGTGTGTGCTCTGCCCAAGCACTCAGGGAACCCAGCTCAGCAGCTTCACCCTCCTTATTCTTCTTGATCCTTGACAACATTTTTCAGCCTCTTTCTCTCTTCAGCTTGTTTCTGGGTGATCTCTGATCTCCTGTCACAGCCTTATAGGGAGCAGAAACAAGGATCAGGGTAGACACCAGGAGAGGAGAGGGGTGTCTGTTTGGCAGCAAGTGCATGTGAAGCCTTTGGCTCCACTAGCTGCTCTACTGACAGCAGAAGGTGGGGAGGCTGGGATGGGAGATGGGTGAGGTGCTTGAGGTGTTGAGTGAGCTCCAGGTTCAGGGAGGCAGCTGGAAAATGGCACCAGGGGGAGTTTAACACCACAGTGCAGAGCCTGGACAGGCAGCTGAGCCTGGAGGCTCGTGAGAAATGAACATCAAGGTATTCTGCTCCATACAGGCTGAGCCAGGGCCCACAGACGTGCTTTGGAGTGGCCATGAAGCTTTAGGGCAGCCTCTGTACTGGAAATGGATGTGCCTGGAAGCAACTGTGAGCATTTTAGAGGTTAAGTGACAGATTAGCAGCATGGGATGGAGAGACTGAGGAATGAAACTCTGGGTCTAAGGTTCATCCTGCGTGGCTGCTCCAGTCCTGGGTGCACTGGTGGTCCTCCCGTGGGCTGCCTCCTGGACCTGCACCCACCATCCAGCCAGGCCATGACACCTCTCATCATGGCATGTTGTCCACCCACACAGCCTTGACTGAGACCTGAAGTGATGATAAGGCTAGGACTTCTTTCAGAGGCTGCTTCCTCATCTGTGAAATCAAACAAATTTTAATTTTTATTATTTTTACAAGGCTGTTTTACCTCTTCCCAATTAAATCTCTTCAACTAATTGGATTTACCTAGTAAGGAAACCTTACAGAGCTTGTATTTGTGAAGCAGCCTCAGTGGTCCCTTCCCTTGGCAGAGCACCAGCACAAAGGTGTTTTGCACTGGAGCTGTTAGTCACTTATTTTCACTGCTTTTGTCACCAGCTGAGGCGTGGGAAGAATACTGACATTCTGTAATATATACGTCAGCTGCCAGAGAACTGAGGAGAAGAAAGCACAAACATTACAGCTGTGATTAAAGAAAAGCTGGAGAACCAAGGAGCAGCTAATGGCTTGGCAAAATACTGCCTTTGGCACAGTCACAAAAATACTTACTTTCATCTTGGGGGGGAGGACTTTTTTACTCTTCTTTCCTCTTTCCCTACTTTTTCCCCTTTTTAAAGGAAGCCATGTCCTGCTAAGCACTGCATAGCTGCATCTGCAGGAGGGTGGGCGAGAGGTGGGGAGAGCCCTTCCGTGGGAGGCTGAGCATGAGGAAGGGAAAGCTGATGGGCAGCACTGTTCTGGACAGCATCACTGCTGGGTACCATCACCAGCAGACAGCTCCAGGCATTCCTGTGCAGGTTAATGAGGTACAGAATCACACACACAGAGCTCCTGCCCCAGCCTTACTCTGTGTGAGCGGCGGTGAAGCCTTATGGCAGCTCAGCAAGTGCCACTTCCATTTAGCAGCTCAGTTCAAAATTGAGTTGCATCTCCTCCATCATTTAGGGCACAGAGTGCCTGAGAGCCTGGGACAGACTACGTGACCCCAAATAATCAGCAGGGCCTCCCATTTCAATACTTTCATTTTCTTTCTGTGTCATACACAAGCCCTTCTCCAAACAAAGGAGCCCTTCGAAGCAAGAGCTCCTCCTCCTCTTCCTCTCCTAGGTCATCACTGGGATGAAAGGAAGGTCTGATGTGGCAGGAATCTGACAGGAAGATCCTGGAAACAGACACCACCTTTTCAGTCCAAGCACCAACCTCCCTCATGGATGGAACACACAGGGAGAGCCCCACCTCAGCCTCAGAATAAGAGAAACGCTTCTTTCAGTGTGCCACCCTGGGAGCACCTCAGAGACTTTTGGGGCAGGGGGACACTGACCCCATAAAGAAAGTATCTCACAGAGGCACAGAATATGGACTAAGCCCTGAGGAAATGTCCTTTGTCACCTTCCCCAGGGTGGCAGTTTGCATCCATGGCACCATCATGGATGGTGGCTGTGGTTAGGGTGATAACCACCTAGGTGGTTAGTGTCTCCAGGTCTGGCCAAGCAGGAGTTTGCTTTCCTTTCCTCTTCAGAGAGTCTTACAAAGTCCCCCCCCAGCACCACATCTGAGCACCCAGCCACATGTGTTAGATGTCAAGGCCTCTGTCTGGTGCAAATGATAGGATCTTTCTCCTGTGTAGCTCCTTGGAGAGCATCTTGTGTCCCTGCCCAACAGGTGAATAACTCTGCCTTTCCTGTTTTATGGAACAGCAGCTCTCCTGAAACTCTAGATGCAAAATGAGGAGTATTTTTACTTGGAGGCTGCTGCAATTACAATCTGTGCAGAGCACTGAAGTTCTCCTCCCATCTGTACCTATAAAAATGTGGCATTATGCACCTTAATAAGAAAGGTTTAAAATTTAATGGTTGAAATGAATTTGGACCCTAATAAAAATCCAGATAAAATGGAAAGAGCCAGGAGGCTAGAGAGTTTTACAGCTCTAATGTTCTGTCCCGTTTCCCAAAATATATTTGTTCAAGTAATTCAGACTGTCGTTACAATTAACTTGTCCTTTCATTTCCCTCTCTGAATTCCCTCTAAGCTAAACACACAATTTTCTTCTATAAATCTGCGTGACAAGTAGAGCAGTAAAATCTTTCCTTCTTTTTTTCCACATCATTTATATGCATTTTGCACGGGTTGAGTTGCCAGGCATTTCTCCTAAGCTAATTTCTATGGTTGCAAGTGCACATATCCATACTCAGAGACCCCTAAAAGACTTGTGGAAGAAGTTCAATTTGGACGACTGGCCAAAAGGAGTCTTCAGCATTTTCTCAAAGGGAGGAAATATTAAAAATCAGGTGTCAAATTATCTGCAAAGGGCTTTGCTGCTTGCTCTGGGGAGTGGGCAACGCAGGACTGTCCTGATTCTTGGCTGCCTTGCAAAGGGAGGGCTGGGGCACACATTCTGTGCCGTGCCCACGATGCAGCCCCCATCTCCTCAGTGCTGCAGGACGAGCTGAGAGGTGGGGGTACACCCGGGAGCTGTGCGTGTCTCTCTGTGTTGGTATGGAGGGGACTCTGCCCGCGGCTGCCACAGGCACGCGGCTCCTGTGTGAACCCTGACCGAGGACCAGCTAATGGCACACGTGGCCACAGCTGAGCCCAAACCTCTGGCCAAGACGGCTACACCACCTTCACTGCACCACCTCTCACGACTGCCCTATGGCTGGTGGGGGTCCCACCCCTTCTGGCAGAGGATAACCTTTTCGTGCCCAAATCAAGGAGTGCCACACGGTGATGTGTGATTCCCAGGCACTGAGTGCCTTGGGAAAGTCGGTTCCCCTCACCCTTGCCTCCACAGCAGGCCCTGCTCAGCCTGGCCATTGCTCCTGTCCTTCCACAAGAGCTGGATGCCAAGAGCAGCACCTTTTCTGTGCTTGTGCGCAATTTCCCTTCTCTCTTCGTCTGAAATGATAATTCCTCTGACCAGGAAAGTAATGACCCTGATACATTATTTCAAATGTCATTTGTGCAAAGTAATTAATCAGCTTAATGTGAGACTGGATTACATTTTAATTTTAATAGTGCTAAATTCTTGCTGTTTTTTAAATAAATTTTCCTGCTCTTTACATTTCAGCCGGGCAGTACCTCACTTAGTTAGGCTGTACCTTGCTGTAATCTCTCCACTGTGGAAATTTGACAGACAATAACCATTATTCAGTGGTTTGGGCATCAGCCTCACACACGCACATTTATTTTAGTTCCATAAGTCTGCATTAGGGATAATAGCTGAGGTCTGGCAGCTGGGACCTCGGAGCAGTTTCATCTTCCGTTGGGAAGTGTGGAGACAATGTTTTCAAAGGCACAAAGCAGGAATTAAATGGAAAGTTCTCATTTGTAGTTAAATGGAGATTGAGATATATACCTGTCACTTGATCTTTTGAAAATGTGCCATTAATTGTAAAGCAATTATTAAACTTTCTTCAGTTGTGGGTTGCAGTTTTCACAAAAGGTCTCCATAGCTTATAACTGTAATTAACAGCTCCCTTTTCCCAAAGAGCTTTGCATACTTCAAAGAACTCTCATGCATCCACTACATTTCTTCCACCTTTTGAAGTGTTTTTTCACTTGAAATCAATTACAAATGAGGTGTTTATTCAAATCCTTTGCCCGTGGGTATCAGCTCATAGGTAACAGATTTCCAAACAGAATTAAAATCACATTTTAAAGTTCACACCATGAAATTGTCTCTTTTCCACCCTTTCCATCTGTTATTTTATTACCAGTTTGATTACAGCAATCAGCACAGTGGATTGTACCCATTGCACAACTTTAGCATCAGCATTGATTGTATCCTTCTCAACACCACCTTTTTCAGAAAAAAAAAGTAAGAGAACACATATTTTTGCCAACACCTCATTTCTTGGCCCTTGGCTGACAATAAGAGCCTTTTTACCATTCAACATATTAAGTTTTCTGGACAAAATAAATGGTAATTTACATACAGTATATTACAAATTCACATATGGACACTATTAAACATAGGTACACATCCCAGTGTCTTTCTTTGTTATATATTATGCCTGCATACACATTATACATATGTGCACATATCCATATAGTTACCCTTTCTCAAAGACGTGGTTTGGTTAGAAGTAGAATTACAATGGAGCCAGATCTAGAATGAGCAGAGCTGACATTTTCTCTCTTTGCAATTGGACCAGGTTGTCCAGAGAAGGCATTTTCAACAGTGACCTCAATTTGCCCAAATCTCCTGTGCACTTCTGAAAATCCTGCCCTTCAGTAGGTTCATTGTCCATCTGCTCAGTGCTTCACAGAATTGGGTTGTATCCATCAAACAGCATTCAGAGCCCAGCTTCAGGCGCTCTCTCTCAAAACATTGGTTGGATCTGGCAACTGGAAGTTAGACAGTGCTCACAGAGTCTCTTGTAATCCAGAGGAAATCAAAGGTGAAACACATTGTCAATACCACACTTCAAATATTTGTTCTAGCTTCATGCCTAGCCACTCTCCTCTGAATAAACAGAAAAACACAATTCATAATGGTGACTGAAGGAGAAGTCTTGGCTTTATTTGCATCTATACTTTTCATTTAGTGTTTTAATTAATAATGAGTTTAAGTAGTGCCTAAGATACAGGAGGGATTTTTGTTTTGCCTTAGTGGAAAAATATGCTCTTCATGGTTTTATAGGCTGACAAAAGCAGACATCAATCTCTATCAGTTATATACACATGCAAAGAAAATAACAGTAAGGTATCCTCTCCAAAAGATGCCTATCAGACATTAAAACTACAGGGAATGCTAGTACAAAGACGATAGGAGCTAAAGGACATCTTTGCCATCACATAACTTCTAAGGGAACAGGAGCTGTAATAAAAAGAAATGGCAAAGTACAGCACTAGGACTTCCTGGGTTTTTTATGCCACGAGGCATTATTCATCAACAGCGCTCACTTTGTGGCTATTTGTCTATATTTATCCCTGGTTTAATATCATTCTAATGCAGGGAAGTTGCAGTAGCATCATAAGGCAGGAGAGATACCTGCTTTCTTCCAGCTGGACTGGTTCAGAGGATGCATTTGAAGAACTCACTGGTAACTAATACAAAATTGGACTCTCACTGGGCGACCTGTTCAGAAATCACAGGCATGCCCCACACACGTGCTATCTAAGCCTGCTAAGCCCCTCGGCACCTTATGAGGTAGGTAAATCCTAGTGCTCCCCACTTTCTAGATGGAGGAGCTGAGGCACTGAGAGGTTAAATGGCATATGCCGTGGGTAATGCCGAAAGACTGGCAAAACAGGGGGGGCACAGGAACCAAATTTCTCACTCTCTGAACTCCCTGGTGACTTCATGGTGCAGTTCTGCTGCCTTTCCCCAGCAGAGGTCCCTTTGCTGCACTGTCCTGCTGCCAGCTGGGATGCTGGCTCCTGTTTTACACTCAAAACTGCTAATGCTGAAGAATGCACTGTTATGCCCAGGCTTTAACCTCTAAAAAACTGAGTGGTCTATTTCTTTAATATTTTTTGTGTCTTTCTTGTGGTGATCTCCACCTGTCAATGTGAGAAGTATCTAGGTTTCAGCTCCATGAGCAATAAGTGGTCAATGCACTGACCTGGTGGCTCAGGAGACAAGTGGCAGGCTGGGCAATCCTGCCCCTCAGACACTGTCCTTCCTCTTCTTGCCAGCAGTTTCAGGGCTGTGTTTTCTTACTTTTATGACCAGACAGAACTCCATTCATGTCAGTTATTAACATGGCTGATTAAACAGGAACATAGTTGTTAATTTTAGCTTCTCTCATCAGTTTTGTTTCCGCTAAGTCGATGCCAGCATCAGCTTGACTTAGGCAGTAATATTTGAGGCACAAGGGAAAACCTGGGTATTGTTGACAGCCAAGAGTTGACATTTCTCTGCCACCTTCTACATCCCCTGAGATTTAGGATGTAAGAATTCCTGCTATGGTAAGCAGAAAATTTCATGTGCCAACAAATAGTTACGGTTACATCAGTATTTTTGTTTGCTTTTTCTTTATTCTAATCTCACTCTTGGCTCTTCACACTTCAAGCTCTGCCCCCATTGCTCAGTTTCAGCTTGGTAAACAAGTGTTTTGATGTACATAATCTCCACGACAGCCAAAAAGTCATGGTGTTTTCTTAAAATAAGGAGCCCACAAACCTGAGTGTCGCTGTCTTGTTGCTATCATGTTTCTACATTTGGGGTTTGCTGTCAGCGTTGTTAGCAAAGGAAAGGGAGATATCACAGGGTAGGAGAAGAACTGCCAAGCACATAAGCTTGTTACAATGCTGTGCGGCAGCTTCAAAGGGCTTACATCGACCTTGGACCCACAGTATTATTCTTGGCCATTTAATCTCTGACATGCCTCTGTTTCTGCAGAGAGGTTCTGGCAGACATGTGTCCCTTTTGATCCCAAATGCCTGAACAGAAGGGCATTGTGTTGATTGGGAGAGGCACATTGGGATATACAGTTTGTCTGTGGGCTTCACTTTGTAATCCGGAAAAAAACCCTGCTGACTCAAGCATACCACCTGTGCTCTGTAACCAGCCCAGCTGATCCTGGCCAGCCAGCTGTCCTAATGGTATTGATGAAGGTCCTATCGAGAGAGAAAGCAGAATCTGTAGCCTTAAAGGAGGCGTTCTTCACAAAACAATGGAAAAAAGTTATGTTTATATGCCACAGAAAAAAACAAAATAATTTTCTCAAAAGTAAAGGAAACTGCTCATTCAGTTTCCTTACAGGAGATGCGCTGTACAGACCTCCCCACACAAGTTGCATTTATTTAATTCCTTACAGCTCGCATGAGCACTGTCTTTGGTTGTCCTTTGCACAGCAGGCACCACCAGCGTGGCCAACCCCAAACAAGCATCCAGCACCTTTTGAGTGTATGGTGGACACGTGTTTTCAAGTATGAGAAATGGCATGTGTCATAAAGCAAACAGGAGCAGGGGGGTGGGTTGGAAACCAACCAGCACAGCAAGTTCCTCCATGAGGCCTGTGCATGGAATTGCCTCCTGGAGGATGTGTCCTCCCCTTTACCCTTCGAAGATGCAATAAAATAATCAGGTTTCTGGCTTTGTGTCCGGATTAGACAAAAAAAGTACCAACGAAAGAGTGTTTTGTAGATGTCTTCTGATTCAGTCACTGCTGTGCCAGCATGCTTAGCTAAAGACAGACCAATATATCAAATTAAAAAATATATAGGTGCCTGGGAATATTAGTCTTGAATATTTATCAATTGCATGAGTGTTCTGGATGATGCGCAAGCCCACGTGGCCCTTCAGGCCTCTCTTCCTTGATGAGTTAGATTCATTGCTCATAGCTAAATGCACAACCATCTTTTCTGGTTTTTCTTCTTCTGGTACCATCTGGTTTCTTGTGTATCCTGCCAGGCTGTTGGCATCAGATTCACTGTAGTTTCCATCCAGCATCATACTTTTCGAGTGAGGTATTCCACATGAACACGAAAACTAGGGACATAAACAAGAAATATAGCTGAATACTGGAAAAACACATAAGCAACGGAAATTATGCCTTTCTATTAACGGACAGCTTGTAAACAGTTGAGTTCAAAATTTTGATTGAGGTATTTTAAGTTTCTCTTTGAACAAAAAATCACTTTTTTTTTGGCTTGTTTTCAAAAGGAAGAAACAGGGTTTATCTCCGCTACTTGGACAAGCAGCTTCAGAAAATATTAGAAAAGTGTTTTAGCAGACATATAGCCTAAGCAAAAGGTTTTCTTAGCTAGCTGTTGTTCAGCCTTACTGTCTTGAGATTCCTTATTTTTCATTCTTTGTGTTTATAAATATTCATGTCCAAGATGCAGTTTAATCTGTGGAAATGGCTTATCCAGCACGTTATGGGAAGAAAAGGGCCAAGTTCTGGTTTTACAGATATACATTTTCTTCATAAATCTGATTTTAAACCAAGCAGAGGACCAGCTAAAAGCATAATGTAAAATCCCAAGTCTGTTGGAGCTAATATCAAAACTTGCATTGACTTCAGCAGCACCAGTATGCATCCCACAAGTCTAAAAAAATCCAGTGAATACAGATAGAATTTTGAATAGGAAATGCAGTCTATGACCATTCAAAACCTTCAGTTTTCCTGTCCCAGCAATATGGATTATGTATTTGCATGCAATGAAAATGGACTCCAAAACCTCCTTTCTGCTAGGAGTTCCTGTCTCCGATTTCCCACAGAACAATTCCCTTACCCAATAATACTTTGCATCCCCCACCAACTTTGATGTGTGGGTTTTCCAAGAACTTGTTAAGGATATGTTCAGCTAAAACAAATATATATATATATATATATATATATATGAATACATATATATATAAATATATATATGTAAAAATGTATACAACATCAACATGTACTACTCAGGATGCCATTGGAAAACCCTGCAGTCAAGGCTTTTCCTTCAAATTATTTAAACAACAGATCACATTGCTTATTGAAAACCTTAAAATCAACTTAAGGATTATTTTCTGTGTTCTTGGCATAACCAAAAGATTTGGTATCAGCAGGTTATGTTCAGAAAAACATGACAAGTTAGTAGCCTGTTTACTTTACTTTTTTTAAGCACTCCGTGAGTACAACTGAACATCGATTGGGTTTTAAGACATATTTTATTCTAAGCAGGCGCACTTAAAAAACCTCACACCCCAAAACCAACAAAACCAAACCGAAACAGAACAAAACCAGAATGAAGATCCCCAAAAAAGGACTGCTGTGATTTAACCCCAGCTGGCATCTAAGCATCATGCAGTCACTCACTCAACTCACCCTCCGTCCTGAACTCTGGAGGGTTGTGGAGAAGGATCAAAATTAAAACTTGTAGACTGAGATAAGAACAGTTTAAGAATTGAAATGTGTTCTGTGGTGTGGAATATCCCTTTGGCTAGTTTGAGTCACCTGTCCTGGTCATGCTCCCTCCCAGCTTTTTTTGTTTACCTCCTCACTATTCTAGGCAGAGCATGAGACACAAAAACATCCTTGACTCAGGAGAAACACAACTTAGCAACAACATCAGTGTGTTACAGCATTATTCTTACACCGAATTCAAAACACAGCACTGTACCATCTACTGAAAAGAAACTAACTCTATGCCAGCCAAAACCAGAATAATATCAAACAACAAAAAAAACCCAGAGTTTCTGTGCTTGCACAGAGCATCTCTACCTTGTGTTGCAGAGAACTGCTGGGCCCCAAGCAGGGACTAGGAGGGGCATAGATAAATTAAGATACTCAGGACCTGTTCAAGCAGCTTTCCAGAATCATAATGCTGTTGAGAAGGCCTTGAAGAGAGGCAAAATTTCGTCACAGAAGTCTGGTAAATTTAGCCCATTGGTTTTTTAAATATATCTAATTATATTTTTTTACGGTATGTCAACTGGGAAAAGTGCTGGGATGTTATGTGGCTTGTGCTGTTCTTCAAGAAAGTCATAGGAAGAAGAGGAAGGGAAAGAGAAGGACGTGCAAAACCAAAAGAGTAGTTCAGAGAGGGAGACAGCATGGTTAAATCGTATGAAAGATGATGTCTCCATTGGCATTTCCAACAAGCTTATACAAATTTCGCCAGGAGTCAAAGACAGTAGGTTACCAATATTACCAGTACACTAATGCAGTGAGTTCCTACTGGGAAGAAAGAAACTGTAAAACATGGTGACGTCCTGGGTGTATGACAACTGAAAAACATTTGGTCCCAAGCCTTAGTGTTCAAAAGGCAATGGTGCATTGTTTAATCACAAAGAAGGGCCCAAAGTCTGTAAGATACTTCAGGCTGGAAAGGACTTCAGGGCATCTCTAGTCCTGTGTCCTGCTCATAGCAGGGCCAAGATGCTCAGGACTGTATCAGGTCTTGAAACACTTCAGGGATGCAGAATAAGACCTTTCATAGCACATTAAAAAGTACAGGTATAAACTTGGCTGTCTGTTGTTTGTGCTCGGTAATGAGGAACACCTCCACTATTACATCCATTAAATCCAGCTTCCAGAGGAAAGCTGCCTATAGAGGGAGGAAATTAATTTGCTCCAAATAACACCTTTAGCTTACTAAACAGGAGTCGTGGCAGCTGCAGAGAAGTATCAGATTTTATACTTTCCCCTCTTGGCATTCCCTCACAGTTCCAGGTTGCACTCTTTCCCAGGTCAGATCACACTCTCTTCTCTGATGTTTCTATGAGGATCCATAAGACCAAATCCTGGTTTTCCGTGTTAGCAATTCAGCCTGAGGTGGAGCAGTCTAAACAGACCCAATTACACACATGGTTGTCAGTGTTTTCCCATTAACAGACAGTCAATATAAAGACCAGATCAGCTGTAAGTGAAAAAAAAGAAATAAATGGATGAACAAAAGCGTTTCTCACCCTCTCCCGCAGTTTCCTCTCCTTCCGCTCTTGCACCGTTGTCAGGTAATTCACAGCCGCGTATTCCAACACCGAGAGGAACACAAACACAAAACTGACCCACAGGTAAATATCCACTGCTTTGATGTAGGAAACACGAGGCATGGAGGCATTCACCCCAGTGATGATTGTGGACATGGTCAGCACAGTGGTTATCCCTGGAAAGAACCAAGAGAAAGAAATGTTATTGACTGATACAGTCCATAAGGGTTTCTATCTCTAGAAAAACGGAAATTATGGTCTATATGATGCTCTAAAAGATGTTCAATAAGAAATAAATGTGTGTTAAGTATCTCTTCTGCTAATGCAGAACTGTTCCCCTGCCTACATTTTTGTGCTCATGATGGGTTGAGTTTTGAGTAGCAATGGAGCAGTCAACATTTTGCATTTAACAAACAGCATTTAACTCCCTCCTTAAACACCAGGGTTTAAACACAATGCTGTAAAAACACATTTTAAACACACCTAATCCTAAGGTCAGCTCTGCTAAGACCAGTTGTGACGAGGACTCCTGTTTCCTAGCTGTACCAATCCATGTTACAGCTTCATTTTTAAGACCACAGCACTTTCTGTCCTGAGCTACATATAAGTGAGGAAGACTGCTTAGTGATGAAGGACTTAAGACAAACTGCAAGTTATACATTATGTTAATCATCAGATAAAACCACCATTTGCTTGCACAGTATCTTTAACCATCAAAATGAACAGTTCTCTTTCCTGCCAAAACCTTCACGTTCAAAGCTTTTCACACAGCCATGGCTTGTTGCAGTTGTTCTCACCCAAAGAGACTCTGGCAGGAACTGCTCGTCGGTCGATCCAGAAGGACACCCAGGACAGCATGACCATGAGAGTGGCAGGGAAGTAGGTTTGGAGCAAGAAGAAAAAGATGTGTCGGCGTAAAGTGAAATTTATATAGAGTCGATTGTACCAGCCTTTGAGAGAGGAGGAAAGCCAGAATCAGTGAGAACAGCCTGGACAGCAGGTACAGAGACAAGGTCTTTCTCTGGTTCTTTTATTTCTAACACTAGTAAAACAAGAAACTGAGCTTTCAAACAGACTGTGGAACTACACTGCAGTGACATAATCCCAAGAGCCCTCTCACAAGCAGTTAATACAGCATTAGGTTTAGCAACAGTATGAAATCAGAAAAGGTCAATACCTGTGCTACTGTAGAAAGCCAGTCTCGATGTGGTGTGGAATTTTTGTATCAAAAACTGAGACAAAGATATTTTTTCATCAGTTTTCAGAGATTCATTCCCATTTTTCCAATACAGCATCAGATCTTCATCAGTGTAAGCATCTTAGGGAAAGAAGAAATACAATGCGATGTGACTTCAGCTTAGAGGTTCAACAAAAGTTAATATATCCAGTCTTTGGCATGAACTAAGGCCACAAGTAAGTTTGCCAACCACAAGGGAGTTCAAAAGATCTTGTCATGTAATATACTGTGACAACAACAAAAATCCTGATTCAAGATTCAAGAAAACAAATCCTCTTTTTACCCCACATTGAAACGACAGTTAGAATGGCACTCTTCTGAACATCACAGACCAAAAATAGATAATAGCTCAGGAAATAATCATGGGCAAAACACCTTAATTTAGAGGAAGGAGGAAGCATGGACTTTTCAAACTACCTTAGAATGATGAAAGTAAAAGGGACAGGTGACAAGCAAAAGCCCAGAAATATGTTAGAAGTGTAAATGAAAAACTTAGAGAATTTGTGCACTAAGTAACAGGAACGGGGAATGAGAAGAGGGTTATCAAGATGGTCAGGGACTGCAGCACATAGCTTAAGACGAGGCCAGGGGAGCAGGGCTTGTTCAGCTGGGAGAGGAGCAGTCTGTGGTGGGGTCCAGCTGCTGCCCTGCTGAGGGGCATGGAGAAGGTGGCAGCAGCCTTTTCCCAGACACTTGGACAAAATGGAGAACAAAAGGACAAGAGGCAAGGGATGCAAGTCTCAGCAAAGGATTGTTTCCAAGCAGGTAAAAGGAAACATTTTCAGGATCAGGGCTGTCAAATATTTGAGCAGGTTGCAGAGAAGAGTTGCGGAGCCTGAATTACCTTGCTCAAAACCCAACTGGACACAGCCCCAAGCAACCCATCATAAAGAACTCCCTGGTCTCAGCAAAGTATTGGAGCAGCTGATCTCAAGGTCAATGAAAATTATCTTCTGATTCTGATTCTGTTTTTTTGCAGAGGAATGTTCAGTTAAATAGCTGGGAGGACCTCAAAACAACTAGACGTTAGTCTTGCCATGCACTGGAGAAAGTCTACAAAAATCTGACTGTTCACATTACTTTCTCCACAGAACAACTCCTTCCCAGAGAAGCTGAGCCCAGATCACAGTGTTTTCAGGGTCAGGATTATGTCATAGGATGTTTTCCTTGCAAATTCCTGTCTTGCAGCATAAGGGCTAGATGCACAGTACTGCTGAGTCAATAGAAGGACTCCTAGTAACTCTGATGAAGTATTTTTTCAGGCTCTAAAATAGACAGTATTCTGAAATGTGTCCAGTGAAATGTTTGTGCAGCCAGCCATGGAGCATATCTAGCTAGAAACATGGATGCAACGTACAGCTTTCCAGCTCCAGAGAACATGTCTGAGAGTCCAGGGGGAAGTGGCTGAAGTCCATGTTGCACATTGCTGTCACTGTGACCCTAGAAATCGAAAATGAGAAAAGCTGGTTTCTACAAGGAGCAATCAAGCAAGAATGCTATCACAGATAATTATTCTGCAGCTTTAAAGCCAGCAATTATGCATGATGTGAGTAAAAAATCCACAGAAAAATGTCTACCAATTCTCCAAGTCCAAGCCAGATGGATTATACACAGAAACTCCAAAGAAAAACGTAATTTCAACATCTATCAAGGAACGAAAGCACTATCTTGGACATTACTGTTATACTAATGTCAGTACAGATATTTCCACTGTGTTTTATATCCAACTATTTGCCTACAAGACTACAATGTAAAGTAACTTCACCCTTCACATTTGAAGATTCCCTTATGTGCAGTTTGATTAAGGTTTCCTCATTTTCCCTGTTGCTCAGTTCCTTCTATAGTCACCCCCAGAATGACCTGAGCCTGAGGAATATGAGCATCCTTATTGCAAGCCACAAAATTTGTTCAGTACATATATTATTAAGGGAAAAGCAATTTCTTACAGCTCTCAATAAACCCTTTTAATCTGAGGGGTGTATTTCTGGGGCAGGGGTTGTAAAATGGCTGCAGCTGGTTTTTAGCAAGTGAGATTTGCTTCTGTTAAGTTCGTGTCTTAGCTAAAGAGCTGCAGCAATCACAGCTCCAGTTTTTAAACTAGTCCAGTTTTGCACAACATTACATAAGAAATTTTCCAGTGGGTCAGTGAACTTTCTCTTGCAGATGGATTTGCAGTGGAGCTCCTGATTTAGGAGGGGCAAATCAGCTGTGACTCATCGTTTCAGAGGCCAGCTTACGTTGGCTGTGACCATTTTCTAGATTCATTGCAGATGTCGATAAGGAACTTTTCCTCTGTTCCAGGGATTGTGATCCAAATCCTACCCTGACCTACGCACTCATCACCCCTGAAAGGCACACGCTGTTCATTTTGACTATAAATGAGAGCAAAATTTAAAGAATGCTTTTGGGGATACGCTCCAGAAGGTATCCTGCAACAATGACCTCCCCTAACTGTGTGTAGCATTTAAGCATTGTATAACTCAGTCTCATTAAAATGTGTTGTTTTCTTTCCTCAGTGTCACCTGTACTGTGGCACAACCTGTGGTCAATAATAGTTTGTTAGTCAGAGACAGCACGGAAACTCGGCTCATCAGCATGATATGCCTCAGAGTGCAGTGTCCAGGTGGCTTTGAAGGCCCAAGGCCCAAAACGTGAATGAAATGTTCCTCAGTCCAGTGTCAATTCCATGCAGACGTGTCTAGATATCTGAAGGCATTTCCAGCACCACTGGACACCCGTGTTTTTTCAGCTGGATATTGTTCTGAGTGTTCTAAACACCACCAGGCCCAAATGCTATGGAGGTTTTCTTTCTCCTCTGATTTTATGTATCAAATTATCAATTTAACTCTTGTGCAATCAGCTGTGGTTAACTCACAGACTTCTCTCTTGTGGGTAACATTAAAAAGTCACATCACCTCCTCAACAGATCACAGAATCAAACTTTATAGAAAACCTTTCCTAGTTTTTGAAAATGAAGTGAGTAAGTTCCAGAAAGATCCTAGAATAGAAATCCTTGGCTACAAAATATTCAAAGGTCACTGTACAGTGAGAGCATGTTTTCTGTCCTGGGGAAATATCCTTTTGTTTGGGCTCTTGAGCTTTTCTCCTCTGGCAGTGTGTTTTTCTCTGCTTCTCTTTCTTCATTCTTCTGAAGGAAATTAAATCTGCTGGGATGCTGATGTGAGCAGCCATAAAGGTGGCCTGGTTAGAAGGGGAAACTACTGAGCAAAAAAAATATGGACAGAGAAAGGCTTGCCTGCCTGGGAACAAGACAAATCCTTGAGAAGCACAGCTGGCCTCTTTGACGTGCAGATAGGGTACTTAGAAACTGGAGACATCCTGAAATACCATCAATAACTGCCAAAAAAAGTGTTTTAAAAGGCAATTTATTGTCAGAAAAGGGAGGAAATGATCTTGAAAATAAAAAAAAGAGTCTGAGAGAACAGAAAACATAATTATCTGTTGGCCACCACAGGTGAAAAATAGGAATTACCAGCATCTATTGCCTGTTCAAAGTGGTGGCATCCTACACCCTCTTATCTCTCTGGATATAAGGAGGCCATAATTTTTATCCAAAACGAAGCTTTCCTCTGAGAACTTTCAGTGTTGCACATACTTCTCTGTTCCTTTCTCAACCTTAGAATGCTGAATTCAGTGCATGAACTTTCTACCAGCTCTTGGACACCCACCAGGGACACCTGGCTGACTCCACACCCTATGACTCAGAGAATCTCTGAAATGAGACTCTGCTGTCTCATTGTTCCCTTCTGAGCCCACTTTGGAGGCTGTTTCAGTTGGTCCTTCCATCTATTTGGGTCACTTGATACCAGCACTGTGCACCCACACAAGCAACCTGTCCTAAGTGTACCTGAGGGTATATTGCGGGTGAGTTGCTCCACCAACGTTGAGTAACCTGCAACAGTATATACCCCAGTTAGTTATTGGCTGTTGCCACATGATTAATGGATGCTAAATTATTGATTGCTGATAGTAATTTGCAATAGAGTGGTATGGGTATATAATCACTTTATTAATCACAGGTATAGTTGCCAGTGGTGATTTTGTGGTAGTTTACTTGCTAGTGGTGATTTTTGCAGTATTTTTGATAATCTGTAATAAGGTAGAGAAGTTTAGAGGATTAAGCCTCCGTGTCCTTGTGTATTACAGAATGCTGCAAACCCACAGTCACGATCCGTGTACACCCGCAGGATGGATAACCCTCCACGTCATGGCAGACATCCCTCAGGATTCCTCCAGCCAATGAACCTACTACAAAACCAGGATGTCTCTAATACTGCCATTTCAGCTTCAATAAACTTAAACACTTACATCAACAGGAAAGCACCACAACTAAAAAAAAAATTCTAGACAAACAAGAAGGAAAATAGGATAATTATAGAGGTCACCATCTGGTATATCAGCAGCTTCCAGTTTAATCACATACTGACCCTGGGATGAACATTCCCGCTTGACTAAGCCCTCCACTGACTGCAAAGAGTTGGGGGCATGCTTCCCTCGGGAGGGGATTATCCTGTTACTGCCCACAGCATGGTTTCTCAGAGTTTCTTGCAATGCATTTTGTACTGGACATTCTGGAAACAGGGCTCTGCATCAGCAGTGGGAGTAGCAGGATTGGCAGTAGCAATCCTGGTGATCACCAAAGCCAAGCCTGGAGCAAAACCGGCAGCAAAGCCCCAGGGAATGCTCCAGGGGCAGCAGGTCTGCTCCGTTACCTCATGCTGTAGAGGACGTGCCCATCAGGGAACACTCGCAGCATGATGTTGTCCGTGGTGGTATCGTGAATGAAAGACCTCTTGGAATGCACAAAGAAGACATCAGGGACCCAGATCTTCTTCACCAGCCTGCCATCAAAGGTCATGCTCTTGTTGTTGGTGCTGGGAAATGAGAGACGCTCATCCTTCCAGTAGTGCCTTAAGTACAAGGTCATAGTGAAATCCTTCAAAAAAAGGAAGACAACCAAAGAAAGGAAGAGAGAGATCTGTCAGTTCTGCACTCTACAACTAGGACACACCAGAAAGAAAACTCATTCTCACCAGATAGATGAAATCTCTCCACTCTCAACTCCTGATTCTTTCCCAGGTCAATGTTCTCTGTGAATAGATTTTCCTGACAAAATAATTTCAGCCAAAACAAAGCATAACCAGCTAATAAATTTATTACAGTACCCAGTAATGTTCAGTCCCAAACGGGATATAAATATACCCCAAGAGAAGCAATGCCCTGCAGAAATGATTCTTCAGTTCTGGCAAAATTATCTTACAGGACCATGGTACCAATAGGATGATCAAGAGGAAAAACTGAACTTTAGGTTAATGGTCAGGCTAAACACTAAGCAATTTATCCCCAAAAGGACTAAATTGTTGCAAACAGCAACCAAGTGAGGGAACTGCATTTCCTACCATATAAGTGTGTAAATAAAGTTCCCTTTTAGGCTTGCTGATGGGGCAGGAGCTTCAGTCACATAAAGGAAAACATCTGTTTGTTGATCCCAACCTGGCAGCTGCTGCTTTTAGAGCTGAATCTACTCTCATGCTGAGAGATCAAATACACTTCTTTTCTTTATATTCCCAATTAAGCAAGTGATTATGGGAGCTGCAGCTGCCAAGCCTGAGCAGGCAGCAGCACAGACCAGGGTCTCTCCCTAACCATGTGGCAACCACTTTATCAAACCACAATCAATCAGTTTGGTGACAGTGACAATCAGTTACTCTGACTTTCTGCTTCAAAGGGCTGTCTCGCAACAGCCTTGCCGTGCTAGTAGGTTCTTCATTAATTTGTCAAAGAAGGCTCTGGTGCCAGTCCTCACCTTGCAGCCCTGCACAGTACAGAGCTGGCCAGACACCTACCTCTCTGATCATGGCAGAGACTGGCCAGGGGGACACTCCTGCTAACCCACCTGCAGGTCCCCACCTTATCAGACTGGTCCCGGGCTCCCTCACTGCTCATCCCAGGGATGCTGCCAGCTCCTGTTCCCTACTGGACACTGGCCACCTTCTCCTTACATCTACAATCCCAAAGAAACACTTTAAGCAACTACTGCCACTGGCAGAGCTTAGGTTGCAACCTGGCTAGAAGAGTCAGCCTCAGGGGCTGGACATCAAGCTCATCTAGTTTTCCCTAGAGCTGGGAAAAAGGAAACCAAGGAAGAGGCACAATTGCCACTTTCTCAGAAGTCAGTGCGAGTTACGGTAGAAGTCAAAAAAGGAGTAAAGAAGAGCCTGGCTATTCAGGGTTGCCCAGCCATGACATGAGATAGAGGGACATAGGGCTCCAGGAGAGGAGGACCATTCTCGTGGTTTAACTCCAGCCAGCAGCTCGGTACAACACAGACACTTGCTTACTCCTCTTTCCCCCCTCCTCCAGCCAATGGGATGGGGAGTAGACTCAGAAGAAGTTGGGTTAAGATTAAAACAGTTTAATAATTGAAATCAAGTAAACAGTAATAAGAAGAGTAATGAAAAGGAAGATAAAAAGAGAGAGAGGGGCAAAACTCCAGAAAAACAAGTGATGCACAATACAGTTGCTGACAGATGCCCAGCACGTCCTCCAGGAGCGATCGCCCCTCCCAAGCCAACTCCCCCCAGTTTATACACTGGGCATGATGTCCTGTGGTACGGAATACCTCTTTGGCCAGTTCAGGTCAGCTGTCCTGGCCATGCTCCCTCACAGCTTCTTGTGCCCCTCCTCACTGACAGAGAACAAGACACTGAGAAGTCCTTGACTCAGGGTAAGCACTACTGAGCTACAACAAACCACTGTGTTATCAGTATTATTCTCATCCTAAATCCAAAACACAGCACTGTACCAGCTACTAAGAAGAAAATTAGCTCTATCCCAGCCAAAACCAGGACAGCCAGGCAGCCTGAGGCTGTGGCTGCAAAATGCCTCTGGGCAGCTCCATCGTCAGAGCACAGGGGAACAGGGACCATCAGCCAGGCACCCTCAGCATGGCTTACAGCTGCCGTAGAGGAGGGGGAAGAGACTGTCTGAAGGCACAGCATAGGAAGGAACTCACTACTTTCCACACCACCCCTTTCCCTGTCCTACCAGATGGAAGCTTCTCATCTTTCACCTTCAGCCCCTTTCCCTCTCCAGACAGCCAACACAGTGGCCTCTGCAACCAGCAGCTCTCCTCTCTCTCCAGTGGCCAACATGGTGCACCAAATGCTGCAAACACAGAGACAAAGTGGCAGCTGACAATAGCTTCTGAGTATAAAATCTAACTTAAGGAGGCTTTTTCATGGCGTGATTCAGAAGAGGCAGTGTGCTGACCGCTTGTTTCTTTCTGACCAGCGCACATGCTATTTACAAGAAAGAAAAGGGGTTTATTTCAGCACTCACAAATAGGAAAGTCCCTTAGAAAACAAGGTTTTACAACAAACTGGGAGAACAATAGTACCTGCCAGAGGCACAGCCAATGAGTCTACACAAGTACCTCAGTTTTGGCAGCACATTTCATGTTTTTTCCATGCTCCAGGCAGCCTCAAGAGCATGCCCTGCCGCTGTGCACAGCAGCAGCCCATCCACATCAACCAGACAGGCACCAGTTTCAAACCCACGTGCTTTAAACAGCCCCTGGCTGCTCTCATTAGCACACACAGTCTTGCAGATACAGTGGGTTGCGGCTGGTGATGTTTCAGTCTGGGGCTTCTTTGGGGCACCAGTGCCTGCTCAAGCAGTGATAGGTAAGGACTGCCCAGCCGAGGGTATCTGATTTTCAGGGCCATTTCAGAGCCATTTGAAACAAGCCCTGCCTGCAGCTCTGCCCTGCCTGCAATGGGAAGACAAGGAGGGCACCCTGCTGCAGGCACAGCCAGCCCCGATCCCCTGGCCATGCAGAGAGCTTACTGCCCACTCCTCTCCCTGTAAACACCCATGCTGGGACAGTCTGTTGGAAAAACACACCAGCATAACTCAGACTGACCTGGGAGAACATTCTTCTACCCCAGCTACATGTCAGCAACAGCTGTAGAAAGTCCTTGTCATGAGCTAAGAAAATAGGAACTATCAACAGCCAAGGGAGAGAACTGACCTCAAAGACTTCTGACAGGCAAGATTTTTGCTGAACCCTGACAGAAAGCACTGTGAGTTATTTACTTGCACTAATTAGGCCTCTTTGCTGCTGTGACATTATCTGGATATACTAGAACCCCAGTGCTCCTCCTGGCAGCCATTTCCTGTGCTGACAGCTCCCTCCCACACACCTCACTGCATGCATATCCCCAAACCCTCTCCTTCAATACCTGCGCAGGCAAGCTCCCTGGTTTTAATCACAGAACACAGAACAGTTTGGGTTGGAAAGGACCTTTAAGGGTCATCTAAACCAACCCCTCCAAAATGGGATGAAGATGTAATCGCACCATAGTAAAAAACACTCAACCTAAAGCTCTTTCTTTGTCTTTACGTTTTGTCTAGACCACAAAAGGTGCACAAGAACAGGGAGGAAAAGGCAGAAAGAGGAAGGAGCCAAGAAGCTTCCTCTTCTCCTCTATGTTTCCCTTTCCACTTCTCTTTCAAGTGTTTTTATTCCATTTCCTACAATTAAAAGAAAATCACCATGAAACAACCCAAAACCAAACAGTAAAATGTGTGTGAGCACTCATATGAATTGAATGGTTCCCTAAGGAAGAAAAATCCTGCAGCAAGCGCAGCTTATGTGAATTTTACCATACAGCTTCAAACCTTCATGTGCAGCTGCTTATATTTTTAGTTGTGATAGATCTTTCACAGCACTGCTTATTCTCCCATTCAAGGTCCCTTTCCCCTTCATGCTTTTAATCATTATCTGCAGATAGAGAGGTAAGACTTTGATCACCTGGTTTTATCAAGGCTTTGGTTCTGAATATCAGCCTCTTTGAATTTCAGAGATGCTGCTATTACTTTCATCTGACCAATGATTACAAGCCCACAGGTTTCAAGTCGGAAGGTCTTTTTTTGACTAGAAGTAACTGAGGCTTAGAAGAGGATTACATACCATGTCAACCTCAGAAATACTGTCTAAGCTTTCAACTTGCACATCCACCCCAACAGGAATCGCAGGGCCTGAAAGAGAATGAGATTTAGATATGTAAATAAATGTTCTTTCATATCATCTGTGCTTAATTAGCACTTCTAAGGTGACATGCAAACATTTCTGAGCTTATGTTGTACATTTCTGTCAATGGTTTTTCATGAGGGGGCTGGGGAAAGAGTCAGTGAATAACCATGTAAGGGCCCATTTGAAACGTTGAATTATCTCCCCCTTGGCATATGCTGCAATGTTGACACTTTGCCAGTTAATCCAGAGCTTGAATGAAACATTTGCATCTATTTTTAAAAACTGAGCCATCCTATCTTAAATTTTAGGTCTTTATGAAAAAATTTAGCCCCAGTGAGAGGGGACTGAGACGAAGAAATGGCAAGCAATGAGCTCTTCCTTGGCGTTTTCTCATTTTTTACCAACCAGACAAGCCACATTAACCTCTCAAGAGCCCACCACCATTTTGATTCAGATAACTCACTGATGATATTGCTAGTTTTCCACAGCAGTTTTAAAATTAGCAACCAGAGAGTTCACAAAGAGTAAATAAGCAGAAAACATCCCATAATGAATGCACACTCCTCTATTACTAGAAACCCTGTACCAAAACTTCACTGTAGACTGCTGCTCACTAATGACCAGGACCTGCTCAGATGACTCAAGATCCCCATAGTGTACCCTCATGCAGCTTTTCCCAAATTCTGGTGGTAAGTGCCTACTGAGACGTGCACACCAAGCACGACCCAGCGGGGCAGCTCAGCAGGAGCTGCTGAGGACCAGTCCAGGTGGACCCGGTGTTGTTGCCTGGTGCTCTCAGCGTGTGGCAGTGGGTCTCACAGGGCTCACAGTGGTGACTCTGCCTGGGCACTGTCAGTGAGCCAGACCATGACAAAGGAAGCAGAAGCTCTGCATACTTATCTGAGACTTGTCCAGCAGAAATTAACTTTCCAAGGACCATAGTGGCCTCCATGAAGATTTGCAAAGACTTTTAGCACCTAGATTTTGAACCTGATTAGCAGTCAGATAACACGTAAGATGCACCACAATCCCTTTGTGGACTCAGACCCGTGTTTGCAGTGCCACAAACAGCAGGGCCTGCTGCATGCATGCATTTAGCTAGAGTAGCATCTTCCTTGAGACCACATTGAAGCTCTGAATATGCTACAAGTCCAACCAGAGAGCAGAAATGTTACTGAGAGAGCAGCACACTTTTGCAAGCTGCTATCCATCCTGCTCCTGTACCTGCAGCAGCACGTACACACTCCCACACATCTCCAGGGCTTTTGAACACAGCCTTGTGCTTGCCTCTGCTGGAGGAGAAAGAAGCACCAACTCAGCCTCAGCAGGGAAAGGCTGATCCCCATGCCCATGAGACAAGCTGCGACCAGCCCCAGTGCAGGTTTGCCAGGGCTTTGACAAGCCAGCCTCACCTGATTACAGCAGAGCACAGTGACGGTGACACTGTCCCCTTCTGCACGCACAGCTCCAACCTGTTATGCCCACAGTCTGTCAGCAGCTGTGCTGGGAACAAGTACCTTGAAGCAAACCCTATGGAGCAGGACCCGGCTCCTCAGAACCACCAATTCCAGTTTAAGTGACTGCTGCCCCCAGCGATGAAGCTCAAACACGGCTAACCCAGCACTTTGAGACAACTCCCAGGTGCTTACAAACACCTACATGTCACATTCAGACACTCAGCTGTGCCCTGCATACTTTTAAAAAATTGCCAGCAAACACTTGCAACCGAGAGAAAGAATTTTTCTATGACATTTCTCTTGCTCAGGAAAACGTGTTTTGCTTTGTTGGGTTTTTTTTTAAACAAGGTGGCGAAAAGCACTGTATCTGTGGTGACAAGAGACATTTTGATGTGCAGTACAATCAACAGAGAAACAACACAAGCCTGCTGATGGCAGTGCCCTGCTGGTAGCCAATTAACCTTGTTTTGCTCAGATACCTTGTGAAGCCAAACATGGTGGTCAAGAAGAGCTTGGGCAATAATCCAAATACTTATGTATTTCCTTAATGCCCGAAAGTACCTAATAGCTCTTCAGTGTGGTCAAGCCTGTGACACTTAACCTGGGCCTGTGCTACAGCAAGGCTCCAAGCTCTGAGAAGTCTCTTCAGAAAGGTTCCACAGCCCAGCCCAGTCCACTGAGGGCAGGCCCAAGGCTGCCCTCAGCACTGCCCTGTCTGGTACCAGAGAAAGCGTGTGTAACCAACGCTACCACTGCCACATCCAGCTGGGGACGTCGCAGCAGTGCCCCCACGGACACGCCATGGCAGGCAGGGAGCTAACGGAGGAGAATTGAGGTCTCTGCCAGGACGGCTTCACCGTGCAATCAGGCTGTGCCAGAGGAGGACGGCAGCAGCTTGCCGTGGTACTTCCCACCGCTTCTCCCTGGTGGGAGCTGAGGGCTGCGTGCCCAACACATGCTGGGCAGCCCCCGACAACTTCCAGACTGCAAGAGAGATTCTCTGCGTACAAATCCTTAATTTAGCCTTGATTCAGGAAATCAACACCTGCGCAAAGTCTATTTACTGCTGCGATTTCTATGTTTCTCTGAACACTAATCACAGATTAAAAACAAACAAACAAACAAACAAAAACAACAAACAACTAAAACCCAAATCCATAAACATAAGAACACTGCCAAGTTGGTATCTGTCTCACTCTCCTATTCCTTCCCTATCTGCCCTTGAATATAAAATACTGTGTCCACGTTCTTTGCTTTGTTCATGTTACTGCATCAAACACTCAATAACCAGCAGTTATCTCACTGCAAGGACAAAGCCTAAGGTTCAGTCTGGAGCTGACACAAAGCTTTATTAAATCCAAAAATAAGGGTGTTCCATGTTAAGCTGGATGGTCTGGAAAGCCCTTGAGAGAAGAGGTCCAAGGCTGGATGAGGTGTCTTTTCTGCAGTTAATCACAAATTTCGGGGATGATAAAAAAGTGATTGCAATAGAGAGAGGGAGAAATTATTTGAACAGTGGACTCAAATGTTTAGTGCTTAATACAGAAATGTAAAGGTGAGTCTGTAAAACCAATTTTATCAGCAGAAAAATTTACTCTGCCTTTTTTGGACAAACTCCTACTACAATCAGCAGGAGTAATCACTGCTTTTTCCTTCTCCCTGCTCCTCATTTAGCACCCGGGGCTGAGGCAATGAGAGAGCACACAAATAGGAATGAGGATACGTTGAGACACCAAGACCCTTTGGAGGAGGTTTAGACAAGAAGCTGGACTGAGCAGGGAAGGATGAATGAAGGGCCAGTGGAGACAGTCCAAATGTTGCTGCCTGTGAGGTAACAACGGGAACCAAATGATCTCCAAGTCCTGCTCTCGGCAATGAGCATAAGTGATAATGATAATTGCATATTCACTCGGCCCATCACTCTACAAAACTTCAAGCAAGTTTTGCAGAAGCACTTGATGCAAGCAACATTGAAAGTGCATGCAGCTTCTGAAGCAAAACAGAAGCCCTGTCTAGAAATGACCTCTTTAAACCACAGAAACAAACCCTGGGTTTCCTTGAAGGTCATGTTGGCTACAGCACATACCATTGAATTAAATGGCTGTTGATCACTCAGAGAGAAATGTCAGGAGATCTTTGGTCTCACTAACCCGTGGAGTCAATTAGGAATAGCCAGCTTCTTAATCCTGTCCCTCTGGCAGCTAAACAGTTGAACCACAGAGGCTCAAGGTGTTTTGCCAAATTCCTCATCAAATGCCACTAGGGATGAGCACAAAGAAAAAACCTCTGTATTGAGAGGGAGCAGAGTATGATGAGGGTGTGAATGTAAAGGAGCAAGAACAGCTGAGATGGCATATGACAAACTGAACTAGTAGACAGAACAATTAATTTTGATTACAGCATTAGATGCAAAAAAGCCCTCATCAATCAGCCTTTCTTTGTCATAAACAATATTCTATCAGTATTCACTTTTTCTTCAGAAAGAGGAAATATAGAAGGATCATCCTAGAGAATTATAAGCAACAAAAGACTCGATCACTTTAACACTGGAGAGATCTCAAAGCTCGGGCTCTTCTCTAGGATGTTTGCTGCTGGACAGGAAGCTAAATGGATCCATGTGAAAGCTGGGGATATGGCTGACAAAATGAAGCAGTGCTGCTTTGCTCAAAGACTGCAGTCCAGCAGAGTTTTTCAGATCACACTTCAGAGTCTCTGAAAAGTATCAGCCAAATGCATGGAATTATCCAAATTAAACAAGTATTTACAGTACAAGTTCTAGAGATAACTTGTATAGCCTTCAACTGAAGCATTTCTTCCAGAAACAGCAAACATGTCAACATCCTTTATCCCCATCACTGTCCACAGCAATACCTTGCAGAACACAAATCCTAATTCAACAGGACCGATAAAACCAGAAGACAAACCCTGAACTCTTAAAACTTCATAGAAGTCAAAGGCTTCTATTTACAACGCTGAAATGAACCCACCCGTAAACAATTCCACTTGCATCTCAGACACAGCTTCCAAGCAAACTCAAGACACTTGCACAGTCATTAGCAAATCTGACAATATAAAAATTGGAAATGGAAAATAGGAGATTTTCCTTTTGATGGAGATACTTATATTAGTGTGTTGAGGGAGGATTTAAGTAACCTGAAGCACAAACTGAGGCTGATGGGAGGGAGAGCACTGCTTTCTCTCTTTTATTGGGCAGTATTTATTAGCCCCACAATTTCTGCATAGGATTTACATGTAACATGATGGAGCATCCTTGCACCTTCTCACCATAAAGGTACTGCCTTCTGAAACTGAATCAGCCACATCTTATTTATGTAAATTCCTGCATGTCAGTGTTCTAGCCCCAACTCAAACTTTGATTTAAAAATATACTCAGGAACCAGCTTGTTAAGGTGTTTGTGGCTTCATGTCTTTATTCCTTTGCCAAGCTCACAAACTGGTGTGCTGACAATCAGTGGCTCCCTTATTTCCCTTTCCCCTGCAGCAAACCACTCTGTTTCAAGACCTGCTCTTCAGTGAAAGCCATTACCCATTCAGCCTAGGTGCTGCACATAGAAAAGAAGGTGTTCAGAATACCTTTAGAGAAGACCCACCTCACACCTGCATTCAGTGGTTGTACAAGGAGAAGAGATGCACCCAAAAAGTCTCCATTTTGGGTGGGTTCTGACACAAAGAAGACTTTGTGGCTTGTTTCATACTGCAAAAACTCCAGTTTTAGTATCAAACTCTGCCCCAGATTGAATGGGATGTCTGGCCTGGGGCTAACCTCTCCAGGGAACCCAGGAGGTTTCCACAAGTCCTGTGCAGGAATGACTTCAGAAGTAGCCCAACATTAAAGCTTGTTATATCCCAGTGTGTCTCCACACCTAAAAACACCCACCAGTGAGCAGCATGAAAGCTTCAAAGGGTGAGTCAGTTCCCAGACAGAACTGGATGCAAACATAGTTTTTATTTCTGAACACTGGAGCAGGCTTTGGAAGATAGGGAAGAGCGTGCTACCATGAAGATGCCTGGAGTCAGTTTTCCACTCCAGCTCTGAGACTAAAGCTTTGTGACATCTCTTTATTTTTTCTCTTTGGCAGTGCTTTCAAAGGCTCGTTGTTTCTCTCTGAGACAGTTCTCTGTCCACTCATTTGTCTTTGAAGGAAGGAGGCAGATGAAGGCCCTGAGGAAAAAAATATGTACCTGGGAAATGAGTAGGTTTGAGATTTCTTTACTGACAGGTATCTTACGCACACCCAGCGAGACGTCCGTAAGAGATCCCGTGTCTGCAAGACGCAAAACAGCTTTCAGTGTATTTTTATGTATGTGTGTGTGTGTGTGTATAGATATATTTACATTTTAATGAATGTATATCTGATTGGGACCTCTTAGGTGTGGGCAGCTCCCAGGCAGCCAGCACCAGAACATGTTCCTCATCTGCCTCATGACTGCAGAGCTTCGTCCCTCTGCATCTCACGGACGGCTGTTCATCAGCAGAGAAGCAAGTTCTATTCCAGCCCTTGACACTAGCACTCAGTGAACTACTCGTGCTTTATTCACCCCACCGTTCATCCATCCTGGCAAAAGCACTGCCCAGAAAGGGCAGTGAGGACTAGCTGACGTGAGGCTACTGGGCTATGAGCAAATATAATAAAACTAAAGCATTAGGCTGGTCCTCAATAAAGAAGATACAGCTATTTTAAGTATCAACTAAAGCTGCTTATTCACAGGCTCCCTGTAAAATACGAAATGTCATAAACGAAATGCTTAAAATGGGTGTTTAAGGAAGGCTGCAAAACAAACATTTACATAATCTTTAAATATTAATAATAGTAAATAATACCTGAACATCTGCTAGCTAGAACAAGGTCACTGACATGGAGATAACTCCCTAAGGGTCAAAAACCCTGTAGTCTCTTTTAGCTTGTGGAGGCTCTTTGACCGTCAGCAAAGCAAAAAAACTTTGTCATTGCCTCTGTACCCAATCGCCTGTCTCTAATGGGCTGAGAGCAGGCAAGAACATCATGCTTATTGGGCTGTTAATAACACAACTTATACAACATTTGTTTGCTCACTTGCTCTTTACAAAGATACTTTTTCTTGAAAAACCCTTCACGTTTCTCTGACACTGGGGTTTTTTCATTTCATCTTGCATAACCCCAGCTTGCTCTGCCCAGTGGCCACAGCTGTGTGGGGCTGGCAGCTTGCTGACTGTCCTCTGCAGACCAGCAAGAGTCGCTGTGGCCACCATAAAGCAGCTCATACCCCGTCCCCTTTTTAGCTTAAGGTGAAGTTGCAGGCTGGCCCACCAAACTTGGGAGCCATCATCATCACAGTACTGGGTTTGTTTTAGTCTTAATGCCAATCACAATTTACTTATGGTATTATTTAAATTTTCCAGAAGCGAGGTGCCTTTCCCACCCGCAAGGTAACATCACAGGCCCAATGCAATGCCACAGAGCTGGAATCACAATTAGACCAGAGAGAGTCTTACGGCAGCGACCAGTTACAGTCACGTGTATCCCACAGGCTCCTCTTCTCCACTTCCAAAGTACAAAAGACTTTTTATCCTCCACAGGTCAGACCACATCAGTTTGACTGACATTGCCACAGCAAAAAGCTGGAAGGACTTGTGGTGCATAGCAAATCACTGTGACTGCCTGACGAATAACATTACAGACAAAACTATGACGACTTTTGTTCCCTTTCCTTTATGTTTTTTTCCATCAGGCTTATCATCTGTCACTAAAAACACACCGTGCAATTCCGCAGCTGAGCAAGAACCTGTAGAACCCGCGATCTCAGTGCGTCTGAGTCAGGCTTTCCAAGGCTGGAGCCTCAACAAAGCTGTTTCCATGCTTTGCTCCCTATCACATGCAATTTCAGTACAACTTTGCTAATACCACAAGAATCTCCACAAGTTAAGGAGGTTTTAAGCAAAAACTAAAAAAAAAAAATCATGCTTTTCCTTTATAAAAAATGGAAAATTCTCAGCAAAGGCTCTTAGGATATTTCTCAATTTTATAAACATTAGTCCAAATTTTGGCTCTAGAAGAATCTTGATGCTGTGATGGGAGGTAGCATGGGAAAACAAGGCAAAAGAGAGATTAAAATGCAGTTCCATTAACATCACAAGAGTGACTGTGTAATTAAGTGTGTCTTTTTGGTGTGACCTGTGCTCAAAAGTGTATTTCAAGGACTCCGTGACTCTGATGAAAATAGTTAAATTCAGATCTGTTTCCAGAAATACAGTGCAGTGGTGCCACTGGGCATCAAATCATCAGCACAACAGAACAAAACCCCACAGCTTCCCCCCAAAACAGGCATGATGCCCTGACGTACATCCAGTTAGGGGGGAAAAAAGTTAAACATCACCATGGCTCCCCAGCTGTCTCCAACCAAGTCAAGGTAAGGAGTCCAAATATCCTCCCAGAGAAGCCCTGTCATCCCACCCATCAGACCAGCAGGTCTTTTGTCCAGAAGACAGATCAGCTGCAGAGAGGATGGATCAGCACTTTCAGTTTGTCCATATCAGGCACTCAAAAAGGCCAAAAATTGAGGTTGGCTTAAAAAAAAAAAAAAAAAGACCTGAAAACCTAAGAGAGCATCCTCTGAGCTTATAGCATGGGAGGGCATACCCGGGAGTTAGGGAGGCAGGTGCACTTTGGTGAATTCATACTTTTACAGCCGATTCATAAAGGAGCCCAGTGCCTCCAGAGTCAGCTCCCAGACCTCATTCCTGAGCCTCAGCTGCACCCACGGCTCAGTGTGTTCCCACCAGCCCCAGGGAGATCTGCCTATGCTCCACCCACAGGGTAATTTAAGGCAAACTCTTCAACCCTGGAAGTAGCAGATCAAGTTTATCACTGATTAGCAAAAAGTTACCTCCAATGTTTAGGCTGGACTACAAATTGCTGGTAAATAACATTGCAGGGGCAGGAAACACTGGTGATGACAGGTTTGGAACTCAGGAGCTTGGAAATACACGTATATAAATTGTAAGCAGGGGTCAGCAGTGTGCTCTCAGAACGGCACATCTGCACTGAGGGGCAAGAAACATCTTTTCAGCCACGCCAGGAACGGGCAGGTCTGAGAAGATTTGTTCTACAGACCAGATGCAAAGGGTGAAACACTCGTGTGTCCCACTGGGCAGGGAGATGTAGCACTTCACCCTAGATTGTCAACTGACAAAGGATGCAGCATTAGTGATTCAGTGAAAACTACAGCAAACTCTGTCCTTACCTCTGGAAGGACTTGGTTATTGATCTACTCAGAAGAGAGATTGCCATACTGGTATTCCGGCATTTTTTGTTCAGGTACCCCCTTATCTCTGCAGTAGTGAGTCTAGAAAGGTCAGGCAAGCACATTCCTGTAACTGGGTGTGACAGAAGCCAGAAGTGAAGCTGGCAGAGGTCTCCCCTCCCACTCTTTTATTCGCTTATGAGAGTTTGAGACAAGATTTTTTTCTGGACAAAGGTATTCAATTTTGTCCTAGCAACGGTGGCCTGTGATCCACCCAACGAGTTCTTTACTTTGCAATTTAATCACATCAGCTGAAAAGCTCATTGCAACTTCACAGCCACGAGTGAGTATCAAAACCTGCAGCTTGTTCCTCTTCTCGACAGAGTGAAACACTTACTGGGAGGGTCCATTCTGAGCTCTGGGGAATGCCAGCCAAAACCAGAGCCCACTGCAGCAACAGGAAGGAATGTAGGAACTGTACAGAGCACAGAGGGCAATGAGAAGGAGCATGAAGCCTCTCTGAATCAGCACCAAGTCTTTTCCCTTCACACTGATGCATCTGGACAGAGGTTTGTTTATTTGCTTTTTAATTAGATTTTTAATTAGAAAATTAGATTATTCTTAATTTGATTAGCCCGAAATCAAGAGAACCATTTTATTCTCACCTCCAAAGGCCGGCCGCATGGTGAAGTCATGTTCGTCAACTCTGAGAAGCTGCTCCGTCTTTCCTTTCCAGGCTTTGGTCAAGTCGCGATTCTTCTTAAAGATGTGACTGCAAAAGACAGCAATAGCATTGTTCTGACGTCTCTGTGCCCAAGTGCCACAACTGCCAGCACGATTTCAGATCTGCAGGAGCAGCAGCTCTGCAGGCACAGTCCCAGGGACTGTGGGGAGACTGCCAGCACCAAAACATAGACACAGCACTGCCTTTCCACAGCATTAACTCAGAGCTTTGTGCCCCACAGGCAGCCCTGCTGCCTCTGCCCCCCTCCAAGGACATGGTGCTCCCTCTGCCCCAGACACCGCGGCTCCCAGGCAGGCACAAGGCGGAGAGCACAGCACCTCACAGGGGAGCTGGATGCAGCGAATGCCGCAGCTGAGAGCAAGCAGCAGTAGAAGCAGCCAGCTGCCCCACGTTACCTGGCCAGGATTTGGCCAGGTACCAAGGCAACACTGTCATGAGAAAGCTCTTTTCAGTGCTGATCACGCAATGTCATACACTCCTTGGAAAATGCTGCTTTAACTTCACCAATTCAGTGCCGGCAGTTTGTGTGGACAGAAGGTCTGCTGGCTTTCGGCAACAACAAAACCACCCATTCCTCCCCACAACAGCAGGAAGAGAGGAATTTTATCTAAAGAAGCCTGCAGTCCTTCACTTTTCTGAACATTAAGGTAGGAAAAATTCTAACTTTTTATTTGAGATATTATATGATAACAATGGAACAAGGATGACAACAAACCCTCGAGAAAAGTGCAAGATAGTCACTAAAATCACATAAGGAAATAACTAACCAGCAGACAAACAAACTGCATGCACTTCTGGAAGAAAATCCAGATCAGCATCCCTGACTGTTCTTCACTGGTGCAGAATGGAAGACTTGGACTATTAAGGTTCCTCAATCCCTTTGCTCTGGACATAAGAGCTGATGAAGTTATAAGTATTGCTGCAATTAGCTGGTTTCCAGTAACTTACTAAAAATAATTATAATAAATAGAAAGAACTTTATACAAAAGGGTTCAGGTTCTTTTTCCTGTATGGAAGAAATATTACTGAAAATAAAGAACAAAAAATCTTGGAGGAAAAATAGAGAGACTACTTAGGCTTAAAGTCTTGGTCAAAAATTCATATCTTACAAAACAATCACCCCACTCATAAATGTGGGTATGGAAAGGGATGTTCTTAACTTCATTAAAATATAAAGCACGATAAGCATGAGCCAAAGGGAGCATAAATCACAAATCAGAAGAAAAGTTCCCATCAGAGCACTCACTTCAAGAAAGAAATTATGAAACCTAAAGAGTGTTGATAGCTGCTGCTAACATCAATAACCCATTTCCTTATAATAAGGAGGTGAAAGGGAAGCAACAGAATTTAAAAATACTTGTATCAAATAGATGCTTTGAAGGAATATAATCCCTTGTACCCCAAGGCACATGCTACATAGGAAAAGTTTGATCTCCCTCAGGTTACTTTTGGCTCCTGTTTCACTTGGGGTGTCAGAGCTGCTCTCCCTGCCGGCTGTGAGAAAGAGCCAGGCGGAGCAAGCGCCCTCCCGACAAGGCTGCATTAATGGTTACCTAAAAGCAGGGGTGCAAAACCAAGCACAGCCATTAATGGGAATGCTCGGAGCCAAAAGTTTAGCTTTTAACTGCTTGCTGCAGGGGGGAAGCTTTGTTTTGCTGCAAAGGTTAGGGCTGCTGCCAAGCCGCTCCACCATCCGCAGCACGGCCTCTGCGCCCTGAAAAGCTGGAAGTCTGGAAAAAGGATCTTCCTGTGTCTGCTTGACTTTAATTATCAGGGAAAAGCCGAAGTACCAGTGAATGTTCAATCAAGTCTCTCTCCTCAAAGAAGAGGGTAAAAAAAATCTAATTAAAAATCCAATAAAACATTGGATTGCACATTTTACAAGGAATTAGTATGGAAAACCCTGGCAGTATTATCTTGTAAATCAATGGCTCAGCCTCACTGAAATGCTGAATTTTGATCAATTCTTTAAAAAATCATCAAACAGCAAAGAGCACACAGGAGAGCTGCTGAAAACAGTTTGTGGCTGCAGAGGCTTCAGAGGGCTGGCTGGGGACACGGACACTGTCTTAGGAAGAAAAGAGGTTTTCAGGCACATCCTGAGCCCAGGGTTGCATTTAATAACCATCATTTAATCACCAGTTCGTGCCCAGTCCTTCAGGTATTATGACGGCCCATTCAGATTTTATAGAAAGAGCTCTGTCAGACCCTTTTAAATCAACTTAATCCATTTATAAATTTTTTGTATTGAGATATTTTTAATGACAGGAAGTCTACACAGCCTTTAAAATTTATTACTACTTTTGTCTATTTAATCCAATTCAAGACCAAGTTTGTTTGAAAAAAAAAATTCTTTATAGCAGTGTTTGACATCAGCTGTGCTGTATCTTCTGCCTCACTCTGGCAGGTACCCCATGCCAGCCCCACTGCTGTTTGGCATCAGGAGCATCTCATTACCTGCAGCAAAGGTGACACCAGCTGCCAGCGCTCTTGCGGAGCTGAAAGGTGCTCTGAACACTGCTGCCTGCTGGGTGCCTTTACTGACAATCTGATCACCAGTATCTCATAAATCCTCCCTGATGTACTTATGGTCTTTAGCATTTCTGATTATAGATTTGCCAGGGTTTCTTTCAGCTTTATTCAGTCTCTGCAATTCACCACTATTCATTTCAATCCACTCATCTCCCTTTGTCTTTTTTTGCCACATTTTTCATATATAATTTTATTGCTGTTTAGATTTCATTCAAGAGGCATGAATTTGATAAATCTGACTTCTGTGAAGAATTGTTTCTGTTTAAAGAGAAGGTGACAGATAGCTCATTGAGCTTCTCTATTATTGCCTTAATTTTTAAAAATATATTTTCCTTCCCAATCACTTTTACTCAGAATTGTCTCAATTGCATAAAATAGATGCTTTTTCTATTGCCAAATTTATCAAAGAAAATTAATTCTTGATGGCATGAGAAATTACAGATAACAGCTCAGCAGGACTCAAAAAAGAGCAGGTGTCTATGCAGACATTCAGACCTTTCCAGAGCAAGATAAGGAACTTTCAAATCGGAAACAGTTCTCGTGCTGTAGAGCAAAAGGCAATGGCTAAGTGGTGAGCCCCAGCTGCCCAGGAAGGCCTGGCATCTCCACAAGATAGGTCTGTCTTGGGTTGGGTGGCCACACCAGTCTCTATTGCTTCCAGAGCGTCAGGGGAGAGGTCCTCTGTTGCCCTACCTCTGGATGCAACATGCTTCACACTTACTCATCTGTGGGTTTATGCTGGGAGCAGGAAGGAAAGAAAAGTGACTCTCCTTGCCAGGTTTCTAGAAAAACTAAATCAGACTCTGGAAAAGGATGGACACAAACTCAAAGGGTGTGCCCAATCACTGCTGTCATACACATTCTCTCCCTGCTTGTTTCACATTGCTATTTGGCCCTGGCTGATGCTGCAGTGTTGGGAAAAAAGCCTCAGGAGACATCAAACCCTGCACTAGAGGTTCAGCAGTGCCCTGGACTCGAGCCCCAGGCTAGCCATACGCCTGTAAAAAATGGCTATCCCATTTCAATCACTGAACCACTTACAAACTCCAAATTTTTTGAGAAACCACCATAGAGCAAAGGGGATCTGTAAGAGCTGGGAGGTACCACAGGCTAGAGGATATGTCTGCAGTATCCAGCTGAAAAATAGGGGAAAAAAGGAGCTCCACAAGGACACGGAGTGAACTTGCTGCTGGCAGCAGCAGTTTCAGCAGGGATCACCAGACTACTTGCTCCAGTGGAATGATGTTTGGAAAAGTAGTTTGTGCGCTGAGCCTTGTGCTGCTGTGTCCTGGTGGTTGCCTTCTGCTTCTGGGTCCCAACCTAAGGCTGGCATGTAGCATGCCCTGAAAATAGCATCTCTAATGAGATATTCCAAACCACTGACCACTTCCAAAAACTGTGGCAGGCAGTCTTTAGCTAAGAACAGCCCAAAGCCACTTCTATTTCAAAGGCAGTTTTTCTGCTGTTGAAGCACGAGGCTTTGCACAGCTGGTAGGAGAGAGGAACAGGCAGACTCAGAGTCAGGTGGGCACAGGTCGCTGGAAACACGGCATTCACTGGCACAACTGAGATGGTAAACGTCTCCTGAGTTCTCAATTTATGCAGAGCAATAAACATTGCCAGAAGCATTATCAGCAATTTTTATAGAGCAGTAAATATTAACAAAACCACTAATTTTCAGAGTTTCTTTTTGTCTTTTGGAAATTCTGTCTGGCTGGATAATCTAGGAGGATTGCCAGCATTTGTTTACCATTTCTGAGAGGCAGCCACTGCTGAGCTACTGAAGAGTACCCAAAACTGTTTCAAAAACTCAGTGCTAGAAATTCCAGCAGCACTTGCTTGGCACTTGGGGTAAGGCTGATGCTCTGAGGAAGATCCAAGCACAGCTACACACACTGCACAGCCAGTACTACCCACAGCAAGTTTGACCTGCCCTGGCAGCATGAGCCTAAACTGTGTGCACAGCTCTCTGGAAAATTCCAGCTAGCAACACAGCAGCACAGACCATCTGACACACACACCTGCACCTTTCCACATTTACACCGTTTCCTTTGGCACCAGTCTCTTCTTCCTCTGTGTAAACTTATTCTCTGGTGTGCAGGTAAGGCTGCGGCCAACATGCCCTGCCCAGCAGTCACCCAGGCGACTCCAACAAAAGGTTTTACTTCGCAATTCATTCATCACTTGAATTCTCCAAACAAAATGAAGTGCAAAATTTTTTAACCAACAACGCTGTTACAGTTCTAGAGCCCTTGGTTTGATGCACCATTGGTACATCTTGCACATCAGCAAGAACACTCTCGACTTCATACAAACAAGTATCACTGATATCCTTCAAACAGTTTCTCAATGTAAGTGGCAGTGACTGTAAACTATGGAAAATGTGAAAAAGTACTATCAAAGTATAAAGCCAGGAGCTGCTACTCAATGAGCACACACCAATTTCATACACAAAGCCTGGGCTCCCCAGAGCATGACATGAAGCGGTGTCAGGCAACAGGGCAGTTATGCACACAGGCAGTTGTTTCTTTATGTTATACCTCAAGCTGTAGGAGGAGAGATGTGTTACCAGTGAGGGGGGGGATGCAGGAGTAAGACAAAATTAAATGCAAGGCAGTTTCTAACCAAGCAAGGATTATCCGTTCAGCATGCTGAGCAAAGCACCGCTCATCGAAAAAAATGATGTGTTACAACATATTAACACAAACAACGGGGCGTAATTAATGATGCACAGGCAACCCTTAAGCTGGCATTTCTTAATTTGGGTTCCTAACCTGACTTTCTTTGTGTTCCTTTCCCAGCTAGGCACAGGCTCAACAACTTCTCTGCAGAACGGTGGCAAAGAGCTGTCCCAGAATCCACAGGACCAGCCATCCCAAGCCCCCAGAGCTCTGTGGGGAAGGACCTCTGCACCACGGGAACCTCTGTGCAATGTCCAAGTAAGAAACTACAGCACTGAAGGTGTTCTGCACCTGCACAACCCAAGCTATCTTCTTGAAGTCAACATAAAGATCTTTAGATCAGGCTGATCTACCTTAGTAGACACAAAATATCAAACTTACCAAATGCAGATTCCCAAACTTAGGAATAAATTTTCTTTAATAAGGAAAGTTTACTGTAAAATTTACTCTGTTTCTTATGGTAAGTCAGCAAGAGAAATACTAAGCAGAAAATGCGATGAAATTATTTAAAATATCATTCTTTTAATTTCTCTTACATGATTAGGAAACCAGCCTAGGAACTAGTTTTAGTTTCCTTTTACTAGAATAGTCCACTTGTTGGTTTAGGGACAACTAAAGTTTTTCTACGTAACTGAAAATTAAAATAGTAACGACACTGCTCCATACACTTCTTTTTGTTGCAACATTGCAGTATTCTCTGTATCTAAAATGTCATTCACATTTGACAATCCCTAAAACCTGATTTTATAAAATTTTAAATACCTACATTTAGTAGGAATCATATATGTGTGTGTGTATGCGTATATATATATATATGTGTGTGTATATATATGGCATATAGTTCCTCAGGTCCCACCTAGATGGAAAATTGTTTGTTAACAATTACAGAAAACTAAATACTATTGTTACTCTTCACAGTATACTTAAAAAAAAAATTTTAGCAGTGCTTTGACTGCCACTCTGTTACGTCTCATGAAAATATCGGCACTGTAGAAACTGTAAATTAGCTTCTCCATGTTCAAATAAAGTACAAAACTTTTAACCCAGGGAATAGCTCTACTTCAGGGCAAATTGATATTTAAAGAAGGATTTACACTCTTTTATTACTGCAAAGTGCATGATCTCTACTACACAGAAAGATTTGCAAGGAAGTGCTACTGTTCAATCCCCCACATTCCTCAGAATATGGACTTGGGAATATTTTCAGGGTTCAATGAAAGATCTTATTCAATAATTGAGATTCTGTGAACATCAGTGGTAAAACTTCAGCTGACTTTAGGATTTCAGGATCAGGCCCTGGCTGTTTCAGCTTTTTAACATTTACGTCACTAAAAGCATATGCCACTGTATTTTTTCAATAAGTAGTGTAAATCTGATAGCATATTATGTTTTCTTTCCTTCCAATTACATCACATTTCTTTTCAAAACATTCAAGTAACAATGCTCTCCATAAAAGTGTTGAGTGATAAACCAAGAAGTCCACAAAAATAAGTGAAAATTTGAAAGTTTACAGCCATAGTGAAACCATTTAATAAGACAGATTAACCCAATTTTATTTTTGAGCCCTTCAAACAATGAATAGTCTTGTAAGATATAACTGCCACTGGATGACATAACCACAAAAAAGGATAACATACTTTGGACTGTCTGGCAGGTTTGGAAGATTATCTTTTCTAATGTAAACCTCTGGACAAATCTCAGCAGTGGTAAATCTAATAAACTTTACTAAGACCTTAACTTGTTCTTGTGCTTTCACTTAACTTTAAAATAATTTTTTTAAAGTTCCACGTATTTCTTCAAAATATATTTTTAATTTTGCAATCCCTGAGTAACTTCCAGAGTTTGTTATTAATTACCACAATGCGTGCTAACCAACATCCCCATCTCAGATTGTCGGAGCATAATGGGCAATTCCAAGGGAACATAAATAACAAAGACATTCCAGCAAGCAGGTAAATAACCTGCCCCTGAAACAGTGCTGAAACATTAAACAGTATGCACATTCGAACATCCCTATTTACTGCAACTCCTCTGAATTCCCTCAGTAATTTGCATGTACAGCTAAGAATAATTTTACCACAATCCATGCTGAAGTAGTCAACTTCTCTGCAGAACCTGCCTCATTCAGTTAATCAAGGTTAGCAGTAGAAGTGTCCACTTGCAGATAAAACTGATTATGCTACCAGAGACTGTTATAAAAACATTATCTATAAAGCTGTTTGCACACACAATACACACAAAGACATTGACAGAGGAGCTTTTTATGTCCCTGTAGTAATGTATTTGTAACATGCCAGGAAGATACATACATGGTTTAGTCACCCTTACCTTGCCCTCTGCACATCCAGATGGCTCGTCCACCTCCTCCTCCTGTGCTTTCTGCTTTCCACAAGAAGAACTAAGCAGAAGATTAATAAAAGGAGTTTTGCGAAATAAGGCATCTTGCTGGAAACGGGAGCTGGGCACTCTGCACTCCAGTGACCTCCTGTAGTACAAGTCCCCCCGGGCTTAAACATTGAATCAGCTCTAATTCCGGCGTGGCGCGTTGGTGGGCGATCAGTGGCAGAAACGCTGCGTTCCCGGCGTGATGCGTTCGACAGGCTTTCAGGGGCTTCGCACTCAGAGCTTTTCCCTCATCACCGCTTAATGATTGGCCATTACTCACCAAGTTTGCCTCACTGAACATTTCCACTGGGTCCTAAAGGAGACTTATTGAAGTCATTATATAAAAACCTGCAATTCTGCACGCCGGCTTTTTGCTCAATCCCCTAATCTCAGTGCTATCCTCCTGCCAGACTGTAAAACCAGGCTGTCCCTTTTCATTAGGCTTTCTACATTTTTTTGATCCTCTGTATGGCATCTTTTTCAACTGGTAACTGCCTGTGCCACCTTTCAGACATGTATCTCATTGTAAAATGTATGTATTTTAATGGATTTAGGGCAGTTGAGGTTTTATATTCTGTCTGCCTCTTCATGTTGTTGAAGACAGAATATGAGCTACTTCCTCTGAAGAGCCGACTTTATTTACTGTTAACGTCAAAGGAAAATTAAAACAGTAACTCCCAATCTATATATGCAATTGCCTTTACATAAACCAAGTCACCCTTAATATATCTTTTTTTTCAACTAGGTATTTGCACAATCAGGCATTTTAACTTTTATCAAAGAAGATCGAAACTAAAATTAAAAGATACAAAGCAGCTCTTTCTTTAATCACAAGGAAGAGGCTGTTTCCAAAATCCATTCAAGGCTTATTTCCTCACAGCCCTGGCACAGGGCAAGGCTGATTTGGCCTCTCTGTCGAACACCAGGCTACGTTAACAACAGCCAGTGTGTGGTACTTGTACGAGGGCAGAAGCCTGCTCGGCACAGCAGGGATTCTGCAGCAAAAGAAAAGCACATTCAGAGCAAAGACTCCAGAGGAGCAAGGGACTCAAAACGCAGCAGAACTGTCTCGTGGGTCAGACCTCCTCCAGAACTCTCTTCTGTGAGTTTGCAGTACTCGAACAGGGATTCAAGCGCCACACCAAAAAGGAAACATAGTACTTCTATTTTACAGGCTACAGGATCTGAACAGGCTTTTTAGGGTTTTGGTGTGGGTTTTTTGGGGGGAATTTTTATACTGGTTTTTGCTTGTTTTTATTTAATTTCTAACAAAATAGACAAATCAGGTAAAAAGACGTTAATTAATATAGTGACATCAAACTGGTCTGCAGCAGAAAATCTAACTGCTGAACAAATACATACTTTTGTCTGAACTTCTTACAAAAATTATGTTTTCACCTTTGTTCCATTATACCTGCAAACAAGATTATCAACAATACAGAGAAATGCCAAAAGACTCCGATTTTGAGGGTTTTATAAATTTACACATCCCCCTGAGACACAAAATGGGCTTTCCTTATTTTAGAAGTTGTTATAGCTACTTTAATGTTGTCAAACAGTAATATATACTATAGTTGACAAAATTTAGGAAAGCTCTAGGTAGCTTGATAAATACTTGCTGAAAAACACGATGAGAATATCACTCAAGTCAGTGCTATCATGTTTGACAGCAACAAAATGAAAGCCAGCTAAATTTCCTTGTGTTTGAAATAAACATGTTGGACAATAATTTGAACAATAATACATGAGGAAAATTATCCCACTCATTGCTTTCTTCTACTTCAGTATTTATACAGTCACAGACAAAACTTCTCAAAACCCTAAAAATTGTAGGTCTACTGCTTGTATATGCCTTTTCTCAATATTCATGCATATTACCAGGGACTTTTAAAATAAACTTATAATAAGTAGATCTCTGGGTCCAAAATATTGATTTTAGGTTAAAAAAAAAAACACACTGAAAAACACCCAAAAAGAACAAAGAAAAAAACAACCAATCAACCAAAAGAAACCCCTAAACAAAAACCCAACCAACCAAAAAAAAACCCCAGACAACCAAAAACAAACTGCCATGTGATACTTGAAACATATCCAAAGACTGGCTTGAAACTTTATTACTAGCAGGGTTGTAATAAATACTTCTCTTAAGCATGTTCATATATATGAGAATTTAAGTATAATAAGGTTTAAGTTTTCTTTAGTAAATAAAACCACATATGAAACATTCAGTTCAACACATTATATATATTTCAGGTATAATTAAAAGACAATAGCTCTGGGTAAATAATTATATTACATATTTATAACTATTGCAAGAATAGACATGTTTTGTATAATCTTCAGATTTTAAAAACAAGATATACAGTTGAAAGTACTAGAAGAGGACATTCAAATCTTTCAAAAGATTATCCAATCTTTCTTCCGAAAAATAAAAATCAAAATAATGCAAGTAGTTTTCTGGCACCTACTTTCTTCCCATACTCTTTTCCCACTTCCACACACACAAAGCAGCATCATAACCAACTTGTATGTGTTTCTCCTCTGGAAACGTGTCATGGCAAACAAAGTGGTTACAAAACTGTATTCCCTCTAAATTAAGAGTTCACCAGACACAAACACATAGTAGTGTTTCATTTTATAATCCCCTCTCCAATGTCAAATCTTATACTAACTTTGATGGGGTACTTATATGGGCATTTATGCCCCATAAAAAATTTAAGCAACCACTTTTTAAAAATCGTCTTTTTCTAATTTATAAATTACTCATATTTAGTCCCATCCTACATGCCTTAATGTTATTACTCCACTGCACTGTTTCTCCAAGTATTTAGTGGGCACTCAATTAAAACTCATAGCTTCGTGTCTAACTTTGCTTTCCTTACAAGTAATGTATCTGTAGGTCCATTAACATTCATAAGGATTTAAGCGTAAATACAAAAAGTAACCTTTGTAAACAGTTCTCATGTCATAGCCAATACAGAATGTTCAGAGAAGCATTCAAGTCACTGCTGTTAGGACAAACAACCTTATAACTCAAATACATACTCGTTAGCCAAACATATTCTACGAAATATGAGAGCTGCCAGCGCAAAGGTCAGCAGGACAATGAGCACAGTCGAGCCCGTGTGGTTCGTGTTGACTCTCGCCTGCTGTGCCCGGTTAAAGTCGGTTGAGGCTGGGGCCCGTCTCTGGCTCTGCTGCTGCGCACGGCGCTGCCGAGGACTCATCGAGGTGGTGGTGGTGGACACAGCTGGAGTACGCTCCTGGCCAGCCGCTGCACTGCTATTCTGAGTTTCAGACTAAAAAAGAAACATTGAGAGTTGTCAGACAATACAGCACATATTCAAATGAATAAAAATTCAGATATAAAATCACAAGGACTAAAATGTGCTCTTCAGATAACCGTTAATACATGTCACTAATAATTACAAGATTGTTAGAGCTGGTCGTTTTCATCCATACACTATCCTGAGTAGAAATATATTTCAAGCTGAAAATTAGCAGTTCTATGGACAAGAAAAGGCTGAAGGAAGTCTGTCAAACCATATTTGTGTTAAAGAGATTTCAAATATCTTTGTCTAGGATTTGTTTTAACTCTTTTCTGCTCAAGAAATCTTTAATAATCCTCCGGATAGTTAAATCTGTGAGGATTTGCAATGTCACCTATACTGAAGGGGAAACAAGATGGGGAAGCCAAAAGAAGGATGGAGGGAAGTCCAAGAACTGTAATTAAGCAATGCTGCAGTGCTTCTTGTGGACAGCTGGGTTCAGAAGCCTGTTCTCATCACCATCAACACCACTGAAAAAAACAAAACAAAAATCCTAACCACAAACCACCCAAGTGATCCCAGCAGGAGTTCTGAGCACAGCACGTGTGCAGGCACTTACCTATTGCCCTCTACTGGTCAGACTCGGTCTGACATTACAAGTACTAAAAAACAAACTTAGGCAAACGATGTTCTGCTCATGAGAGTTCTACACTGAAGAAAATGAGTTTCAGTCTTATGAACTGGAAAATATGACATCTGATCTTCCACCAGACTAATCCTGCTTGCAATACTAAAAAGCTTAAACTTCCAACGTTTAATATTTAAAATAGTGATACAGCACAGTCGTTAGAAATAAGCATTTTGACAAAGTTAAATTTAAAAGTGTTTTAAAAAAAAAACAAAAAACCCTGAGAAAAAATTTTTAAGTCTTATTTTCAGTCCTCAGAACAGTTTTGTAGTATTCCTACTTAAAGCAACTTGCAGGTATTTTCCAGAGTCAGCTTTCTCCCCCTTTCCTTCTAAAAGATTATCATGATGGCAGGTAAAACTAGAATTCTGGACATTTTACATTTGTTTCCAAAGCCTTTTAATGGACACAATATCCATAACCTTAAGCACTGCTTCATACTATATCCATAAAAGAGAACCTTTCCACATGACCAGATGGGGAATGTCCTCAACTGCATATCAGGTTTGACAATCCACAAGACAGTAAACAGCAGTTGGTCTTGTGACTCTTCTGTGTGTGGACAAAGAATTCAAAATTTTCACCTAGTCAGTGATTTGTCTCACCCAGGGAAGTGGCCTTCCACTCCTACCTCCTCATCATTAGAATTTCCCACTGTTTATCATTGGCAAGGAAGTACTGATGCAATTACTTGCCACATTTGTCAACTTGCCTGTTTACACAGGCGCCTTGCCTGAATAAGTAAAGCAGCTTGGGTAGCTTCAAAGAAAAATGTTTTTAAAAGATACATTTTATCAGCAGAGACAGCCAAGAACACCACAGGCAGCCTATCATGATTTCCGGTACACTGCAGAAGAAAGTAATTCTGCTTCATACTGAACTCACTTGAAAGCTCCTCATGCCAAGGAAAATAAAGACTTAGGGAAGCCAAGTCTTTGAAAAATGAAGTTCCTAGATTCATCTACATTCCCATCATCCAGAAGGCGAGAGGGAGAGAAGTGAATCCAGGACACAAGAACTACCAATTCAGTAGGCAGTGTTTTTCTTCCTCAAACAGTTTTTAAAGATATAAAATGTCTAGAAATATTCCTAGTCCTTCATCTTACTAACAAAAGTAACTAGCACTGGCTGTCACACACATCTTCTCAAAACTGCAAAGCTTAAATTTAAAAATGAAACAGAAAGGCCCTGTTCTGAAAAGAACAAGCTGTCGTACACTGACATGAACAGATCTGTGATTCAAGAGAAATCTCACTGACAATTTCAAGGCTTTTAGTTGTTTTTCTAAGGAAATTATAGATGGATTGGGGTGGCAGCAGACCAACTGCTTCACCCAAAGCTCAGCTAATGCACCACCTTGGGATTCCCAAAATAATCAATAACCAACTATCACCAGACATGCTGAAGAAAGATAAGAAATGAGTGATCATGACCCGATATAAATTTCGGTCCAGGTGCTACAGTATCTTAAAAGACAGACAGACAGACAGACAGACATTTTTTATTTGAAGACTTAATTGTTAAGAATCCCAAAAGTGGCAGATGGGCTGTACTATTAAAAAAAAAAAATCACAATCATCTTGTCTTCAACTTAATGGCAAGTCTTTAAACTCTTCATAAGCAAACACTACAAGATTTTTAGACTAACACAACACCTGACGTGACAATTTCCATTACTTGTTTCTGCCAAATAATGTTTTCTCCCAAACCACACTGGAAATGTGGATGAGAGCTTAACAGAATAAAAATAGAAATATTCAGTAAGAGTTACATTGTAGCCACCTTTAGCATCTGATCTTTACAGACATTTAATACACAATATGCATAACGTTATGGATATGTTATGTGGCATATTATTACATACTATTTTATTACTACATGTCATATTATTTCTGAAGCTTCTGAAACTGTTAGAACTGATAGAAAACTTTGCTCCGAGGACATCCGATGAATTATTTGATGAATAAGCTATCTCAGTAAAATATACTTAGAATTAACAAAAAACTTATATCATCTAACAAAATGCAAGTAAGGAAATTTATATCATGTTCCGTCTACTGAAGAATGGTAGACTTCATTGCATCCTTTATATCTTCAGGCCATTATTTTAAAAATTTTTATCAGAACACTAGAAGGACTAAATAATCATCTTAGAAGGGATGCTTTAAAAATACAGCAAATTCTAGGAACTCAGAACCATATAAATCCTCTGGGTTACTGAAGCCTCTTTCACTTATACTAATGATCTGAGGAGGGATGCAGAAATCAGGATAGGCGAAACACTTGTTTGTCTTTACAAAGGTGAAATACTTGTTTGTCTGTACAACTTCCAACTGAAGAAATGCCGAAGTTTGACACAGCATAACTTCATGGCTAATATCAAAAATGTCTATTTTTTAATGAATCTAAGTCAGGCCAAGTACTCTCAATTGTCAAGACATTTAAAATTGTTGCTGCAAAACGAAGACATCACTTAACAGAGATACAGGGAAACACTTTTTACCAACATATCATTCAGAACTTATGATTAAAGATAAGAGCTTCTATAAATCTCATGCATCAGAACACAGCCTCATTTTCTGAGAGAAACCTCCTTCATCAGCTCAAGAGTAGCTGGCTTCAGTTACACTGTGTATCACCCCTCATAATGCTTCATCCAGCCACTACTATCAGTGCAGGTCACTACCACAGGATATTGTTTAGTAACAGGTGTACTCAGGTTTAATGTATTCCTAGGTTATCAGAAAACAGCCTAACCATAGGCTTGTTACTTGATAAAGCTTATCAAGCATCAACTTTATTCATCGCTATAAGCCCCAAGGTGGGAGATCATTCCATATCAATACACCAAATGTATTGCTACAGATTTGGAGGGAGTTCAGACACCCAGAATCCACATGGATTTAGTCCGTGCAATCAGGGAGGAAGACAGAGAAATGCAGCCAACCAGCCTCTGCTGCTGAGTAAACTGCAGCACTCCCCAGCCTCCACTAATGAGTCCCACAGACTGTGATCAGAGTTTTGATACCAAAATTTAGGTGACCACTGGACCTAAGTCCAACCCAAGTCTAACCTGAGTATCTGTAACATATTCCTTCAGAAACATTGTTTTGCTCAGATATGGAAGGATCTCGCCTTCATACTAAGGGCAATTACTTTTATCGAGCCAACTTTCAGCAGTACCTTGCTTCTAATTTGGATACTCAAACAAGAATAATGTACCATTACTTTGCCCTGAGTAGACATCAACCGCTACTACAAATTAAAAAAAACAAAAAATGTATTATCGTAAGTAGTCCAGTCAGAGGTGTTCTCTGCACCAGGTTCAGACTCCTCAGGAGAAGTACTATACAGTATAATGCCTTAGCCTATTGCTTTAGTCTTATTAATGCCTAATACAGAGCTTGAAGCTCTGTATCCTTTTATACAAGTTGCTGTGGCAGCATTTTCCAGAGCAGCGTTGTTCCTTTTCTTGTTCTCATGCTGTTGTACTCGTTGCCTTGCACCTGGCAAACCTCGATAATGTTGTTGTGACAGGTTCTCTAGGGAAGCAGCTCTCACTGGCATGAAAATCAACCCCTTCCTCTCCTTCTTCTGCCTTCAAAGATCAGCTGTTTAAAGGCTGGATGAATGTTCTCTAATAATACAGGCACAGAAAACTTAACAGCCAATGTGCAACATCTGCACCGGTGTTGCACACTCCAGTCATTGCTAACAGGACTGTGAATGGGAACAATCTCTGCTGGTCTGGCAAAAAGACAAGAGAAGGTGGGGAGGAAGGGAAGTGACCTGTAAGATGTGGTCATGCAGGGAAAACCCAAAATTCAAGAGCTCTGAGTGCACCTCTCCCACAGCATAGACAAACACATTCATGCAGCAATTACACAGTAAGTATTTTCAAAGGGCAAGAATCTGTAAGACTGAAGTACTGAGTAACACAATGACAGCCAAAACATAAACAATAGTTTCAAACTGAGTTTTGAAATCTGAAAAATACACGCTTAACTGAAATACTGTAAGTCTTGGTCCTTCTTTAGTCAGTGAGGCTAAAGGTGAAAGCTTTCCCTAGGTGTAAGCTGACAGACAGGAGAGGGAATTCAAAATATCTTTTCTTCTGATGGAATGAAAAATTCTCTCTTCAGGAATAAGGCCCCGCATAGAACAAAGGAATGGACACAAAGTGATGTCATGCCAGAGACCCATTTCAATGTGCTCTTCACACAAGAATTAAGTTAAGCCTGTCCCAGAAAGGACATCACTGTGCTCACAAATATCTTGCCATCAATACATTCCAAAATCTTTGTCCTTTCAAACAACTTAAAGGTGAAAAAAATCATGGATAGAGAAGTGTTGCTGGAAAGAACAAACTTAACCATGAAGCAGTCCCATAGTAAAACACAGTCTACAGATTCCTTCACCTTCACCTAGAGGTGACCCCTTCCTTAGCACCTGTTTACCACTGTGTCTTCGATAAAGACTGGTTACAACTGTTCTAGGAGCAAAAGAAAGGTAACCCTCCATTTTTTTCTGCATGATTACTTCTAGTATTCACCTCTGTATTGTCTAGAAAGACAAAAGGTCTCATGGCTTCAGAGTGAGACACATCAATCTACTGTATCAGAAGGAATTACACAAGCTAATCCAAGGATTCAGCATTGGGCCTACCTCTTCCCTTTTTACTCTCAAAGACAGTAAACCCAGCAAGTTTTCTACACAAGCTTTTAATTAAACACACATTTGTAGAGTAAGTGGCAAACGTCTTATCCATGAAGTGAGAATAGTATGTTTTGATGTTGCCCACATCTAACACCATAAGGCAGAATGAGGTCTTTACACAACCAGAACTCAATAAATGGATTTTACACATGCAAGAAACCCAGCTGAGTAGAAAAATTCTGAGGTTTGCATGGGTACTCTTTCACACCTCTAAAAAGATCAAGGCCCAGAGTGCCCTACTTTGAAAAGATTTCTATTAACTTTCACATGAATAAGAACACAAAAATAGCAAGCTCAAATTCCTTAAAATAGTCTTTCCTGTTACACATTTCTTTCTTCCACTGTGTGGCTATTTTCCACTACTGAATGGCTGCAGATAATTCCTAACACCCAAGATGTGACAGCTCAAACACAGGTGTTGGTTCAAACTAAAACTAACAATCCTGAATACTAGTTCAATTCCCTAAAACACGAACCCACTTGTCATTTACAGTTAATCATATATAAAAGCATTTTTATACACATTTATATGCTTAAAGGTCTCATTTCCCACGGGACTGTTCTTCTAAAAATTAAATTAATCATTTATTATTAAATCAGTGTAATTGATAAAACCAGTTTTTTAAAAAACATTATTAATTTAAAAAAATCTCTCTCCTCAAGTAAATGCCAGCAATGCCTTGGTGTGTCAGCTCTTTCTACTATATTAGCCGGGATTTGTAATGAGAAGAATAAAATAAAATGGTTTATTAAATCCTAAACGATCTGGAAAAATCCTTATTGTGGGGGAAGAAGTATGCTATTAGCATGTTTATATTTCTACATAGCTTGAAAATATGTTGCAAACACATAACAGATGTTCTGATGTTATTTGACATGTTTAAGGTTTTTTAACCGATGTGCAGCCCCATCCTCTCTAAAAAAGGCAGCTTAGCTTGGATTTGCCTGCAATTTATCAGTGAATTTAGATTGCATTTGCAACAGTCGTAACAGCAGCTGCCTTGGCCCATCACCAGAACTCAGTCACTTCCAAAACCTTTATGTAAGCCCTACACCTAGCAGTATTAAAACTAAGTGTCATACTTCAAATGGTAAGAATATTTTAGGCTTACTTGAGAGGTTATAAAACCCAGGAAGATAGTACTGATTAATCTTTAAAAGCTACAGGTTATCACTGAAACATTCTTTTCCTCTGGCTAAGAATTCTGTTGAAAAAACCCATGCCACATTATGCAGATGGTAAATCGTAGTGCTTCAGACACCATAAAATTTTAATGAACACTTAATGTAACTAAAGGGAACGCTGGGAAGAAGAACTGCTAAAAGAACATTATTTATTGTTTTAGGAGAAGGTAGTGAAAGCAGAGATTGCTGTTTCTGATAGTGATTCAGCATACTATTTGCTAATAGATTTTATACAAAAGTATGCAGGAGTTCCAGAATAAATATGTGAACTACATACTCTAATCAGGACTCCAATCAGCTTAAGAGGACCAATTTCATGTTCAGACTATTCCCAATAAAGCTCAAAGATGGACCATACCGTTGCACTTGTTGGATCTGGGAACGCTCTAGCTGCACCATCCTGCTGGGGCTCACGTGAAGCAGCCGAGTGGTTCAGTTCTGATGTGTTCGAGGCTCCAGCATCAGACCTCCTGGATGAATTAACCTCTGCCTACAAGAAGCACATATGAACACTTCACAGACAAGATCAGAATTGCTCCAAAAAGATCTGGCTTATTTTGGAATGTGTATTTTATTGTAGAGAATATAAGGCTTACCAAAATGTAATAATCAGGTGCGCCAGTTGATTTTAATCACGCAAGTTTAAGAAATTTTTGTTCTTTAAAAATAAGATTGCAAATGTGCAAACAAACAGTTTAAAAACCAGTTTTGCTTGCACATAACAAATATAACATTCAAAAAAAGCACAGATGTAGAGAGCAAAAAATAAAATTCTTTAGAAGATCCAGGACATTATGCCAGAATAACACCATTTTGAAAACTTCTGTTTTGCATGTCCTTAAGACAATGCTGACCTACTGTTGACACAAGTGAAGTAGCACAGCCTGTTCTCCCACAGGACTGAGGAGCCTTCTGTGAGTGCTAATGTAATGTGGCTATACTGGTTTCAGTACCAAAGTTGCCTCACAGACAGAGTGGGCATATATGCATGACACTGCACTGGGTAGTATATGCATACCGGTGTGCAGTATTTAAATTTCAGCACATAGTAAAAGAAAAAATACAAGTCTTATAATACTGCTTTCACACACATTTACAAAATGTCCACGAGGCATTATTTCCCAGAATTTAGGTTTCATACTTAGGAAATTTGAGAGATCAGTAGGGACATGTAGAATAACACAACACCTGGTACATATGTCAGCAATAATCTCTTGGGAATGGAAAAGGACATACCATCACAGTGCTAAACTGAAATACTTTTAAAATTTACACATGTCAAAAAAAAAAAAAAAGTCATGACCAGATCAATTTTTATCAGTAAGCAAGTCACCTCCCAAGTCATGTGTCTAGATCCCAGTTTATTACAAAGATGACAACTTCAAATCTAGTAACTGTAATGCAGACATAAGTAGTGGTGGTAGTAGAAGCAAGAAACACAAACAGTGTATTAGAAAAAATCAGTTACAGTGGTAACAAACTGATAAGATCACAGCATAATATTCTTTCATGATACTATTTAGTGTGAGGAAATTAAGTTCTCTGTTTCTTGATGTGTATTACCTCAAGAGAATCCAAAAAATACGGCACTGAAACAATCTCGAGATAAATTTAACATTCGAAAACTTAGAATCTGACAACACTGCTTTCCCTTTGCACTTGACTATTATGAACTGTAGCATTAGACAGGAAAAGTTATGACTCAAATCTGGATCATCAACAAAGTAACACAGAATTATGAACAATTTAGACTGGAATGGACCTCTACATGTGCCTGGTCCAACTTTCTCTAGAGTCATGTCCAGACAAGTTTTGAGCATCTCCAAAGCTGGGGATTCCACAGCCTCTCTGGATAGTCTGCTCCAGCATTTGACAACACTCAGGGTGAATCTTCCTTTCCTATATCCAATCCTAAGTTCTTTGGAACCTGTAAGTACTGATTTTCATACTCTTGCTTTTTCCAAGATGAGCTTATTTCATCTTTACAGTTAATCTCTATAAATCAGTACAAAATGTGCATTTGATTTACTCTAGTTTATGAAAGTACTAAGTCTAGTATCTAGACTGAAGTCAGACTAACATTCAAAAGATGACCAACATATTTAAACATAATAATGAGGGTGAGCAGAGAATTAATTTTACTGCAAAATATGCATTGTGATGGCAACATGAAGGTAAGCTATACCGTTTTATAGTGGTACATACGCTATTAGTAATTTCTTTTTCCTTTTTTCTTTTTTTAAGCAAAATGGAATTTCTGTTATATAACACCTAAAATGCAGAAAGCAACTTGGAAGTCAGTATAAAACTGATACAAAATACAATTTTCTATTAAAACAGACAGAAACAAAGGTGGATGCTCACAGAAGCAGGAAAACTGTAATTAGAAGATGTGCTGGGGTTTTTTTTTCCCCCTGAATTTCATATTCCTATCTCAATGCCACACATGGGGCTTTTTTTAAAGCTACCATTTTGTTTAAAGCTGGTAAGAAACACAGTAACCCTGGGATCATCTACACAAAGTTAGGAAATCTCTTATTTAAGGATGAAGCTAATGCAGAGGTTGGCTAGTATGTTTGCTAGTAGAGAGACTCTCTCACATGATATACTCAATCAGCAATCTGATGTTAAATCTTACCCCATAAATTGACAGGAAATGTATCCAAATGATTAAATACTTCTGTATTTCCTGCTAGTAATTCATACTATTAGTTTATTACAAACACATCAATTGAACACCTCAGCCTAACATCAAACAGATAAGAAAGTCAAGCAAAGCAGAGAAGCAGGAAGCTTAAAAAACCCCAACCCCTAAAATTTGAATTGAGCAGGGAACAAGATGCAACCAGAGGACAAAAATTATCTACCTTATTAAAAAAACATCACAATGGATGGTAAAAGGCTGTAGAAACCTAAGACTTTTGTTCATTTTTTCCCTGACAAGTGCTTGTTCTTAGGAGGTGGTGTCAAGCATATAGGCACATGGAAAGCACCAATATTCTTTAAAGACTGATGTCCCTAAGTCTTTCATTTTAAAACTGAAAAAGGTACGAAATGTAAGTTATGAGTTCTTTCTCGCAAAAGAAACCCAAACAAAATCAAATTCTGATATTTCTACAATTTCTCTGATGAAGATTAGCAGTTCTTAAGTAAAAATCAATCCTACAATTTTAAACCCTTATATATTGTAAAAAAGCCAGGAAAAGGCAGTCCATTGCTTCTCCAAGTAGCTCAGCTTTTAAACTTTGTCCCTGTATCTCTCATATTTTTAAAATATTTGGAGATGTTTATATTATAAGTGTTACAGCACGGGAATATGCACGTCCTGCAAAACTGGCAGGAATACTCAGAAGAAGACAATCTTTACTTTCATGGCACACAAAAAAAAGTAACAGTAGCCTTTAGAACAGTATTAGAAGAACATAGGTGATAAAAGGGGACATATTGGCAGCCCTGACCTTAGCGAGGATGTGTTCTGCACTAATGCCACATTGTCATAATACAACTGTAGGTCCCTGCCCTCATGCACAGTAGTCTTCCCTAGCGGGTGATTTAAGAGTTTAGTGGAAAACCCAGTGAAAAACAACACTGTGCATGCAAGACATGCAATTCTCTATGGAATGTATTTGTCTAAACAAACCTTGCTTTCACTGAAACACAAGCTAGAGAACACATTTTTCGGTCACAGCAACTTCCATACCAGAGTTCAACTTTCAGTATCTTCAGATAGTAGCAGAGGTTCAAAAGAATTTGCAACCATTTTTCAGTAGTAATATGTTTTATTCCTTCCATAAGCCAAAAGGAAAAAAAAAATCACAAAGGTAAAAAATTTAGGTTAGCTTTGCCCAAACTTTCCTAACACTTTTATGATAAGACTAATTCTGGAGAATTTAATCAAGTTATTAGTGTCTGAAAATGTGGAAGTAAAAGCAACATAGGCAGTTTTTACCACAGTGGTCACCACTAAAATTAAAACTAATCAATCAATGCTTGAGATCCACAACTTATCAACCGGCAAATTTCAAGAGAACCATTCTTACTTTTCTCTTTCAGACTATACTGAGAAAACAGGCTTCCACACAGCAACTGATGAAGGTTTTCTGAAATGATGAATGTTTCCGTGATTTACAAGTTTTTCCTCAGTACTTTTTTTCTAATTCTATACAAGAGAGATAGAAGTTTAAACAGTGACTTCACCTTGAAGCTAATTTGTCTGGCAAGTTCTTTAGCCTCCTTGTCCGCCTGGCTTGACACGCTTCCGGATGTCAGCGGTAAGAGAGCTGTCTTCATAGATGTGCCACACATTTCACAACAGAAGTCTTGTGACCTGCCCACAAATGACATAGCTCAGAATATCATGTTCTCAGTGTTCCTGCCTGCTTGTTTAAACAAACTATTTCCAGAACAATCCATAGAAAGACAAGTGGTGACAAGGTCAGCAGCTTCGAAGTACTTCCCTCTGCCTCAAATCACACTATCTTGAGAAAATACGTTGAGAATTACTTATATTACTAACACAAATTTTCTCATGTCATTTAGGAAAGTATTAACAACTGACTTACATATCACTATTATTTATACTTTATTAATAATTTCTTACCATTAAAAAACTAATTTTATATCTGCAGCAAATAAAAATTATAAATGATAAAGATTTAACTATTATTACAAATGTTACATTGGACTCAGGAGCTTGCACCTCCAATCTAGGAATTCCAGCTTCTGCGAGAACATTACCTTCCCTCTCTTGCACACATCATCTGTCTACAGGGTACACTGCAGGTGGCTCTCCACACCAGTGAAGAACCACAGAGCCTTACAGCACAATATCAAGACCAATCTATCCCACTGACTCACTCCTGTTACTGAATGCCACTGAAAAGAGCCTGGCTCCACCTTTTTTAAAACTTCCTTTCAGATATTAGTACACAAGGATATGATCTCCTGAACCTTCTCTTCTCCAGGCTGAACACTCCCAGCTCTTTTACTATCTCCATGTATGAAACGTGTTCCAGCCCCTCAATCACCTTTGTGGCACTGCACTGAATTTGCTCCAGGAAGTCCTTATCTTTCTTGTACCCTGACCTGGTCACAGCCCCGACCTGAACCCAGCACTCCTGATGTCTCACCAATGCTGAGTACTGAAGTAGGATCGCTTCCCTTGACCTGCTGGCAATGCTCCTCCTCATGCAACCCAGGACACCATCAGCCTCCTTTGCTGCAAGGGCACACTGCTTCCTCATGATCAGCTCGGTGACCAGCAGAACCCCCCCTTCCAAGCTCCCTTCCAGCTAGTCAGCTGGTGTTATTCTTCTCCAGGGGCAGGACTTTTCTCTGACATTCCTCCAGCCCACTGAGGCTCCTCTGGATGGCAGCACAACCTTCTGGAGCATCAGCCACTCTTCCCAGTTTTGTATCACCAGCAAACTTGCTGAGGGTGCACCCTGCCCCAGTATCCAGGTCATTAATGACACTGAATAGCACTGGCCCCAGTATTGACACCAGGAATGCACTAATAGTGACCAGCCTGCAGCTGGATTTTGTGTTGCTTATCACAATCCTTTGAGCCAGGCAGCTCAGCCAGTTCTTAATCCACCTTACTGTTCCCATCTACCTAGGCTGTACTTCATGACTGAGGATAAGGGAAAGGACACCAAAAGCCTTGCTAAAGTCCCTATAAACAACACCCACTGCCTTCCCTTCATCCACGAAGCTAATAATTTCATCATAGCCACAAACCTAATCTTAAGTTAATTTCCTAAAGACCATTTAGAAGAAGTTGCTTCAGAATTTTGTCATTATTTCATTATTATTATTTACTTAAGGGCAATGTACATCATTATTTTGGTTGTTTTCTCCCCCATTTACACTTACTATCAATTCCACCATAGCCACTTTCCCTTCATGCTGCAATTGGTACTGTATCACAACATGTTAATTACATCTCCAAGTCTGAATTTCAGACAAACCTCTAATATGACCACGCAATGCTGGAAGGAACAGAGCGCTCTCAAAATATTTTGACTGCAATTTCCAAGTTCGCACAATATTCAGAGAAAAAACCGACTACATATACAAGGCATCAAATTTGTTTTATATTTGGAATAAATGCAAAAGAACAGACTGAAGTAGCTTACTTTCTACTCAATGCATTACCCTAAAAGTGAGTGAATATGTGTGTACCTATAATAACAAACTTAGCACTTACTTCTTTGCAAGAGCTCTTCTTTCTTCTGGTGTGTAATCTAGAGATCCTATTGCTCCTTCACCTTTGGTTGGCATAAATCCAATGATGGCTAGTAAAGCTGTTCTTACTAAAACGGGAAAGCAGAGATATAAACAAGGTGGCAGAAACAACAGTTATGTAATCTCATTCTACACTCAGAAAAGTTGCAGTTCTGACTGCAAAACTTCATTCTGCCAAGTCTGAATTTCATACAAGCAGCACTGGATTGGAGTTTTTTTTACTGCACTGCAAGGCTTTCTTAATTTTGTTTTAACATCACTTTGTAAACAAAGAAAAGGCCACCAGCCAACAGAGAAGAAAAAATCAATTGTCACAAAAATGTTGCATCAAGATGAGTGTTACAGACTTTAAAAATGATGAAAAAAAGGTAAGGCAGAACTAACATATTAAAGGGGAGGGGGAGTAAGGGGGGAAGGGGAGAAGTGGGACAGGGGGAGAGGAAGAAGATAAGAAGGCTCACAGGGAATTATTCTTTTTGTGTGTTTTTTCTATTAGACATGAATTCTGCAATTTAGTGTACACATGCTCAGTGTTTTTCTTTTTTGCAAAGTATCGCAGAATTTGTTCCTTTTATGTCATCATAATAGGGGAAGATGCTCACTTGAAGTATTAATAACTGCTTGTAAAAGAATTGTCATCTAAAGCATCTCTTTTGACAACATCTATACTTGGATTTTGTTTTACAGAAGTAATGAAATTTAAGAATTCATGACACTTTGCTAATAGATTTGGTAAATAAATATCACATCAAAATAAGTACCACAGAAAAGACACAGGGTATTTACAACTCCTACTTAGAAACACAGTATCTTCTACTCTTTAAAAAAACATAAGAGACGTAACAAAAGTTGAAGAGTGGTCTGCTAAAAAACTCGTAAGATCTTACCAACATATTTTAAAAGTTACACTGATATGTAAAGAAATAATTGATGTACCGTACTCAGCAGAACTAAAATTACTTAAACACAAGCATATCGGCTTGGATAAACTGTGCCAACCCTCCATTTCTATGATAGTAGTATTTTTAAAAATAGAGAAGATTCAGTTATTCTGAACTCAGACCACATTATCTCTCCTCTTGAGTGCTCAGAACCACAGCATTAGAACTGAAAACTCCTCTCTATTAATATTCAAGCTGGCTTTAGTGATCATACAAAAACAGGGTAACGTAATAGGATTTATTTTCATATGAACAATTTTTAAAAAAACCCACAAAGAATATGCTAAGTAGTCGGAGAATTCTCAATGCTTATGCATCCAAGTAAAGAAGAGCTTACCATCACCCCTCAGTTTCTCAGCCTTGGCATTTACTTAGTATCATTTCCAAATCCTTCAATTTCGCTCTTTTGTGACCTTATATTTAACAAATTCTCCCATAATTTTACACTCTCAGAATCTGTCTCCTTTTCCACTATAAACATTCTTCATGAGATTTTTTTTTTAGTTTAAAGAACAAGTTGTTTGATGGGGGTAACATTTTTCAAATAATTGTTACTTACTACTCCATGAAGGCTGCCATGTTTCAGGATGATGCCCTGAGATGCTTAAACAAATTTTCTTCCCCACTTCAAACCTGCCATTTGCCTTCAAAGGAAGAAGGAGGATACAATAAAACATGCTAGAAGTCAACTCTTGAGTTTTGGTAAAAGTTGTAAAAATCATGATCAAAAGAATTCCATATGCAAACAATATGTGACTACTGTATTACTGACAACCTCACAAAATTGGCATTCAGCCTGCTGAACACAAAACTTTGTCATCTGACTCTATTAATGCATGAAGAAAACCTTCTGCAAAACTATGCACAAAGGAAGGCCTTTGCCCCAAGCTACAGGTCTGCCTTCCTACATCTGAGCAATGTTTTCAACAGAAACCAAGAGGGCCCATGGGGAGAACAGAAGGTTAGACAATCACATCAGCAATGGGATTTCTCCTGGAGGAAAAAACTTCCATTTCTTAGGCATAAAGCTTCACACAATTAGAGATCACCAAAATCATCTTGGAAGACTTTGAGTCTTCAGCTGTGCTTTATTATGCCGCCTTTCCTACAAAAATAACATTATGTTATTTTCAAAGAATCTCTCCCTCTCTCTCTCCACCTATAATAAAATTGGTGACATAAAAAGGAAAAGCTAGTAAGTATGCTTACTTACCGTCAGCAAAATAATGCTGGGTGGCTTCATGGGATATTCAGGTGGTAGCACTATTCGCCCATGATAAATCCCTCCATCAAAATCTGAATCTGGCGGGCCTCTAACAGTGAAGTGCCATTCAAAAAGATTATCCTAAAATGCCCCCATCAATGGAAGAAGGGGTAGGAGGGAAAAAAAAAAAGGGTTCGTCACATAAATAGACAAGTCGATGCCATTTTCTTGAACAAGGACGGGCTGAAGAAACAGTGCACAGCAGAAGTTTCAAGAAGCCAAAATCAAACGGAGAGTTAAGAGAACGCAGCACTAAGGATAAAGCATCGTAGTTTTCCGGTAATTTTCTTACGCAGTAATTCACCAAAACCCTCAAATTCATTATCCAAATTCTTTACACTACCTGTATAAATTATGACACGAGTTTATTACCCACCAGATGGAAAACTGAGTCAATTAAGAGAAAACTGGATCTTTGCCTCAGTGAACAATAATTTCTGGAGAACCAAGGGGAGACCTACACCAAGAAAACACTAATGAAGCCTCTCTAAAGCTCCTTCCGTGCCCAGGAAGTTCCAAGTCCGTCAACACAGAGACTTGACTCACGAAAGCGTAAGTTCCTATTCTCCCTCCTTCACTAACAATTTTGAAACAGCTACTGTGCCTTATTGCACAACAAGTACACTTTAAAATTTAGAGTATTATTGTCACTGGACATATAAATAACTTCTCCTTAAACATTATTTCTTTGGGGTTTTGAGCTGGGATTTGTGTATCAGAACTTGTGCTGCCAACAACTTCCTAAATATTTACAAGCAGAACAACTCCTGCTGTTAGGACAGGAGCCCAAATGAGGCTTGCTGTCAGTGAATGAGATCCCTCAGCTAATGCTAAACACTGGTATTGCAGCACTGGGACTGCCCACCTAGCTACAATTTTTCAAGTAGAGGAGATAACTGTCGAGATTTCCAGCATTTCTTTCCATCTGCCACTGTTCTCTTCCCAGTGAGACACTGTTCTAATCCACAAATAAGACCTTCATGTAGTTTACAAATAATAGCAGAAATTAAACCTTTCGTTTCACCACAGGAAGGGGAAACAAGCTACAGATAAAAACTAGTAGACAATAAGGTATATTTTATAGCACCCAGGAACAAGCATTATTATGTGAGCATGTTAAGCGTGTTACACATTTCTGCAAACAACTAAAAATCAAACCTTCCAAATGAATACCACAGAACACTGCCTTTTTTAATTAATCCAGTGAAAGCAGAAGGGATTTCTGTTAACCACCAGAACGTCATTGTCCTCTCAACCCCAAAACTTAACCGGGTGTTTAGACAAGAAGCTACTTCTTAAGCGAAATCCCTCCCTATTACAATGCACCCAGAATTGCATACATTTATGTTTTTCACAGGTTTTCTTAAATGCGAAACAGCAATCCTCAGAGATCACCCTGGATTAAGTGTTTCAGTGAGCAACTCAGCAACTGAGCCAGATGTCAGGTTTGTATACAAAAAGCTTGACTCAAATATTATGTATTTACATAGTCTTGGGAAGGAGATGGGGGAATAAACACATCCATGCTATAAAACTACTCAGGTGCAACGTAAAACTATTATTATGTACTTTTACCAATAACCTGAAAGTACAAGACCACTGAAGTTGAATTCTGCTGCTGATTTCCATCATAGGGAAAAAAACCGGTTTGCTATCACTTATATATGTACATTTTAAATATATATGCATTTCAGGGAAGTATAACTTAATTAAGAGTATATATGAATAAAACTGCCTAATTACAAGCTCTTGCAAACATATAGAGAAACAAACCTCCAAAGGCTGTGCATGATAATGATCCGTAGGATCCTTCAGTTCTGCAGCCTCTTTCATCAAACGTTTGACAGCTGAAAAAAAAGAAAGCGTAAGACATGAAAATAAAGAAAATAATTTAATATGCACTGCATAGAAAAATACACAAAACTTTTCTTGAAGAACTCTTTTCAGCTAACTATCTTTTCCAGCATATTCCTGCTTCTTCACTGGAGTTCATCATTCAAGACGTGATATAATTACTTACGATGAATAAACCTTAAATGAGTTATACAAGCATGAAGTTATGAAAAATATGGTGCATGATCACAGATTTTCTCAACACTGAACACTGGGACTAAAGTAGTTTTATATTAGTAATTGCACCAGACAGGAGGAAAAACATACATATCATTAACAGAGTTTCAGACTACAAGATGTACAAGGCTAACAACCTCAATATTTTATGATACAGGACATCATGTGCATCTTTAACAACTGCTGAAAAGCTTTACTCTGACACCTCCCATGACAATTACATGACCACTCCGTAAGTTGTTCAAAGGGAGGTAACAGTAATACTTGAGAGAAATCAACACATCACCAGTAAGAGGAGATGAAGTTTTATATTAGACTTGAAAACACATATGCCCAGCCAGAAAAATTTACCCAGGGCCTCTGCAGTTTGAACCTGCCACTGAGTGTGAACACCCAGGTATTCTTCTGTCATAACTTCAGGATAGTCATTAGTAACCTTCTCCAGCCTTCCACTTCAGAAATACCAGCATCACCTGTATTTTCTGCATCTCCTTCTGGCCACTTTTGTAAGATCTGCTACATCACTTTTACTTCCAGGTGCCCTCGTGTGCACCATACATTAATGTCTAATTAAAAACTCTAACCTCCCCACAGAGGAATTTTCCTTCCAATCGACTGTGAAAAGTTCTTTTTCTCCTTCACACTTTTGGACAGCTATAAACAACGGCTCAAAGTTTGAGAATTTCACTTCTTACAACCCAAAAAGAAAACCGATTATGTGGAAATTTGCTGCTGCCAGTTACTCCAGTTATGCTGCTGCCATAGGGAGGTGTCAATTAAACACCCTACAGATCCCACCAGGTCACGTCACAGGCAGCAGCATTCAGGCTCTGCTGAATAACAGTTTGTCTCTTTCATCTTCATTAAGATTTACCAGTTCATTAGAGAGGAATAACAGGAAAACCAGTCTGGACCAGAAAAGGCTTTGGACACAGCACTGCGTCACAGCCAACAAGGCTGGACACTTGCCTTCAGAAGAGTGGCATGCACCAGGGTGAGCTAATTCAGGAGTGAACACCCCATGAAGCAAAACGGTGACCACGAGAAAACTGAGAATGTATATAACAAAGCCTAATAAAGACAGAGCAGTCATGGACAAGCCAGACAACTGTTACTGAGATTTCCCAGCTGAGGGGCCAAAACAGAAAAGAAATACAGTCCCCCATAACAGCATCATATGCAGTCACCCATGTTCACTGCGAGAAAGCTATTAGAGTGTAATACTATTCCACTCTTGGGGCACGAAACACAGCAAAACCTAATTTAGCTCTTGTATACCACAGAGATAATTTGCTTGTAAGAAGTTTTCAGTATTAAGCAACCCAGGACATCTTAAAAATCTATCGGGTGACCTAACTTCTGCCTTCCAGTACCTGAAGAGAGCCTACAAGAAAGATGGGAGAGGGATTTTTACAACAGCATGTAGCAACAGGACAGGGGCAATGGCTTCAAACTGAAAGAGAGTAGATTTAGATTAGATACTAAGAAGAATTTCTTTCCTGTGAGGGTGGTGAGGTGCTGGAACAAGTTATCCAGTGAAGTTGTGGATGCCCTATCCCTGGAAGTGCTCCAGGTTGGATGGAGCTCTGAGCAATCTGGTCTAGTGAAAGGTGTCCTTGCCCATGGCAGGGCGGTTGGAAGTAGGTGATCTTTAAAGTGCCTTCCAACCCAAGCCTTTCTATTATTCCATGACTCTAAGCAGCACATGTGTATGCAGAAAGGCGGAGAGCTGGGGCTGTTCAGCCTGAAGAAAAGGCTCTGGGGAGACTTTACTGTGATCTTTCAATACCTAGAAGATGCTTGTAAGAAAGAAGAAACCTTTTACCACAGCCTGTAGTGACAAGACAAGAGGCAATGGTTTTAAACTCAAAGAGAGTAGGTTTAGATTGGACATATGGAAGGAATTCTCTACAGTGAGGGCGTTGAGGCATTGGAACAAGTTGCCCAGAGAAGCTGTGGATGCCTCATCTCTGAAAGCATTGAAGGTCAAGCTGGACAGAGCTTTGAGCTGTGACCTAGTTGAAGGTGTCCCTCTCTGAGGCAGGGAGGTTGAACCAGATGACCTTTAAGGATCCCTGACAACCCAAACCATTCTGTGTTTCTCTTCCTACATTGCTGAAAAATGCCAACTGAGAGGCTGCGAAGAAAAGCCTGGAGCAATAAAGGTTCCTTCTGAGAACGTGTGATCCAGTGAAGAAAGCATGAAATTGTTTCTTCTTTAAGCACTGCTGCAGTATTCATGAACACAGTTCCTCTTTTGGCTACCAAAAACTGTGGTGGAAGAAACAAGCATAATGCACAAAGTCTGCCTGCAATGAGTTATGGTATTTCAACCCACTTAAGTCACACTGAGTAAACATTTGGCAATGGCAATTCTGAAAAATCAGAATAGTTTGTGCCCATCTGAAATAAATGAACTGCAGACTATCAATAAAGTCAAAGAGTATCACTAATTCAGCCAAAAAAAGAGAAGTCAAGATACTGAATTTGTCTAAGACAGGTTTTAGAGACAAAATCAATTTATTTTTTAATGTGGCATAACCATCAGCATGAAAAATAACCACACTTTCACAGATACAGTCAGCAACACTTTATCAATGTTCATCAAAACTAAATCCTGAGGAAATTAAATTTCTGGACTAGAAATTACAGGAGAGTTCCCATCCAGCAGGAGGTGCTGGAGCTCCCTACTGCTCTGTGGAGGAAAGACAGAATATTACAGGTCAGGCTCTGCCTGACAACCTGTCTCTTGTGTTACACTGAACTTATCAAAATTTTCTGAAAAGCAAAATATGGATATTAAAAATCTGAGAATCAAATTTAAAGCCATCAGCTTGTTTTAGGATTGAGTGGTGGTGGAATATTAATGAGCAAAATCTATACAGTATATGCCTATATGATTCGTAGATTTATTTCTGCCAAAAACCACGTCCAGTTAAATTCCACTTTCATCATCATTTACTTTAAGCTACCCTGAAACTTCAGTTCACACAACTGCTTCTCTTGGATATATCTGCAGGTCACACTCAAGTATCCCGCTAGGTGCCCAACTAGACAAGTCTGCACCTAGTGGCTGGGGAAAACCTTCTGGACACAGAAAATGCAAGTGATCAGTCTTTGTAAATGTCACTATAACTGCTTAAAGGGATGACAGGATTTGAACATTGGTGGTGTTCTCCTAGTAAATCATTATGCCTTTTCTTTACAAAAAAAAA